>CM029796.1:22478-71478 GCA_017562165.1 Ectropis grisescens | reverse complement strand
TGTCTCCCCTTACTCTTATAATATTGTTAAAGGTATTATCCCGATGAGTACCGTAACCTCGCAGTAACCGTGTCAGCCAGTTCATTAGAAACCGAAATGTTCAATTAGATTGAGTCTATATGTGTTTAAGTTTTTGCAAGTTGAAGTGTCGAGTTTAAGAGTGTCCCCTCCCTCCCCCGCAGGTGGGCGTGAACTCCGTGGGGGGCGGCGCGTTCCCCGGCGGCGCGCAGCAGCTCAAGCTGAAGGAAAAGCTGTTCGTGCGGAAACTGGAGCTAGTGGACCGCCCCGACACGGACGGTACACCCCACACACCCTGACACACACACACACCCCCTGACATACACACACACAATCCTTCTAGTAGTTAATGTGTCTTGAATGATTAGGGTTTAGTCCTTGCTACGATTGCCGCTTTCAGCTTTATGTTAAGCGACGATGCGGTCTACGATGGAGCGTGTTTACCTAGAAGATACCAATTTACTCTCGATTTGAAGATTCCAAGACTATCCATCAGGGAAAACTCACACAGGCAACTCATTCCACAGCCTAGACATTCTTATCACAAAAGTAGACTCAAACCTCTTCGTCCGTGTCTTTGGAATATCAACCGTGAAACGGTGCCGCTTCTTCGAGCTACGAGTATGAACGACCCTCGGCTTCGTAGTTTAAAATTGTTATTTTACATTTCAAGCACATTAATTTAAACAATCGATACCGCCAGCAGCGTTTTGAAACGCTCTTGAGAATAATGGGCTTACACAGGTACAAGTAACGCGGCACTTCATATGCCGAAGCGTAAACAAACGCACATAGGTAACCTGACACCCGTTTTCCCGTCAAAATTGTAAACGTGAGTCGCCGAAAGTGAAGCAAGCGGTTAGGTTAGACTAGCAGTAATACTCAGGTCCCCCGCAGAGGCGCGGCACGTGGTGGAGCTGTGCCCGCGCGTGGGCGCGCCCGTGCTGCTGGCGTGCGGCTCGTGCCTGGAGAAGCGGAACTGGATGTGCGACCTGGTGATGCTCAACACCAAGCCCATGCTGGACCGCACGCTCGACAGGTACGCTCCCGCGCCTGTGCTGCTGCAGGCTAGCGTCTATCTTGATTGAGCTACAAACATCCAAATATCCAAACATTTATATTTACAGCCTACTAGCAGTGCCCTGCGGTGTTGGCCGCGGAGTTCCCGTTCCCGTTATTTTCAAGAGATAAGCTTAGCCTATGTGTTCTTCCAAACTATAATCTGACCGTGTTCCAAATTTAAACCCGATCCGTTCATACGTTGCGACGTTATTGAGCAAGAAACATCCAAACATTGGCATGTATAATAATACTAGGACTAGCAGTTCAGTGTTAACCGCGTAGTTCCCGTTCCGGTTATTTTGCGGGGATAATTGCGGGTAAAATGACAGAGTACTGGTAGTAAGCTGCTACCCAATCAATCCCATATCCCATCCCAATGCCCAATAAGGCATATAGGAGATCATTAATATAAATTAAGAACAATATTGGCCCTAATATAAAGCCTTGTAGTACAGCTATATCCATATTTTCACTATTGGAGTTTACTTCATTGACTTATAATCTGCTTTGCATTCATTGAAGTATACATAATATTTAATGTCAAACGTTCAATGTCGTAATATTCTAGTTTTGACATAAGTATGCCATGTCTCAGACAGTCAAATGCTTTAGATAAATCACAGTAAATGCATCCATACTTAATAATATATGATTTAAATCGCCATTCCTGTTGGATGGCCTTTACGGAATACAAACAGTGACGCCGTAAATAAGTTGTGACTCAGCTAAAAGTCCTACCACTACATTTGTACTCAAGTGTGCTCGCGCGTTTGTCTCGCGTGTTGTTGTAAGCAGTGTGTGTGTTCCCCAGCATCCTGGTGGACCTGTCGCGGCGGCACCCGCTGCAGCTGCCGCCGGCCTCGCTGTACCGGTTCGCGGTGCCCGACTCGCCGCGCAACCTCGTGCTCGAGCCGAGCCGGCACGCCGTGCCGCTCATCAAGGTAGCCCCAGTACCCAGTGTAGCCAACCAAAAGAAATACCCCTCGCACATCGAAAAATATTACTGCACACAAAAATAACACCGCACACAAAAATAACACCGCACACAAAAATAACACCGCACACAAAAATAACACCGCACACAAAATAACACGGCACACAAAATAACACCGCACACAAAAATAACACCGCACACAAAAATAACACCGACACACAAAAATAACACCGACACACAAAAATAACACCGACACACAAAAATAACACCGACACACAAAAATAACACCGACACACAAAAATAACACCGACACACAAAAATAACACCGACACACAAAAATAACACCGACACACAAAAATAACACCGACACACAAAAATAACACCGACACACAAAAATAACACCGACACACAAAAATAACACCGACATTACCAAAATAACACCGACAAAAGAGTTGTCTATACTTTGCACCGGACCCACCTACGGGGTGTATTTCGACCCATTAATTGATTTCCTCCAGTTTTGAATACAATGCAAAAAATACGAAAAACTGCAGTGATACTCAAACCTGGAGGCCGACCGGGCTAAACAGACTTCAAATTCAATTTCAGCAAATCAAAATAGTATAGATGTGGTCTGGTAGATGGATCTGGTCTTTTTGTGTTGTTAATTTCTTAGTTGGTTGGTAGGTAGGTAGGTTGTAAGGTTGCCTGGAAGTAATCGTTCTTAGCGATAATATCGCCAATTCCAACTTTATTTTGAGGTTTATCTATATTTATCGTAATTTAAGTGCAATAAAAGTATCGTATCTCTCACACTGTCCCGTGTTGCAGGGAGCTACGCTTCTAAAGCTAGTGGAAAGGTTGACGTACCACATCTACGCGGACCTGAACCTGGTGCGGACCTTCCTCACCACGTACCGCTCGTTCTGCTCCGCGCGGGAGCTGCTCGCGCTGCTCATCGAGCGCTTCCAGATCCCCGACCCGGGGGAGGTCTACCTGCCGCCCAAACAGGGTGAGTACTGACTGACGTGGCGACCAGACTTCCATCGTACGTCACTCAAACTAGACTAACTCCTCCCTTGCCGCCGCATTTTGGCGGTATGTGGGAGTACACTCGCTTCACACACACACACCCTAAAATAGGACGTCACGCCTCATTTTGATACATGTGGGAGTCATTTGCCCCATACACCTAAGTCAAGTAAATGATTCCCACATGCCCCCTAAATGTGGTGGCAAGAGGTGAGTGTACTTATACATGCCGCCAACGTGAGGAACCAGAGATACTCGTAGTTTTAATAAGGTTTATCAATGTTTAAGAATCAGCTGTACAATGTAACTCAATTTTTACTTAGACACACGGGCCTGTGCAAAACTTTCCACAGGAAATTTGATAATATTTTGTAGATGTATGTGAAATAGTTTGCCGAATGATGTAAGCTTTAGTGTGAGCGTAGCACCAGGTACCCTCACATATACTTCAATGATACTTTTATTCGTCTGTGAAACTAGGTTTTTACAAAATAGTGTTGTTGTGTCAGAGACCAGAGAAACGTTCGCTAATTTCCACCACAGTTTGGTATACAGACATTTCGTAATGTTTTGTGTTTTGATAAACATAATAAGTATTGAGTATATAAGTATGTGCACAATAAGTATTTAGTTAAGTGTTACCTTTTTACATTATCTCACAGCAAACTAGAAACATCAATCACATCGCATACATAACAATATTGCATAGTCGATTTTAAAAACAATTGGTAATTAAACACAGAATTCAATTCACCAACATAAAACACTTATGTTGGTGAATTGAATTCTGTGATGGACTGGGACTGGGAGTGGATGTCTTTCATACCATGTAACTGTGTCGACGGAGTAAATGATTTTTCCCACATTTAATAAAATAAAACTATATCCTAAATCGCCATCATTAGTGGGACAGGGTCCAAGCTACGGGTGGTTAGGGCTGCAGAATATATTAATAGCCGCCGTATTGAGGCTGTAATTCATCAATTAGAAGCTTGTAGTATAATAATGTAGTGTCTGACCCGTGTTAACGTTGCGCACGCCGCAGTCCCGAGGATCAAGACTCCCAAGAAGGACATCAGTCCGAACTCGTCGTTGCTGGAACTCGATATAGGTACGTATACAATAACACTATTGACACGACAAACAATTGACAATAAGTAAAATACAAAAAGAAAAAAAACTTGAGAGGTGTCAAGGGACACCCGCATGGAACGAAGTTCCTTTCGATTAATTAGTGAAGGAATTATAATTGTTTTTTATTATTTATTATTTACAAAAAACCTGTATACACTCAACAAAAATAATCGTCGCGACACCACACTGTTCAATGCGAAACAGAAATGAAAATGTCTGGCTTGCTTTCTATAAGAGAGAGAGAGACAGACAGAGAAACTTGCGACGCCGCACAGCTTACAATAGCAAAAAGTGTCGTGACAACTTTTCGTAAAAAAAAATTCCGTCTAGCCCCCTTTCACAACGCGCGATAAGGAACTTCGTTCCAACAACAAATTATGGGCACAAAATATAAGACCCGCCGTAAATCGACTTATAAGACTTTATCACGTCAAAATTGTCGTTTTTCCCCAGCGGAGAGTATAGAGAGCGTGGCCAGCAGCGACGCGGAGAAGCTCAGCAAGAACACGGCGCGGGAGGACTGGAAGAGGTACCGGAAGGAGTTCCAGCAGCCCGTCAAGTTCAGGTAATCCAAATCATTACCTAGCACTGCACTGTGCTCGTCACCCTGACATCTAAGATATTATATCTCTAAGCCCTGTATTTTCTCTGGAAACATGTATGTGCGCTCATGACTTTTGAATCACAGCACCAAACTCGGTGCTTCTTTGTTATTAACCCCAGACCAAAAAAAGGGGTGTTATAAGTTTGACGTCGATGTCTGTCTGTCTGTCTGTCTGTCTGTCTGTCTGTCTGTGTGCCTGTCTGTGGCACCGTAGAGCTCAAACGAATGGGCCGATTTCAATGCAGTTTTTTTTATTCGAATGTTAATTACCGTGCGGATTTTCTTAGCTTTGTTTGGTAAATATCGATTCAAGATGGCCGCCACCATAAAATGGCGAATTACATTATTTTTTTCACTACTATCAGAATATGGGTATCAAATGAAAGGGCTTGACCAGTAGAATACTATGCACTATGACACATTTCAAATCCAAGATGGCCGCTACCACAAAATGAATTTTTTTTTTCACAACACCTTCAATATGGGTGTCAAATGAAAGGGCTTGACTAGTAGAATGTTATACAAACAACAAATCCGAGGAAGTCGGGGGTTAATCAAATTTTTTAATTTTGTTCTTGTCTGTATTCGTTATTGTCGGGACCATGCTTGTAAAAGAAAGTTTTGACGAAAAAATATGGTGTTACGAGGTTCGCCGGGTCAGTAACATGTAAACCAGACGTGTGCCCCCCCAGGGTGATCAACGTGATCCGTCACTGGGTGGACCAGCACTTCTACGACTTCGAGCGCGACCCCGAGCTGCTCGGCCAGCTGCGCGAGTTCTTGGAGGCCGTGGACGGGAAGCCCATGCGCAAGTGGGTGCAGAGCGTGCTCAAGACGCTGCAGAGGAAGGTATGTCTGCGGCGGCTCCGCCTACCACAGCTTAGTGAGGGAAACGGAACGTTGGGCCGCTGGCACACGGCGGATCTTAAACGCGCAGACGTCGCGTGTGTACGCGCTTCAGACGAGATTCGAACGCAACTTTGTAGCCTAAACACATGGAGAGATCGTGAACCGAGCGTCTAAAAACATCGATACAAAAGCGCTTTAGTAGCTGGTAGCAGTTGCACAATGACGCCCTTCCTCTGGCCATTTGTACGCGCTTCAACAGAGTCGCGCGCACGCGTACGTTTATCGCGTTTTACGCGCTCTTGAATAAAAAACTGCACAAATTGGCATCTAAGGCGCAGAATACGCGCGCTCCTGAAAGGTGCGTCGTCTGTGCTTTTAAAATACGCCGTGTGCTAGTCCTTACTGGAATGATGAAGGTTCAACATCTTCCCTATTGCCCATTATCTAGCTTTTTCGAGGCTCCAATGGCGTTGTCTTCTCTATTGAGAGTCACAGCTACGGATTTGTGTGTGTGTTGATCCTTCGAGCCGCAGTAACGGTCGATGTCACCGCTACAGCAGTGTGTGCGTGTGTGTGTGTGTGTATTGATCCTTCGAGCCGCAGTAACGGTCGATGTCTCCGCACCGAGGCTCACGCAGTACCGCCCGCAGAGCGCGGCGGGCGCGGAGGCGGAGGCGGGGCTGGTGTCGCACGTGTTCGACCGCGCGCCGCCCGCCGTGCTGCGCCACGTGGCGGACCCCGAGCGCTGCGGCTGGCACCCGCTGGCGCTGCACCCGCTCGAGCTGGCGCGCCAGCTCACGCTGCTCGAGTTCCAGCTCTACCGGCAGGTGCGTCATCATACAACAAGCTATAAGACTAACTTCATATTTATTCTTCCAATAGACGACTATGAGGTGAGGCAAATAGTTGTTAACAGATGTCGCTACTGGCATTTTAAAGAACATTGTTTTGATACTAACTTTAACATGTGACACGCGATACATAAGGGACCGTTCAAGTATTACGTAAGCAGATTTATTACAGTTATTGACCCCCATGTTATCAAAAGTAAGTGAACAACACAGTCCTAAGGGTGGGGTCTATTGAGCTAAGTAAAACACTTTTTATAGTTCTCTGAATTTGTTTATTGGATGATTCACGTAAATTATCTGCGGTACATGTAGTATTTCGATACCGCGATGTAGCTTAATGTCGAAGCGAGACTAGCAACATCTGACTTGATTGTTGCACATCATTAATACTGAACCACCGTTCATAGATTGCGTTAAACTTTTGTACAGTAAGCAAAGCTCTTACTCCCCCTTCCATGCTTACGTAAAGATTGGTACGTATTCCCCCGAAAATGCGTTCCGTGTTCAAGTAACTATTGCTGGCTCATCATCTAAACCCCTCCGCCCCCTATAGTGCTTTCGTAATACTTGAACGGCCCCTAGTACGCAACACTCGACGCAACGCACACGACACGCAATACACGATACCCAACACGCGACATACGACACATGAAACGCGACATATGACACACGCTAACTACTATTTTACTATTACATTGATTTGTTAATGTAACGTTTTGGACCAAACCTTGAACCTAAGGTCGCCTCTTGCCTTTCCGAACTAACCGTCCGGGCTTTTTAACTAGCAAAATTCATACTTATTGGTCGATACTTATCGGCGTTTCTCACAAGATCAAAGGCGATGAACTACTGGTAGTGTTTCTTTATACTGTGACCATACCTTCCAGACTGACCTTCCGGACTTTGTCTACTGGACCATACCTTCCAGACTAACCTTCCAGACTTTATGTCTACTGGACCATACCTTCCAGACTAACCTTCCAGACTTTATGTCTACTGGACCATACCTTCCAGACTAACCTTCCAGACTAACCTTCCAGACTTTATGTCTACTGGACCATACCTTCCAGACTAACCTTCCAGACTAACCTTCCAGACTAACCTTCCAGACTTTATGTCTACTGGACCATACCTTCCAGACTAACCTTCCAGACTTTATGTCTACTGGACCATACCTTCCAGACTAACCTTTCGGACCTTGATTCGATTTCGGACCTGACTTAATTTTCTGGATTTTATATCCACCGGAGTTTGCCACGCTCTTCGGGCTACCAACATAGTGATTCACAATCCAGTCGATACTGTCTGAGCCACGGTATCTGCCCGCTATCGATCGGTAGCTCCAATTGGCTATTCACAACTTCCATATTGAATAATTTTGACGTTTGGTAATCGAATACCAGCTTGTTCCATAACTGCAAATTGATTGGAATGCAGTGTGTGAATCGCAAATGAGGCACTACTGGTTGGTAGCGGCCTGATTCCGTGGCTCATAAGTAATCGTGGTTTGTGAATCGCCGAGCAGACCCAGTAACGAATACAACTTGCAGGTGAAACCGTCGGAGTTGGTGGGTGCTGTGTGGACCAAGAAGGACAAGGAGAAGACCAGCCCCAACCTGCTCAAGATCATCAAACACACCACCAACGTACGTACACACTCCTCGTCGTCTTCTTAGATTTCATCTTTGCTTCCAGTGGGACGCCGTCGCGTGGTGGGTTAGTGTTACTGATCTCACAATTGTGAAATCAGACGTCATATCCACTAGGTCGCAGGTTGAAATCCCGCCTGCATCACTCGGTTATTTTTCTTAGTAATAGTTTGCCATCACCGCTGTCTTTATATTGTGAAGGAAAACATCGTGAAGAAACCGGCATATTTCACAAAACATACGTCATCCGCAAACCTATAGTTGGCCAGCGTGGTGGATAACGTTCTTAATTCTTTTCTTTTGAGAGAAGACACTGAGTGTTAGATGTGGGAATTGGGATGACGACACGGTCAAAATTATACCAAATTACTCCGTCAAGTAGATTATAGGAAAATATTGGGACTCGTATTTATTGTTTTATCAAATTATCTACTAAAAATGGACAAATATTTAGATCATCAAACTTCCAAAGTTGAGGGTTGTGACGTCACGTCTATGTAAAAATCGTAAAATGAAATTAAACTTCTTCGTAACTTTTTGTTTGCGAAATCAAAGAAGAAATACGTGTATCTACAATATTTTTCAATAGTCTAATTAAGGGATTAACTAGTTTTTTTTATTCATCATGCCTATTGAAAGTGTTGTTGATGGTGAGAGTAAGGGGAACCGTTGTGCGCAGTTCACGCGGTGGATGGAGAAGTGGATCGTGGAGAGCGAGAACCTGGAGGAGCGCGCGGCCGTGGTGGCGCGCCTGCTGGAGCTGGCCGTGGCGCTGCGGGACCTCAACAACTTCAACGCGGTACTGGCCGTGGTGGCCGCGGCCGGCTCGGCGGCCGTGCACCGGCTGCGAGCCACCATGCAGGTACTGTGGCTCCCATGCTCTACGAACCTCAACAACTTCAACGCGGTGCTGGCCGTGGTGGCCGCGGCCGGCTCGGCGGCCGTGCACCGGCTGCGAGCCACCATGCAGGTACTGTGGCTCCCATGCTCTACGAACCTCAACAACTTCAACGCGGTGCTGGCCGTGGTGGCCGCGGCCGGCTCGGCGGCCGTGCACCGGCTGCGAGCCACCATGCAGGTACTGTGGCTCCCATGCTCTACGAACCTCAACAACTTCAACGCGGTGCTGGCCGTGGTGGCCGCGGCCGGCTCGGCGGCCGTGCACCGGCTGCGAGCCACCATGCAGGTACTGTGGCTCCCATGCTCTACGAACCTCAACAACTTCAACGCGGTGCTGGCCGTGGTGGCCGCGGCCGGCTCGGCGGCCGTGCACCGGCTGCGAGCCACCATGCAGGTACTGTGGCTCCCATGCTCTACGAACCTCAACAACTTCAACGCGGTGCTGGCCGTGGTGGCCGCGGCCGGCTCGGCGGCCGTGCACCGGCTGCGAGCCACCATGCAGGTACTGTGGCTCCCATGCTCTACGAACCTCAACAACTTCAACGCGGTGCTGGCCGTGGTGGCTGCGGCCGGCTCGGCGGCCGTGCACCGGCTGCGAGCCACCATGCAGGTACTGTGGCTCCCATGCCCCACAATCAGTTGCACCATGTCCAATTCTACGATTTTCCACGACTAATGAATCTTAAAGGTTGAAGTTAATTTAAAAGTGCAACGCCACATTTATTAATGTACTACTGATTAGTATTGTGATATTTTTTGACATGTAAAAGTTTGGACATATTTTATGTATGAATTGTGATTATGATTACTGCAGCCTGCACGCCGCCGGCCGTGGTGCCTGTCAATTTTCCCCAACCATAAAGTGCTCGACGCTGCTAAATAAAGTTTTGCTTCTAAAATACAATACACAACTCCAGTCCAGTCGTGTATTTATGGACTTCGCCAAAGCGTTTGATACGATTTCTGTACCTGTACTGCTGATAAAGCTAGAGCTTTTCGTTATAAGAGCCCCGCCACTAATATGGTTTCAAAGCTACTTGGAGAAGAGAAATCAATGCATTAAGATAGGTGACAGTATCAGTTACACTCTTGAAATCAACTTTGGTGTGCAGCAGGGAGCGTAATAGGCCTATTTTTATTAATTTTATACATTGATGACACCCAGTTGGCTTGCTCAGCAGAAGTTGATCTAAATTGTTACGCAGACGACACTGTTGCACTATTTCACGGAAAGACATAGATGGCAGTGTTTGCTAGAACTGAATTGAGGATGACTCATATGAAGCAGTGGATGGATTGCAATCTGCTAACCTAGAAAAAAAATAACGAAATACTTATGCTCCTACTAGTCCAAAATTTGGACTGCAAATAAAATTGCAGCCCTGTTGCAATTGCCATCCATGCATTTGCGTCATTTCCTCTCGGTCTTTGTCTCAGTCATAGAGAATGTTTAAGTTACCTGGTGAATCAATGCATTAAGTGTGTTGTTAATTGCTACCACGCATCACAGTATCAGACGTTTCCTCTTTTGGTAATATTCCGAAAGCTGGCAGCAAATTTTTGATAGGTATTCGAGGCAAGCCGAAAATGTATGTAATAGGCTATATTAAAAAAATACGTTATTTATTCGTCAGTTAGATTAAACAATGTACACGTATTTTTTATTTTCTTGCGAAAACAAAAAATGACAAAGATACAGTGCTTAGAAGTTTCGAGTGACGTCACTCATGGGTACGATTTTTACCCACAAGTGACGTCACGACCCCCAACTCTAGAAATTTGCTGATATCTTTGTTATTTTTGGATAATTTGATGAAACAAAAAAAATACGTGTCCCATATTTTTTCATAATCTGTCTGTAATGATGAATCAATTAGAATAGTACATTTGTGCCCCTGTGTGTCGAGTGTCGTGTGTCGTGTGGTGTGTGGTGTGTGGAGTGTGGAGTGACGGGCGCCCGGTGTCCGCAGCTGGTGCCGCTGCGGCTGCGCAGCGCGCTGGAGGAGTTCCGGGAGCTGAACTCGGACCACTTCCGGCGCTACCAGGAGCGCCTGCGCAGCATCAACCCGCCCTGCGTGCCCTTCTTCGGGATGTACCTCACCAACATCCTGCACATCGAGGAGGGGAACCAGGGTCAGTCCACCTCCACGCTGTCTACTACTAGGTTCCGCCTGGGGAACTACCACGCCTTTGACACTTATTCTACCGCCAAGCAGTCATGTGAAAACATCACTGTGTTCCGGTTTCAAGGGAAATGTTACCAGAGAAATTACACGGCTTAGAGATATAACATCTTAGATCTCTGGGTGACGAGCGCAGTGCAGTGCTAGGTAATGATTTGGACTCTTCATGTTCCAATAGCTGCGTGTGACTGTGCTGTTATGTGTCAGGCGTGTTGCTTACCATCAGGCACATGTCCTGATCGTCTCGTCACTATTTAATTTAAAAATAAAAGTCTACCTTCATACCCCCACAGTGACAGGAACCACGGTCAGTCTCTATTCTCATACCTACTTTAACAATTTTCACTTCACTTTTACTTTATGTGTACAAAAACAAATTAAATTTAATGGATTTATGCAATGACCCCATACTAGGCTCTGGGTCGGTGTCGTGGGTACACCCGTCCGATGCCAAAGGGTTAAAGATTTCAGAGCTCGAGTTACATTGGAGTAATCTATATAAAACAAACTATTAAAGACAATAATATTGTTTGCTGTATTATATCGGATTCAAACTAAGGATATTGTTAAACAATAAAAAACACTTTAATTACCATGATTGAATATATAGCAAAGTGTACCGTAATCTTAGCAGTAACATGGTTGAATATGGCTTGCAGACTACCTGCCCAACACGGAGCTGATCAACTTCTCGAAGCGGCGGAAGGTGGCCGAGATCACGGGGGAGATCCAGCAGTACCAGAACCAGCCCTACTGCCTCACGCCGGAGCCGCGCACCAGGGTGCGTGCCCGGGGGGAGGGGGGGCAGCTAGACCCGCTACCACACCTAGCCTTGGCTCCAGGGGGGTCACATGGCTCCAGGGGAGGTCACATGACTCCAGGGGGGGGGTCACATAGCTCCAGGGGGTGGATCACATAGCTCCAGGGGGTCACATAGCTCCAGGGGTGGATCACATAGCTCCAGGGGGTCACATAGCTCAGGGGGGTCACATGGCTCCAGGGGGTCACATGGCTCCAGGGAGGTCACGGGGGTCACAGTGTCGTGATCATGTCATAAAACTGGTGCGATAAGTACATGCATGCTTTTAAATCAGTGGTCCTACCTAGGTACTGGACCCAGCCCAGGGGGGGTCATGACCCCATGACGCCACCTCCCCCTGGATCCGCGCCTGACCTAGCCGTCATTTCTCAAGCAACATTCCTCTTCAAACCGGAACAAATATATTTGGCTTTTTTTTTAAAGTGAATTCGTCTTTTTCCTTTGGCGCACCACACACAGATTTTTCATGGGCTTTGAATAAAGCGCATCGTCACGTTTGAAAGATTCGGTCGCGTGAATTTGGGGACCGCCGAGTGTGCCAGAGCGAGAAAGGTAGTCGGCTGCCGCTGTCTGTCAGCTGTCGCTGTGTTTACTACATAATATTCAATTTATATGTAATCATTTTTAATTATTAATATATTTCAATAGTTTTTAATGCTTATTTCTTATTTTAGTTTTCATTTCTTCCGTGCGGTCTTAAACTAAACACACTTTTTTTTTTTATTCTTGTCCATGAATACTAATCCTTCAGCCGCAGCTGTCACTCGTGTCGCTGTGTATACCATATTCAATTTATACGTAATCGTTTTTATTTAGTCATTTATTGTATGCTCTTTCTTTTGTTTTTTATGAATTGACGTATAAATTGTGCATTTATGAATAAAGTAGTTTGACTGTATGTTTGTGGCCGGTAAGTAATGTTCCATTGTCTCCCCCAGGCGTTCCTGGAGAGCCTGGACCCGTTCCCGGGGCTGGACGACCAGCAGATCACCAACTACCTGTACAACAAGAGCCTGGAGATCGAGCCGCGCCCGCCGCTCAAGCAGATGCCCAAGTTTGTGAGTACCGGCGTCGATATAAACCTATGGATGTGCCCTGAGTAACTTGAAATTGGTAATGAACTGCGTTTCTATGTGTGTCGTAAGCGGTTTACACGCAACCAATCTACTTGACCTCTAGAATCGCTAGCGGCGCGATATGCTGTGGTTCTACTTATTTTGGTTGTTGACAACGAATAGTGATAAGTAAAAACGTCCAGCGTTCACCGCTTCCTGCAACCGACTGGAACGGAATGAGTGAGCTTACTCTTCCCAACAATGACATGATTCCGTGCGCCCTGAAGTTTGGGAGGGCACATCTGTGTATTGAGATCTTTGAGTACCGCCCGCTGGAGAATGGATATTATTCAATTTTAGAGTACCTGGGTGACCGAGCTTTGCTCGGTTACTTAGATACATACTGATTTTCTCGAGAAAAGTACTTAAAAAAAGAAAGGCGGCCGGTTGGATTCGAACCCGGACCTACCATATTATGACCGCCCATCTTCCCGACTGAGCTAATATACCTACTGTCGCGCGACGTCGCGAAATTTACAGTCGCATTCTAATCTTTATGTAACAGTTTTTCATTGTCTAACAACGTGCATAAAACAACGTTTTTTTTAAATAAAACCTAGCTAGATCGATTTATCGTCCCCGAAACCCCCTGTATACATAATTTCATGAAAATCGTTCAAGTTCAAGAAAAGTGTAAACTGCTTGTGGCGCGCTGCAGACTCATTTTTCGTGGGCTGGGAAATGAATTCTAGCGTCACGCTCGGGAATGGCACGAAATCTTCGGGTAAACTCGGGGCCATGGCCATGTTCATGACCAAGCCCTCCGGTTTCACTCGCGTAGTTTCCAAAGTAAGCCATCTATTTCTGAGTTTATACGTTTTCACTTCTATGGGCAGTTCCTACGACTGCCAATTTTTGTGATGAAAGTATTAATATGTGTGTATGTGTTCCCCGGCAGCCGCGCCGCTACCCCGAGCTCTCGCTGAAGCAGGTGAAGGTGTCTCGACGGCAGCACGAACAGCACGCCGCCGACGACGCGCCCGGTGAGTGTGTGTGTTCCGTGGCGCCCTCGCGACGCGCCCGGTGAGTGTGTGTGTTCCGTGGCGCCCGCGCGACGCGCCCGGTGAGTGTGTGTGTTCCGTGGCGCCCGCGCGACGCGCCCGGTGAGTGTGTGTGTTCCGTGGCGCCGCGCGACGCGCCGGTGAGTGTGTGTGTTCCGTGGCGCCCGCGCGACGCGCCCGGTGAGTGTGTGTGTTCCGTGGCGCCCGCGCGACGCGCCCGGTGAGTGTGTGTGTTCCGTGGCGCCCGCGCGACGCGCCCGGTGAGTGTGTGTGTTCCGTGGCGCCCGCGCGACGCGCCCGGTGAGTGTGTGTCCGTGCGCCCTCGCGACGCGCCCGATGAGTGTGTGTGTTCCGTGGCGCCTCGCGACGCGCCCGGTGAGTGTGTGTGTTCCGTGGCGCCCGCGCGACGCGCCCGGTGAGTGTGTGTTCCGTGGCGCCCGCGCGACGCGCCCGGTGAGTGTGTGTGTTCCGTGGCGCCCTCGCGACGCGCCCGATGAGTGTGTGTGTTCCGTGGCGCCCTCGCGACGCGCCCGGTGAGTGTGTGTTCCGTGGCGCCCGCGCGACGCGCCCGGTGAGTGTGTGTGTTCCGTGGCGCCCGCGCGACGCGCCCGGTGAGTGTGTGTGTTCCGTGGCGCCCTCGCGACGCGCCCGATGAGTGTGTGTGTTCCGTGGCGCCCTCGCGACGCGCCCGGTGAGTGTGTGTGTTCCGATTCGATCCGTTTATGATGACTAGTCAAAAATATAATAGCATTTTAATAAGACCGTCTAGTAGATTATGGAAAAATACGGGACACGTATTTTTTGTTTTATCAAATTATTAAAATTCTACAAAGATATATGTAGTTCATTGAACTTCCGAGTGGGAAGTTGTGACGTCATCACAAGTCCTATATAACCTAAACTAACCTTAATATTTATAGACGTGACGTCACTCTAAACTTTTAAGCTCTATATCTTTGTCACTTTTTGTGTATTTGAAGTGAAAACTTCTTTTGGCGCGCCTCAGATAGATTGTTCGTGGGCTGTGAATTGAATTCTAGCGTCACGCTTGGGAATGATAAGAAATGTTCGGGTAAACTCGGGGCCATGGCCATTGAGCGTCTAGAAATGCGTCAACATTTCCCTTTAGCATCGCTGACGCATTTCTGTCATCTAAAAATGCGGTCATGGCCACTTCTTCCGGTTGCACCCGCGTAGTTTACAAAGTGAGATATCAAATATAAGTTCTTACTTCTATCGGCAGTTCCTATGACTGACAAATTTTTTATTTATTTTGCCACTCCACAGACTCCATGACCTTTGTCATTTCAATTCTCTTTTTTACATATTTCTAGGATTAGGAGAAGAAGAGAGAAATAAATATGGAGGAGTTGGGAGGAACCGTTGTTAAACTTTAGTAGTTTATTTTCCAACATAGTAATTAATAGTGTTTATAAAGATGACGGCTGATGGTGCGTGTGTGTGTTCGCAGGCGTGTCGCAGCTGTCGCCGGGCGGCGCGGAGCGCGCGTGGGACGGCGCGTCCGTGGCGTCGCTCAACATACACGACGAGCACAGAGGTGAGCCCGCGCTGGAGGGAAATGTACACGGACTCAATATATATGGACGTTCAATATTACCACATATCTATAACGATTTATTATATGTATTTACAACTATATAAGTATTATGGCGGGAAGCGGATGGATGCGGAGAGCCGAGGATCGGATTTGGTGGCACAATATTGGAAAGGCTTATGTCCAGCAGTGGACGAACATGGGCTGACGATGATGAAGTATTATATCAGCTATCTGGCTTCTATAGTACAAGTTTTGCTTAGTTTAGGGTCAGATGGTGTTGTGTGTGAATTTGTAAATTACATCAATATTAAAATAAAATCGAATCTTTTTTTTTTCTTTTGCATTTTATTTGTTACTTCTCGTCTAGTCATTATTTCTATGAATTGTTGTGGCGGTTTTAAAAACGAATAAGTTAAATACAATATTTTTTCTGGTACTATGTGAAATGTGCACCAATATTTATTAATTTTGTGATATTCAAATAAAAACTGTAGTCACAGTTTTTATTTATAAATATACCAACAATAATAGTGGTGGATTTACCCCCAACAATATTTTAACAGGTAATTCTAACACTGATGTAGACTTCATCACCCAAGGTCTCATTCCTCTCAGCTCGGTACACCACGAGAGAATTCGAGTCAAAGTTTGACGAAAAATCCCACCAAATCACCAGCTTCAACCCTACCGCAGGCACAGCTGACGAACGACCTCGCCGCCGACGCCGCGACCTCGTACAAACATCCGTGCCGAGATCTGGCCGTGTGTCAAATAAAATAACAAGCAAATTTTTTTTATTTTTTATGGAAAAAAAAATTGAGGTTTTACGTCTAATTTTCACAAACATAATTCAAAACTTAATGGAGATGAACTACCATCAATATTGTTGCACCTTTTTGCAACACCATTTAATTATATTTGTGGAGAATTCACACACAACACCATCTGACCCCAAACGAAGCAAAGCTTGTATATAAATATGGCAGCCAGATAGCTGATATAAAGTTTTTGGTGAGGTATTAAGGTTTACTATTGCTTGCAATGGGTGGGAAAAATTAATAGACGTGTAGTTCACTGCAGGTTTGTATTGCGACTGCCGGTAGAAATGAATCTTAAAGAAACTGAAACATAAATAGATGTATAGCTTCACCATGCCGCCCACCAAAAGGACCCTAGGTCCCTTTTAGATAAAATGTATATATCTATACAAAAAGTAATAGGTATTACGCAAACTATGTAAATCAAACTTAACAATAATAAAACAATATGCATTAAGCGGCGCGGTCCTACCGATGACCGATGAGCAGGTAGCCAATGACTGACATAAATTGAAACGAAGTAAGTTGCCTTTCGTTAATACATTTTTGTATCTGATGTCGAAGTCTAATACGACCGCCCACCCTGAGAACTTGGTTTTTGTCTAGGTATGGATTGAGTAATCGAAAAAGACTCCTTCTGTTCACTTCTTTTTCCAGTTTCAATCGTTCTATTTTTGGCTTCTGTTCGCTTTTTGTATCCCTTTTACACAAATGGTCAATGCATCCTCTAATGAAATAGTAGTGATAGGCTGATAGATTAGTAGTTTCAGTTATGATAGTGTTTCTAACGTTTGAAATCAGTTCATTCAGATTTATCAAACTCTTCTATGGTTGATGCCGATATATCTTTTATATTTATTAATTGTGGACTGTATTTTTGAAAGGAAGTTTTGCTATGTGTCTTCCATCTGAATTTGTATAGTGGTTATTTCGTAAATTTCTTCGAATAGCTTCTCTTTTGTATTAGCTGTCTTGTATTGGATTTCCATTGATTTCACCAAATAGAATCCAACCCAGGCTAGTGTTCTGAGCACAAGGTGTGCCTGGTGGTCCTTTTATCAAATCATGTTGTATGATTTGGGCGTATTCACGAACTCCTAAAATGATGTCTATTGCACCTGGCTGGAGATATGTTGGATCAGCCAGATGCAATCCTTTGAGATGAGACCAATGTTTGGCAGGGACCGTTTTAGTTTTAGGAATCTTGGTGGTCAGCTGTTTTGACATCACATAAGCTTTGGTTTGTAACTTGAAGTCTTTATTGTATTTTGATCTTAGTTTCAGTTCCACTACATGCTTAATTTCAGTCTTTGTTGATCCGACCCCGATGACACTTCCTTTAACTGGTTGCCGATTCAGTTTGAGTAGTTGAGCCGCCTTCTCGCTCATAAAGGTACCTTGAGAACCTTGATCTATCAGGGCGCGTAATGGAATGGTGAATCCATTATTTGTTACTTCTACTACTGCTGTTGCCAATAACGCTACACCATGCTGCTTTGTCTTCAGATTAGATGCTATTGTAGTATTGACCTGTACTTCGTCTTCATCTACTACATCTTGTGAAGCCCGCGGTAGTGCTTTAGAAGTGTATGTGACATGCAGTAGTGAATGGTGACGTCTGTGGCAGACCCTGCAGGACATTGGTAGCTTGCATGTTGATACTAAATGTCCTGGAGCTAAGCAGTTGAAACATAAGTTTTTGTTCTTCACGTACTCTGTTCTTTCTATTGGTTCCAAACCATTAAATCCCCTGCAGTGACAAAGTGTGTGGTTTCACTGCACATGACGCATACCTTTTCCTTAGTTGGGATGGAAACGTGACATAATCTATCTTGAATAGGCCTGTTTCGACTATTGCTGGTAGGCATGACGAGCTCGAGGGTGCGAAACTTGGTTTCCATAAACCTTTTAAGTAGTTTCCAAGTAGGTAGTTCTTCGGCAGCTCCTGATTCTTCTTGGTTACTTACGTATTGTTCCCAGTCTTTGTGAGTTTCGAATCAAATTTATGTACTAGTAGATGAATTACTAAGAGATCCCACGACTCTGTGCTAACCATCATATTTTTTAAGTTATATAGGCATTCAGTTGTTGTATCTATTAGTCCTTTCAATTGAACTGCTGATGGAGTGGTCATTTTTCTTTGATTAAACAATCTTTTCATAATATTGTTTACTATCAAACGCTTGTTGCCATATCTTGAGTTTAGAATCTCCCATGCTGTGGCGTAGTTATTTCCAACTATTTGGACATGCTGAAGCAATAATTCAGAGTCCCTTTTAGGCTTGTCTTTAAGTAATGTAATTTCTGTACGTCACTCAGTGTAGAATTTTCGTGTATGAGAGACATGAAAAGATCTTTGAAGGCCGGCCACTGTTCATAACTACCAGTAAATTCAGGAATTTGTATTTTTGGCAGGTGTACTAATCCGTTTTGGTGGTTACAAACGCTGATACTATTGTGACGTTCTTGTGCACGTTCTGAAAAAGTCGCATACGCGTCTTTCAATTCACATTGCAGCGTGACGTATAGATCCTCGAACGAAGAGTACTCGTCGTCGCAAAATAAGACATACTTTCTCTCTGCGCTTTAGATATCGTGAGTTTGACTAATTCATCGTGGCTTTTTTTAATCCTTTCCAATATTCGTTAACTAAGTCAATTCGCGTTTCTACGTAACTTTTAGTAATCCGTGATTTAGAAGTCTTCTTCCAATTAGTCAATGCCTTCCGCAACATATTTGCATTATCTTCTAACGTCGCGATCAACTGTTCTTGCTCGGTTTTCAAAGTTGTCATCTTTAATAGAATTTATTATGAAACAAATTGGCACTTACTACGTTCCACTTAACGAACGTCCTTTCTTTAGTGAGTCGAGCGCCTTTTGTTCTCGCTTGAGTCGATCACTGCTCAGGTAACTGGTAAAATCCGGATTTGATGATGGAAGATTGCGACCATATGGTGAGGTATTAAGGTTTACTATTGCTTGCAATGGGTGGGAAAAATTAATAGACGAGTAGTTCACTGCAGGTTTGTATTGCGACTGCCGGTAGAAATGAATCTTAAAGAAACTGAAACATAAATAGATGTATAGCTTCACCAGTTTTAAATACATACTTATTGTAAACTGTACCAAACTGTACAAACTGTACCCCGCCGCGCATCGCTGTGGCACATTGTGATGCAAAAATTAGATAAAAACAATCCTTGATGCGGATTAAATATCATTGTAAAATTTCAGCTCGATCGGTGCAGAACTTTTTGAGTTTTTGAAGCGTACACAAACCAACATAACATTTTTATGTATAGAGATAGAAACACCCAGATACAGTGCAAACATTTGAATTCATCACACAAATATTATATATCATTATAAATAATCTATACTAACATTATAAAGCGGAAGAGTTTGTTTGTTTGTTTGAACGCTAGGATCTCGGGAAGTACTGGTCCGAATTGAAAGATTATTTTTCTATTAGATAGTCCATTTATCGAGGAAGGCTATAGGCTATAGAACATAACGCTACTATCAATAGAAGCGGAGCATGAATCAAGAATGTAACAAAATCGGGAAAAATATTCCTTTTTGAGAGTTTTCGTACGTTTCGTGCTTTGACATGACACATGACAGCATGTCTCATGCGCGACAGGCATCATTGAATATAAACCTTTGCCATAGATTACATACCTCACCTTTACTCACAGATTAAGCACCTCCCTTTGCTAATCAAATGTTTCTAAATCTGAGTTGGTACGACCAATTTCCGACAGGTGGCGTAGCAGGAAGCTGAAGTGGTGTTTTGTTTGAAAACGATATTCTCAGGAATGAGTGAACCGATTTCAGTAATTCTTTCACCGTTGGATATGTACGGGATCCTGATGAGTGCTATATAATGTACCCCGGGCGAAGCCGGGGCGGGCATCTAGTGTTATATATATAGACGTGTTTGTGGTGCAGGGGCGCGCGCGGAGGCGGTGAGCCCGCGGCTCGAGCGCGCCTCGCTCAGCCAGCTCAGCCTGTTCGACAAGGGGCTGGCGCTCTTCGACAAGAACAAGCCGCACGCCGCCAGGTGAGCAACACACAGTGTTTACCAGTGGTAGGGCTCTCGCCAGAGGCCGCCTGGGGAAGTACCGCACCTTTGCCGGTTGCTCTACCGCCAAGTAGGAATGTGCAAACACTACAGTGTTCCGGTTTAAAGGGAAATGTTTCCAGAGAAATTACACGGCTAAATGAGGCAAAGAGATGACAAGATCATCTCATATTAAGCTAAGCCTGATTACTCGGACAATTGGGATGTTAACAATTTTTCGGAACTGCTTTTATTTTGAAGATTGACACATGTTTACCGTAATAAATAACATTTTATTTAGAAATATTAGTATTGTCGATCAGTAAATATACAATATTAGACTAATTTTGAAGTTTCCCGCTAAAACTCGAACGACTGACATGACGTCACTAGTCGCAAAACATTGGTAGCGATTCATGTCTGTATGTCCAGTTTATAATGTCTTTTATTATCATCACTTGAATACAAACAATCAAAATCGTATTCGCTAAGAACGCAAGCTATAATATAAATGCAGAGAAGTAAATAGTTTAGTCAGTTTCCGACAGATTGTTTTGCGGTTAGTGACGTAATAAGTCATATTAGTATGAAAACTAACGTGGTTATTACACATTTTACATAAATACACGGGTAACTCACGTTTAATGTAGTCAGTCCAGTCCGACTCAAGTTTCGAAACTTGAGTCGGACTGGACTGACTACATTAAACGTGAGTTACCCGTGTATTTATGTAAAAAGTCATATTAGTGTTTCCAGTCACGTGACAACAGATTAAAAATATAGCATTTAAAATAATTTATATAGTAAATTTACCTACTGCGGAATATTAAATTATAAAAATGTGGTTTTCGTTTTTTTTTTTACTTTTATAGGTTTACATTTGACTGCCATCTAGCCTTCATTCGATATGCTATTTGTACAAACTATCATAAAATTAACATTAATTGGTGATTAGTGTTAAATCTTTACTTTAGTTTTACTTTTTTACAGTAACGCAGAGACATCTACCTGTTGACAAATTTTTGAGATTTATTGAAACGTTCACTGAGTAGTTCGTGTTTTTGTAAAATGACGTTTTTTTCCAGAAACAACAAAGACGAGCCGCCGTCGCCGCGCGACCGGCACTCGCCCCGCCACGAACGGTGAGCTCGCCACACGCTCCCCGCGGGTCCCGAACCCGTTATTTTACCGGGATAAAAAGTAGTCTGTGTTTTTCCAGACACAGACAGATCTATCTATGCACCAAATTTTATCCAAATCTCTTTAGTAGTCTTTGGGATGGATCGGCTAAGTATCAGCTGGGGACTCTGGAATCTATTGAGAGACGTGCCAAAAGACTCATAGGCAACGACACTCTTGTGCGTAAAAGACTTCAAAGTCTTGATCATCGCCGCAAAATCGCTAGCTTATCGGTCTTTTATCGGATACACTTCGGAGAGTGTGCAACTGATCTGCATGATCTAATACCACCTTGCCCTTTCTTCTATCGGACTTCTCGTTCCACAAAAGGGCGACATCGTTTCATGGTTGATGTTCCAAAAACGCGAACGAAGAGATTTGACTCCACGTTAGTGATAAGAACGTCTAGGTTGTGGAATGCGTTGCCTGAGTGGGTTTTCCCTGATGGTTACAATCTTGGTGTCTTTAAATCCAGAGTGAATCGGTTTTTTTTTTAGGTAAGCACGCTCCATCGTAGATCACATCATCGCTTAAAATCAGGCGAAATGGTGGTCAAGTGCGAACCTATTATAGTTATAAAAAAAAAGTAGTTTTTACGTAAAAGAGTAACAAACATCCATACTAACAAACTCGCATTTTTAATATTAGTAGGTTGTAATTAGAGTCATTATCTCTAACTGTAAGTGACGTTAGTCTTTTAATTGAATGGTTCGAATAAATAAATGCAATGTGTAGTGAGAGTGTTGTGTGTGTTCCGCGGCAGTAGCAGCAGCTCGAGCAGCGTGTCGCGCTGCCCCGTGCTGTCGCCGCGGCCCGCCATCGTCGACGCCGAGCTCTTCTACTGCGGCAAGCAGGTACACCACCAGTCGACGGCGTAGCCACACACCAACATGTACACGCGAAAAATACAGAAAAAAAAATCAAAAATATACACGAAATTTAGTATATCTTTTTCCTGTGAAGAGTACTGTAAATTTGTGAAAGGTACCTTAGATATGTGAAAAGTACTTTCTTATCTGTACTTCAGTTTTGTAATCAGTGCTTTAGACCTGCGTACTGTACTTTAGATTTGTGATCAGCACTTTAGATCTACATATTGTACTGGCTATTTGACACGAACCGGCAGACGCAGCATAGGACCCACACGATGGACCGGTGTCGGCCGCGGGAAGTGGGTGGATGGAGGCGGCACGAGAGCGGTCATTGTGGAAATCATCGGGGGAGGCCTGTCTCCGGCAGTGGACGTCTGCAGGCTGCGGATGATGATGATGACTGTACTGGAATGTTGTCTACTTTTACAATGTTGAACTTGTTTGTGTGTTTGGTTCGGAGTGATTCAAGGCCCGTGGTTAACTCCGCCCCCCCCCCGCAGGACGTGGTGCCCCCGCTGCTGCCGCGCTCGGCGGCGCCCGCGCCGGCGCCGGCGCGCGACGGGCCGCCGCCGCCGCCCCGACACTGTACGTATCTATTATATATTAATTATGACATTATTGTTTATTAATTTAATAGTACGTGTAATGTCGGTGATTACTGCTGCGCCGGCATTGGGCATCGAGACCCGACCCGTTAGGCGAGGGCCTTAAGATAACCGAGGACGGGAATCATCAATTCACATATGTGTCGTTTTTCAACACACTTGTGATTAAAATTATTTTATTTAAAAGATAGAAGTTTGTTTATTTAGAGAAAATAATTTAATAGGGTTAATTATTAAATGTGGATTGTGAAGTGAAATTATAATTAATTGTTCTTGATGGCAGTCCTATCAATCAATGACAATTTTATCATTTGAACATTCGTAGATAGTATAATATTTATGCTTTGTCAATTTAAAAAAATTTTTGGTGCTAAATTAAACATATTATTGTTTTCAGCCTCTTTATACATTATGATATTTTGTTATAAATATCAACACGGATTACAGAAACGTTCTTACTAAACGACGCCTTAGTGCGTTTAGGTACACGTAAATATGTTTGCGCCATTCAGTGTATTGTAATTGCCTTAACCCTAGATTGATAACCATTCGTCCCACAGACCGCGCGAAACGGACATTTGTTTCGATTTTCTTTTGTTTTTCACTATTTCGATATGTCCTAGCCAGGTGGTAGGTCGGCACACGGAACAATAATGCCATGCACCCAGTTCATTGCTGGGTGGATGGCATTATTGTTGTAGTACTGCCAGGATTCAACATCTCGCAACTTCAACTTTTTACGAATTCAACATTTTGGGAATTCAATATTTTGCGAAATCAAAATCAAAAGAATCCAACATTTTGCAAATTCAACATTGTGGTCCAGAATGTTTGTTTCTAGTGTTTCGAGTGAAAGACATACAATGATGGCTTCTCAAGCACTTTTGTAGGACACTTCACCCTTAGTAATGTGGCTGCACTTGTCTCGCAGTGACGTGTACACCAGGTATAGTCCGTAAATGATACGAAATGACAGTTTTAGAGTTGCCTAAAACAGAAAATCGCCGTAGTTGTATGTGAAACGCCTACCGTTGACACACCTGGTGCAAGTCGTACTTGAAAAGAGGTTTGTGGTTATTGTGATTACAAAATGTGACACGGTTCCAATTCAAGAAATGTGTAAAGTATTTGTGCCCGTGCACAAATACTTTGTACATTGCAATCGCGGCCTCACGTGTGTGGAATAATTTTAGCCTAATTGAGCATATTAAAGAGCCATACTTATTTTTTTATTTACGAAAACCCCGTAACATACATTTTGTCGTCTGTGAGATGAATGTTTACGAATAATATTTCTCCTAGATAAGGTTCTGAATCAAGGGTTAATTATTTATAACATAAATAGGAGATATACTTATAAATTATCATGTGGTTACTGATGATAAGGTGTTCTCCCGTAGTATGTTTGTAACGGAGTGTGTCGTTTCGCAGCGGCGCCGGCGGCGGCCGAGGCGGGGGCGGAGTCCGACCACACGCTGCCCAGTCCCGAGCGGGAGCCCTGCAGGTCGGTACCGGAGGCTCTATGTCTCATTCTGACACTAATATCATTAATACTTTATATTCACCTCTCTTATCCTAACCATCTGTCACCTTTTTGTAGTTCGAATAACATTTGCCTAGCATTAAAACAATTTTGGAATATAATCTCTGTGCCCTGGGATTTCACTGGAATCATTGCCCTTCAAACCGGGACACAGTGACTTTTTCATATTACGGTAGAATAAATAGCTGGCAAAAAATACAAAATACAAAAATCTTTATTGCTGTTTGCAGGTAAGATAAGATGCCAGAAAGTATTTTAAATGTTGACCCATACAAACTGGCCTCTTCGAGAGACATGCTATGTGTCTGGTAAAACAATTTGTGTTGCTCTGAATTTATGCAATGATGAAAATATAATAGTTCTTCGTATTGTATTTTATTAATTATTTAATTTTTTTTTTATCTTTAAAATTGAAGTCGGGTGTTTAGCTTTATAGAAAATGAAAGTTTTGTTTATTTATCTTAGAGAATGAGATCGGGTGTTTGGTTTCTCAGATTATTGTTTATGTGTAAGAATATTATCACTATCCTGATTTTGTCTTATTCGATTCGATTCAATTCATTAATTCGAACCATAAATTCTGAAGAACACTTGGTAACGTCATTTATATAAAGGCAAACAATCTGTGTACATAATAAGATAAAATAACAATGTCAAATATGAATAATGCAGCTGTAAAGGGGCCTCGTCAATTAAATGCAGTAAAAAGGCATTGTCAAAGCCAAAATAAATATTGTACTCGAGTGGATCACACAAATACTTGCACTGGGTGGGGAACGAACCAGCGACCCAGGGCTTCGAATACAAATACAATAGTTATTTGTTATACAAGAGTGCAAAGTTGATTTTTAACCGCGTGCTCAATTTTGATGACCGAGCAAGCGAAGGATTCAAAAGGAGCGTAGCAAGGAAATCAAAAGAGCATAAATAAGGTGAAAAAAAAATGAAAAAAAAAAAGCGCCCTGATATCGAGGACCAAAAGTACTCTTTCCGAGCTGGTGGGATGAAAAAACTTTATTGCTGTTTGCAGGTAAGATAAGATGATACAAAACATTTTAATAGTTGACCCATACAAACTGGCCTCTTCTTCTAGAGGCATGCAATATGTCTGGCAACGCAGTTTCCATTGGTCTGAATTTATGCAATGATAATAATAGTCAGCTGATAAAGTGTTCGCAGGCAGACTTTTTACTAACTAAGCTACGAGGCACCATATTTAGTTGATGATGATGATATACAAACCTCCAGTACCCAACGTGCGTCGCAGTTCGCTCGCTGTCCGTTATCACGGCAGACGCGGCCCGGGTCACGTTACGTGTAACCGAGGCGGGCGTCTGGCGACCGGCATCTGATAGCCGCATGTGGTGGCCGTAGTCAGGGGGCACTGGGCCGGATTACCCCGACTCGGACAATATATTTACACAAATAACGCATTTTTTTACCCGCTAAAACTTCTATTGGCGCGCCGTACACAGATTTTTTGTGGGCTGTGAATTGAATTCTAGCGTCACGCTCGGGAATGATAAGAAATCTTCGGGTAAACTCGAGACCATGGCCATTGGCTATCTAAAAATGCGTCAGCATTTCACATTGCTAACGCATTTCTAGATGGCCATGGTCATGGCCACGCCCTCCGGTTTCACCCGCGTAGTTTCCAAAGTGAGCTATCAAATTCTGAGTTAAGTTTTCATTTCTCTCGTCAGTTCCTATGACTGACTATTTTTTTAACCATCTTCAAAAAAGGAGTAGGTCAATCGGTTGTCCTTTTACTTTTTGTATGTATAGTATGTAACGTAATGTTAGTTTTTTTTGTTTGGTAAATTATTGTTCAGAGGGACCCATATAAATTCTATCGAAATCCGTGTGGTGTTGAATGAAATATTAACGAAAAAAAACTCAAATTTACTGTCATATACCTCGATGTCATAGTTATGGATATTTATCAAATTTGGTTAGTTTTTTAAATAATAATTTTCATCATCATCAGCCTACCCTAGTCAACTGCTGGACATAGTCACCGTGCGGGCGCCGGGTCCATCGTGTGGCAGAGAGAACACCCGAGTAGTTCCCGAGACTTGTGACTCGGGCGTAGGTTTAAGGGGCCCCTTTCTGACGTACATCAACACTCACCTTCACCACTCGTGTTTCTCTCCCTGCCCAGCCACATCTGATATGAGCCTACTAGTGCAGCTTTAGATACACGTTCTAGTATAGAACTTACTGCACTTCTGGATAAGCCAAGGTCTTTCAGCAGGTTATAGAGAGATTTTGCTGGTATACCTCTCGCTCTCACTTCTACAGCGTATAAACCAACTACATAGCCGTTTTTAGGGTTCCGTAGCCAAATGTCAAAATACGGGACCCTTATAGATTCGTCATGTCTGTCTGTCTGTCCGTATTTCGCAGCCACTTTTCTCCGAAACTATAAAAGCTATACTATTGAAACTTAGTAAGTAGATGTAATCTGTGAACCGCATTAAGATTTTGATACAAAAAATAGAAAAAAAAAAAACAAAAATTTTAGGGGTTTACATAGAACTGAAACTCAAAAATTTTTTTCTGATCGATACCATACGTGTGGGGTATCTATGGATAGGTCATCAAAAATGATATTGATGTTTTTAACATATTTTTTTTCTAAACTGAATAGTTTGCCTCTTCCACAGTGGTAAAAAGTGTGTAAGGTAACTTCTAAAATAAGAGAATGACAAAATTAAAAAAAAGTGTATGATGTACGTTACCATGTTACGTTATTGTTATACTCGTAACACTGATTATAGTAACAACGAACTACAAGAACTTTTGTATTATGTTACTTGCTGCTACGGAAGCCTTCATGGGCGAGTCCGACTCGCACTTGACCACTTTTATTTGTTAATTCGTTTAGGAGGTCGTAATACTTATTTTGTTTCATTGCGTGGTCTTTAGGTATATTAGTTTCCCACGGTACGGTAAGTTCTACAAGGACTATTATCGAGTAAGATTGTTCCGTAGTTGTTACGTAATACCCCCTTCCCTTGCGGGCCTTAGTCCGCTTTGTAATATGCGATAATCCGCAGCTGGACTGTATTCGGCTATTGTATGGTGTTATACCCTCCATACCGCACCGGTGCAGCGGACGACGTGGCTTGTCTATCTAAAATACTACATTGATGTATACATGTATTTTGTAACTTGAATAATATTTCAATCGTTTTGAAGTTTAAATTGTGTAACTTGGTTATTTGGGTCTTCGAAGCGAGTGCATTGGTTTCTTCTGGGTAAGCACGTATTGCGTCGTCGCTCGACGTCTACAGAGCGGCGGTCAAGCGTAAACTTATTATCGCTAATGTTATAAAAGGGAAAAGTTTACACCATCTCCGGTAGAATATGTTTACGGGTTGTTTGATTTTTGAAGTGAACACTTTCCTTTTAGCTTTAGATAGATAGATAGATAACTCTTCATTGTGACACAAAACAGGAAACAAATACAATTATGAACTAGCGCCACAAATGGCGGCCTTATTGCTGAGAGCAATCTCTTCCAGGCAACCAACTTAAATGAAAATCGCCTAGAACAAGGTTAGGCGAGACGAGGTGACATTTTCCTTAATACTATTCATCATCATCAGCCCGTGTTCGTCCACTGCTGGACATAGGCCACTCCTATAACACGCCACTCAGCCCGATCCTCGGTCTCACGCTATTACTAATACTTAATTATACTATTACTATACTATTATACAAAACAAGTTAATATATATATTTACTACATAAGTGAGTTTAATACAAACAAAATGCTGGAAATTATAACCCTATTAAAACTAGTATATTTTTGAACAATTTAGCTTTAGTGCTTTTTATAACTGCAGAGCGGTCGTCTCAGGCGGACTCTGCAAAGAGTTAACACAATTAATAATGATTTGATAAAATAAAAATAACCGACTTTAAAAAGGATGAGGTTCTCAATTCTGTTGTACGTTTTTTTTAGTGAAAACTTCTTTTGGCGCTCCACACATTTTATGTGGACTGTGAATTGAATTCTAGCGTCACGCTCGCGAATGATAAGAAATGTTCGGGTAAACTTGGGACCATGGCGATTGGCCATCAAGAAATGCTGATGCATTTCTTATTGGTCATAATGCTGACGCATTTCTAGATGGCCATGCTCATGCACCGGATTCACCCGCGTTGTTTCCAAAGTAAGCTATGAAATTTTGAGTTATACATTTTTACTTCTATCGGCAGTTCCTATGACTGTATTTTTTTAATGTAAATGTTACACGATTAATCCACCAATTGTGAAATGACATTGATAATTATTTTTTGTTTGCTGGAAAACTAATACTTCAAAGTCAAAGTCAAAGTTCTTTATTGATAAATGTACAATTTACACGTCAATTTTATAAAAAACAAAATAAGAGTATACATTTTTAAAGTTTAATTTGAACTTTATATTGTACGATAAAGGTATCGTACAAATAAGTGTCAAAAATTAAAATATATGTACTTATTACAATTGTAATGAACAATGTCAATTTTTTACAACTTTATTGTGAGTTTGCCATCACTATATAAAAACTCGCTGTAACTATAAAAAGTTTGATCGATAAGCCAGCTTTTTAATCGGTTATCTTCAGAGCTGGTCCCATAGGCATTTTATCGAAAGCAGTGTAGCGGGTTTCGAAATAAATATGATCAAAAATCTCAATTTGACTTACTCTTATCTGGATGATCAATGGCTATGTTATCGCAATTTTAACAAACATTGTGACATTTAGTCGCGTGTTTCCGTTTAATTTGAAATGGCGGTTTTTGTAACACAACACAACCGAATAAAGACACGGTAATGGAAAGAAGATTAGGAAGAAGAATACTTTAAATCAGCTGACTATTATTCGATTTTTAAGCTATTGCATAGCTTATATCGCGGGCCTGAGGACCGAATTTTAGTGATCGTGCATCTCTTTCATATGTTCACAAGAAAGCGAGATGGAAGACCGTAACGCCGTCCTCCCCACACTGTCATTCGACTTTGAATCTTATTTGTATTAGCTTTACAGACTAAAGGCTCTTAGCAGTGTTGCCAGCTTAACGGATTTCCCGTGATATTTATTATGGTAAACAAATGTCACTCTTCAAAATAAAATCAATTCCGAAAAATGTTTAACATCCCAATTGCTTATGTTGATAAAAATGCATGCAACATGCAATAGCTTTACCGCGGCAGTCCCCGAGTGACACACTTCTTTTTTTCATTGTATAAATGAAGACTAAAACAAATTGTCTTGCCATACATACTGCATGCCTCTCGCAGAGGCCAGTTTGTATGGGGCAACTTTTAAAATGTTTTGTATCATCTTATCTTACATACAAACAGCAATAAAGATTTTTGTATTTGCTCTTTGTTTTCCATTTAGAATAAAACAAAATAATTTGACGTTTAAAAGTGTACCCACTACCCATGTACGAAACTGATAAATGAATGCTAACGAATACGTAGCTCTAGCGAATGAACTAGCTCCCACAAACACAGGGAATCCTACTGTGGGGGCTAGGGCTTCCTGACTTCATTATTGTAACTGTGCATTGTTGTTATTGTTAGAGTATTTCTAAGTGTTGCATTTATAATCATGTAAAGCAAGTTCGCGCTGAGACCGCGACAGGAGACCGCGACAGACTATGGAATAGTATGGGCGCCAGTTCGCGCCGAGACCGCGACACATGTCTCGCGACACGTGTCTCGGTCTCCTGTCGCGGTCTCGGCGCGAACTGGCGCCCATAAAATTCCATAAAGTCAAGTGCCTGTCGCGGTCTCCGGTCACGGTCTCCAGGCGAACCGCTACCTTAACGTATTTGTTGGTCACTGAATTTTTTTTTAATGGTTGTGTAGTCATGTGCCTTTTCCCCCCCGCGCAGGATGCCGGGCGTGTCGCCGAAGCGCTCGCCCGCGCCGCCGCCGCCGGGCGCGCCGCCGGCGCCGGGCGCGCCGCCGGCGCCGGGCGCGTCGCCGGCGGGGGGCGCGGGGGCCGCGGGGGGCGCGCTTGCCTTCTCCTTCCCCGCGCGCGCCTCGCCGCCCGCGCACCTGCCGCCGCCCCTCACACCTCTGCACCGTGAGTGTTTTGAGTTTAATCACTGTTTTCGTATTGCATTGTACCAAAGAGTTTACATAAACTACGTATATAGCTAGAACAAACGCTTTACACCGAAGGCACGGGTCTAAAGTCTAAAGCAGTGGTTTTCAATCTGTGGATCCCGACTCCCAGGGCGAGTCGCAAGGCTTCATCCGGGGGTCGCCAGTAAAAAACAAGATTCTACAGTCTACCACTACAGTCGAAAGTCACTATTACACTGAAAACAAAATACCTGAGAAATGACGATTTGAATTTTACAATAAACAAACCCAGGGTGTTTTGATGTTTTTGAAATGTTAACAATGATTAAATCATTTTCTAATTGGAGTCTGTTGAATAAAAAGTAAACTGCAATGACAGCCTATGTCTATCTTGTCAGAATTGTTCAGTACAAATTGCTTTACCGTGGAATAAATGTTGTTTAAACTTATAAACTTTAGTTCTTCATTTTCCAACAGAGTCTATTTCGCTCTTCAGTTTTAATAAGTGTGGAGTGAAATTACTCATTTACTGTCTGTGGCCCAAGGGGGTCGCGAGCATATTTCGAACCCATAAAGAGGTCGCATTTCCAATAAGTTTGAAATACACTGGTCTAACTAAACAAAACAACTGGTCTACCTAAGTATTGTTAAACCTCTTTGTAGTCCATATTTTTGTCAAGTGAATAAGTATAGACGTAGACAGACACATGGTGACGTCACGCCTTGTTGCAGCCGCGTCGTGCGGCACGCCGCCCCCGCTGCCGCCGCGGCGCCGGCGCGACTCCACCGCGCCGCCCACGCCGGTGCACCTCGTGAGTACACGCACACACGCACACACACACACACTAAAACAGATAGATTGGACCGAGTTCAATGTAAATAGTGTTTGTTACAAAATGTATCAAGAGATGGCGCCACTGGGAAAATTAGCTCGCAACAACGTTTTGTTTATGGACAAAAAGACATTTTGTAGTTATTTTGCAGCGTATCGAAATGTAAATTTCGTATAATTTAACGAAGTATGTTTTTGCGAGAGGCCAAATAGTTTCGAGCGCGGTTAGCGAACGTATACGGAACAACAAGAGGGTCTGTCCATGATACAGATACTTTTTCTATGTCTACAGTATTCCATTGGCAAGAACTTCAGATTTTTTTTTTCATTTAAATAGATGTCCAAAAGTTTGTCGGGGTTTATATTGGCAAGCTATTCTCTCAAATGTACTTCTGTTCGGCCTAGATGGCGCTGATAGGGTCTAACGCACGGTTATATCGTGCCCCTGCACACACTGGAACACAAAGTAGTGAAGAAATAAGTTCCAGTAAATAATCCCACCCAACACTAATTCTGTTTTCAATCTTATTGAGGTCATATTTCTTTTGTTCAGCTTGGAAAAAAAATGATTAAATTGATTGATTGAATTGATGACGCACACACCGACAGTGAAAAAAATGATATGATGATGCTGGCTGATAACTGTCTTTTCGGAGTGAACTTTTACGTAGCGTGTGCAAACAGACTCTCAAATACGACACATCGCTTCAATCAATCAATCATGTAATTGCCAACATTATGGTATATTTGTTGGTTTTATTTAACCATACAGTATGCAATAGTTTTCCATAATAACCCTGATAGGGATGTTAGTTCCACGACTTTTTTGAATAAAAGGACCGTTAGTTGCGCGTCAATCTACCTCAGTCAATTGCAGAGCGAAAACGAAACAGTATTACTAACGAGCAGTACTTTTTCGTTCGCCGCTGATTGTATGTACTTTGATGTGGTCGGAATGTACCGAGGTAGATTGTCGAGGGACGCGACTTTGCGCCGTACAGTAGGAAGTGTTATCACGGTTTGTCCGTCGCAGGCGTGCGGCGGCGCCGCGCCCGGCAGCGCGTCCCCCGGCGGCGCGCGCGCGGGCGCGGGGGGCGCGGGGGGCGCGCCGCCGCCGCTGCCGCCGCGGCCCGCGCCCGCGCCCGCGCTGCTGCGCCCCGCGCACTCGGCCATCCTGCAGCGGCGGCAGCACAACACCAACAACACCGCCGCGCCGTGAGTACACTGCACGACCACGCCACCGACACCACCGCGACTGTACTACACGACCACACCACCGACACCACCGCGACTGTACTACACGACCACACCACCGACACCACCGCGACTGTACTACACGACCACACCACCGACACCACCGCGACTGTACTACACGACCACCACCACCGACACCACCGCGACTGTACTACACGACCACGCCACCGACACCACCGCGACTGTACTACACGACCACACCACCGACACCACCGCGACTGTACTACACGACCACACCACCGACACCACCGCGACTGTACTACGACCACACCACCGACACCACCGCGACTGTACACGACCACACCACGACCGACACCACCGACACCACCGCGACTGTACTACACGACCACACCACCGACACCACCGCGACTGTACTACACGACCACACCACCGACACCACCGCGACTGTACTACACGACCACACCACCGACACCACCGCGACTGTACTACACGACCACGCCACCGACACCACCGCGACTATACTACACGACCACACCACCGACACCACCGCGACTGTACTACACGACCACACCACCGACACCACCGCGACTGTACTACACGACCACACCACCGACACCACCGCGACTGTACTACACGACCACACCACCGACACCACCGCGACTGTACTACACGACACACCACCGACACCACCGCGACTGTACTACACGACCACACCACCGACACCACGACTGTACCACACGACCACACCACCGACACCACCGCGACTGTACTACACGACCACCACCGACACCACCGCGACTGTACTACACACCACCACCACCACCGACACCACCGCGACCACCGCTACACGACCACACCACCGACACCACCGCGACTGTACTACACGACCACACCACCGACACCACCGCGACTGTACTACACGACCACACCACCGACACCACCGCGACTGTACTACACGACCACACCACCGACACCACCGCGACCACACGACCACACCACCGACACCACCGCGACTGTACTACACGACCACACCCGACACCACCGCGACTGTACTACGACCACCACCGACACCACCGCGACTGTACTACACGACCACACCACCGACACCACCGCGACTGTACCACACGACCACACCACCGACACCACCGCGACTGTACTACACACACCACACCACCGACACCACCGCGACTGTACTACACGACCACACCACCGACACCACCGCGACTGTACTACACAACGACACCACCACCGCGACTGTACTACACGACCACACCACTGACACCACCACAGACTGACACCACCGACACCACCGACACCACCGCGACTGTACTACACAACCCACCACCGACACCACCGCGACTGTACTACACAACCACACCACCAACACCACCGCGACTGTACTACACAACCACACCACCAACACCACCGCGACTGTACTACACAACCACACCACCGACACCACCGACACCACCGCGACTGTACTACACGACCACACCACCGACACCACCGCGACTGTACTACACGACCACACCACCGACACCACCGCGACTGTACTACACGACCACACCACCGACACCACCACGAGTGTACTACACGACCACACCACCGACACCACCGCGAATGTACTGCAGACTATACAACCACATCGCCGACTCCGACACCACCGTGAGTATACTACACAACCACACCACCGACACCACCGCGAGTGTACTACAGACTACACAACCACACCACCGACACCACCGCGAGTGTACTACACGACCACACCACCGACACCGACACCACCGCGAGTGTACTACACAACCACACCACCGACACCACCGCGACTGTACTACACAACCACACCACCGACACCACCGCGAATGTACTACACGACCACACCACCGACACCACCGCGAATGTACTGCAGACTATACAACCACATCGCCGACTCCGACACCACCGTGAGTATACTACACAACCACACCACCGACACCACCGCGAGTGTACTACACAACCACACCACCGAAACCACCACGAGTGTTCTACAGACTACACAACCACACCACCGACACCGACACCATCGTGAGTACATCACAACCACACCACTCAAACTCGATACCACAGCGTGAATAAATTACACAACTATACCACCACCACCGATACAACGGAGTGGATACAACGAAGTCAGTAAACCGGCACCATACCATGAGTATGCGCCACCCAACAACAACGCCGGTGTGTGATTACACCGGTCAACCACACCACCAACCCCGACACCGTCGTGAGTACATCACAACCACACCACGCAAACTCGATACCACAGCGTGAATAAACTACAGAAGTACACCGCCAACGCCGGTACAACCGAGTGAGTACACCACACACCCAAGCAAGGCAGTGGAATGTTCAAGTTATTTACAATGTCGGAATAGTAGTTCTACTCAAATGTAACATTTCAGAAGATGTTGAGAGGGTAAGTTGCATTTCCTGTCACTACCATCAGACCGTATTACCCGAGACTGGAAGGAAAGAAGGAAGTTCACTCCTGCGACAGCAGAGTGCGCCGTCGTGCGTTGAAAAGGCGAGGGAACTAAAAAAAACAATAAATAAATATACAAATATTGGTGGACAATTCACACACAACAACATCTGACCCCAAACTAAGCAAAGCTTGTGTGATGGCAGCCAGATAGCTGATATAATACTTATATAGTTCTAAATACATACTTATTATACATAGAAACACCCAAACACAGTGCAAATACTTGAATTCATCACACAAATATTTGCACTGGGTTGGAATCAAACCCACGACCCTCGGCTTCGCAGGCAGAGTTACTACTCACTAAGCCACGAGGCCAGTCGATGTCAATGTCAATGTGTCCGTCAGTTTGATCATTACAAAACATTGTACATACATGATTTCTTTTGTTTCACAAACAAACAATGACGCAGAAACATTGCTTAGTTTCCAGAGATGTCACTTTACGTTACGATTTTTACGATAAAATGACGTCACAACTTCCACTGCGGAAGTTTGATGGCCTAAAATTTCGTATCCATAGTGTTATCAGCTACCTGACTCCACGATACAGGCGTTGCTGAGTTTGGGGGCAGATGGTGCCTTGTGAGAACATCCAACTACAAGTAACATCTGTCCGCAGTGCCCTGGCGCCCCGGCTGCCGCCGAAGCCCCCGCCGGTGTCGCCGCGGCCCTAGCGCGCCCGCGCCCCGCCCGCGCCCGAGTCTGCTAGCCCCACCACCCCCCGACACCCCCCGACACCATCCGAACACACCCAGGTGCAATCTACAGTGGAACCAGGACCCACCGGCCTCCGACACCACTCTAACACACCCAGGAAATGTCCAGATTCTACTACTTCTGTACTGTACCAACCCCCACCAGTCTTCACCGCCACCCGAACAGCCCCAGGAACCGTCTGGACGAAGTTGTACAAGCTCTACGCATTGGACGTCGTGAGTTTCCTGCAGTGAGATATTTTATTTTAAATAGATTTGCACCAAATGTTGTTTTTGAAACGTTCGCCATTAGAAACTCATGTTAGATGGGCGGATCACAAAAATTTTATATGTAACATACATTATATAATACAGATAATAACATTTCTTTTTAAACAAATCTTATACATAAAAATGAATCATCCAAATGTATGTATGTACGCGCATAACGTTTGAATGACCGCACCTTGATGATTCGTTGTTATATAATGTTCTTGATTGTCAATACAAGGTTTGTATAAAGGATTTATTTTTTAATATTAACAAAAGAAGGTATGTTGGTGCGAAGTTCGCCGGTTCACTTCACTTTGTGATAAAATCTCGTCACAAAATGCAATGTTCCGCAATGATCAAATGTGACAAGAGTGGTATACATGTTTGTGAAAGTGCCCAGATCGGACTGAATCTATCTAAGTTATTATCCTCCAGGCCACGTGGTTCGACTGCGTAGTTCGATCAATCGGACCACGTGAACTTTTTTTTCCTCTTGGTTCGATTTTAGAATCGCACCACGTGAACTACTAATTCTTGGGACCTCGTGGTTCGACTCCATTGTCGAACCACTAGGACAAGTTCATCTGGTTCGATTCATCGAAGTACACTCACAGGCACAATTAACTCGGACTAAGAAAACTTGGGATTAAGTATGTGCCTGTTTGTGGTTTTGAAGACGGTTTAATTTTTTGTACAAAAAGAGTTTATTAATGTTAGTTACTATATATAAAGTTGTAATGTCCTTGGAAACGTTACGAAGTAAAGTAAAAATGTAAAATGGTTAAATGAAGATTAAAATATGCTTATCGTGTTGTTGTATTTATCTAAGTTTAGCAACATTACAAGGGTTGACTAAGTTCGATTAACCGAACCTATTTAAAAAAGTCCACATAGTCAGATAAATCGAACTATCAGGAGTCTTAAAAGCACATGGTTCGACTGATCGAACCAAGAGGAAAAAAAAAGTTCACGTGGTCCGATTGATCGAACTACGCAGTCGAACCACGTGGCCTGGAGGGTTATTATTTAATTACTTCGTCGTTTCGGCGGCGTCACAACGCCGCGGCCACGAGCAGGCTGAAGGTGTAGGCATGGCGACTCATTTTTTATTTGATTTGCCATAACTGAAACATAGGTGAAAGAATTACTTTTTTTATCTTAAACACTTCCCGTGATATCACAACTTTGGACTTTCCTAAAAACGATTCATACAAAAACTCTGGTAAAAGTGTGACGTCAGCCTTTATGAAACTGGTTTCATAACAAAAGTCGATTTAAATTGAATGGGTTATCCAATGGTAAATAAATAAATTTTCGAATAATTGCGTAGTTTTCAAATGGACTTGCCCATCCAGCTTTGGAAGACCATAAAATAAGTTAAACAAAAAGATGTCAAAATCAAAGTTGGTACATATTTTATTCTATTTAAAGACTGTCATATTATCAAATTATCAAATAACTAGATGCCCGCCCCGGCTTCGCCCGTGGTATATTATATAGCACTCATCAGGATCCCGTACATATCCAACGGTGAAAGAATGACTGAAATCGGTTCACTCATTCCTGAGAATATCGATTTCAAACAAAAAAACCTCTTCAGCTACCTGCTACGCCACCTGGCGGAAATTGGTCGTACCAAATCACATTTAGAAAAAAAAATTAGCAAAGGTTTACATTCAAGGCACAGATTACTGAAATTCAATGACGCAATCTTTGACACATGCTGTCATGTGTCATGTCAAAGCACGAAACGTATGAAAACTCTCAAAAGGGGAATATTTTTTCCCGATTTTGTTACATTCTTGTTTCATGCTCCGCTTCAATTAATAGTAGAGTTATTTTCTATAGCCTAAAGCCTTCCTCGATAAATGGACTATCCAATAGAAAAATAATCTTTCAATTCGGACCAGTACTTCCCGAGATCCTAGCGTTCAAGCAAACAAACAAACAAACAAACTCTTCAGCTTTATAATATTAGTATAGATTTAATATAATTGCAGGACCTGTCGTCATGCCTATTGCCTATTGTAATTATACTACCATAATTACAAAATTACTTCTGCTATCATTTTAATTCAACAACAAAAACAAATGTACGCTCAGTAACGTAACATCAAACGGTAACGCGATAGTAGCGACGTCATCAATCGTCTAGATGAATTTGTGAACTGCGAACGCACTTTACTTCCCGAAACTGACATCTGTCAGCTACTCTTTCTTTTTTTTTGTAACTGGATCATTACAACGTTACCATCGATTACGCTATGAGATATAATAAAATACTAATGCTTAGCCCGTAAATATGACGCGTGCAACTGCACCGAAATACCGGGTACACGTAAATAATGATAACATTGTAGTGAGCATCCGCGATTGCTATAAACAGTACCAAGTTTGATGTATAAGACAGATTATGTGCATATACTTAATAGATCGGTTTTGCTGTCTCGTGTGCTTGTCACGAATTGTGTGCATTTCGCCCAGGCGTGGGCAAAGCCGGCTGACGTAATTATACTAATTTAGATTGAAATTTGAGTCTGCCGGAATATCTGAGAGTCTTGTCTAATGACAACAATTCTGAAGGCACGGTTCCCAATTTAAAAAAAAAACGCTTTTTGTCTTAGTTTTAGTAAAGAGATGAAACAATAATTTTAAACCCATTGAGAAGGTGGCCTGATGTAAACGTAAAATAAAAACAAATAAAATAATATTAAAACGGCCTACAGCCAGCTCGATATTGGAACGTGTTTTGCCCAGCTGTGGGCAACACCTCCACGGTGGAGATACTTAGTGACTTTCACTCAGTGATAGTGAGCCGAGTGATATCAAGTCTGTAAAGTGATATTCGATAAATAATAGTGTTTAGTGATAAATGTGTTATATTTATTGACCAAACTAATTGTATGTAGGAGCGAAGACTTGCTGGACGCTTGTATGGGAGTTGCGATGGTGCTGCCACACGTATATACTTATCAATTCATTAATTAAACTCTTTATTTGTATACTACCAACGCCCCGCGGGTTTACCCGCATAGTTCCCGTAATTTGTTCGGGTTAAAAAGTATCCTATATGCTAATCCAGGGTGTCAGCTAACTCCACACCAAATTTTATTAAAATCGCTTCAGCCGTTTAGACGTGAAGAAGTAACAAACATACACACTGCAAACATTCGCTTTTTTATTTTATTTGTAAGTATATAAAAACGTGTATGTGTGTACTTGTGGTACGCACGCAAAATAGCTTTATTTTGACGGCTGAACTGATTTGGCGAAAATCCTTCATTAAAATGTATGTATGTAATTTGTGGTCCCATTTAAATTGTATCGAAATCGGTCGAGCTGTTTTGAAAATCCGCTTCACTAGTACATGTGTAGTTTTAAAAATAGCTTGTGATACCGCCACCGACCTAAAACGGCTTTAAAAAATGTAGCAGCACTGTCGGAAATTCCATACAAATCGATTAAACAAAATCTCGCAACCTTAGCGGTGAAAGCTTGCACTAAGAGTAATATCGATGTTTTTTATTTATATAATTTTAAATATGAGAATTTTGATGCAAATGAATTTTATATAACGTAGAAAGTGGCCGAGCTGAAATAGGTTTTATGCGGACCGCGTAAAGTCTACAATCGATCGTACAAATTGGACAACGCATAATAAATAATTTTATTTATTAGAAAAAAAAATGCGGCGGTCGGTCACATAAATTAAATTGTTAATGTTTTTACATTTATATGTATAAAATGAATTGGTAAAAATTATTCGGAACAGTAGCGGGGGTAGTCTACGAGTGAGCCTACCAAATGTATGGGAACAATCATAACTCCTGCGCAAACGCACCTTATGACGTGTGTACGGGGGTGTTCGTGTACGAACGAATTATTTTTAAAGATTGAATCGCCTCGTCACGTTTTTTTTCTTTGCACCCCTCGCCAGTGTTTCCACAATGAGGAGAACTTCCCCTTTTGAGGGGAAATTAGGGTCCAGAGGGGAATAAAAAGGGGAAATCATGCCTAATCAAACAAAAAAACTTCGTCATATTGAGGAAAATTTTCGTATAATTAGTCAGATATCAGTTCCAAATATTTTTTTTTTTCAAAAATGGCGATGTTTCTTATAATATGGTTTTCGATGAGGCATGAAAGCTTAAATATTATTGAGATTTGTTGCAATTTCAAAATTTGAATCTCTCCTGAGGGGGGTGGCGTGCCAAAACTATACCAGAATAATTTTTGAGGGGAAAGAAGGGGAAATCTAAAGTGAGGCGAGGGGAAAGGAAATGATTAAAGTGGAAACACTGCCCCTCGCCTCAGTCTCCTAAACGCATAGATTTATTAATCTATGCGCCTAGATCGAAAAATGATTTTCAAACGCTTCAGCTGAACTGAGCCAAAAAGCTGATTGATTTTGGCCGTGGAGTACGGACAGCGACCAAACCGTTATGTTTTTAACTGTCGGAGACGCGTGCACTAGCGCTTGACAAACGATGGTAGTTTTCGAACGGACTATGATTTGCTCGCTTTCCTTGCGCGCACCCGGTTTCTAGGCGTTATTACTCTGTGGCTAAACGTTAAACCAATCCAAGGGACAATTTTCACCCAAAGGTCACCTCACAAGTTGCCAACTTGGGAGGTTTTAATTCCCTTGTATTATTTGAATAAAAAACTTTTTTTTTTAGTTAGTTAAGTTTTTTTTTTTTTAAGTAATGAGTGACGAGACGATCAGGACATGTGCCTAATGGTAAGCAACATGCCTGACACATAACAACACAGTGACACGCAGCTATTGGAACATGAAGAGTCCAAATCATTACCTAGCACTGCACTGCGCTCGTCACCCAGAGATTTAAGATGTTATATCTGTAAGCCCTGTAATTTCTCTGGAAACATTGCCCTTCAAACCGGAACACAGTAATGTTTGCACATTACTGCTTGGAGTAAGTTACTTCCACCGACAAGACGAGTTAACGAGACACCCCCTCCTCCGAGTTGCGTTGAACGCTCTCGAATCTTTGTGTATAGCCCTCTGTACCGGCCCCTCTACCGGCCAACTAAACCGGCTATGGGTTTGCTATTGCCATCTCTATCGTTTCAAACGAAATGAAAAGAGAGAGAGCGGCTAATCAAATCATCAAAGCTAAGACAGGTTTACTGAGGCGGCAGACCTTGGATTCTTTGGCAAGGAGAGGTATAATGTAAACCTGTTTAAAAAGATCTTATAATACTAGCTGTACCCTGCCACGCTTCGCTGTGGCACATTGTGATGCATAAATTAGATAAAAACAATCCTTGATGCGGATTATACATCATCGTAAAATTTCAGCTCGATCGGTGCAGAACGTTTTGAGTTTTTGAAGCGGACACAAACCAACATAACGTTTTTATATATAGAGATGTATGAAATAAATAAATAAACTCGTGTTCCCATACATTTGGTTGGCGGTACGTGACGTGTACAGGGTTGCTGGCCGCGGCCGCGCGAGCCGCGAGGGCGCTATACTCGCCCTAGATATGTGTGTTAGGTATGATGACTAAAATAAAACTGACTACTCCGTCAGGTAGTTTTTTCTTTATTTGTTTCACGAACGAAACATTACGAATATACAGTGCTTAGAGATTTCGAGTGACGTCACTTCATTGTGCGATTTTTTTTACGAAGACGTGACGTCACAACCTTTCACTGCGGCAGTTTGATGATCTATATTTTTTTATACTTTTCGGTTTAAAAAAAATTGGTAAAGCACAAAATTCGTGTCCCATATTTTTAGCAGACTTCAAAAAAAGGACGAGGTTCTCTATTCGGCTGTATGTTTTTTTCCCATAATCTCCCTGACGAACTAATTGGGATGGTATATTTGTGGCCCTGTCGTCACAATTGCTTGCAACAGAAGTTGTTTCATACAAAATACATTTTATATAACCTTCAGAAGTGTTTATTTTTTATTACTGTCAATAAGTTTTGCGATTTTTTCCCATTTCAAGTTTACAGTATTCAAGAAATATAAAACACCCGTTTTTATATTTTAAAAAGACCCTGGAATGTAACTTGGAACCAAATGAAAGATTGGTTGTCTGTAAAGTCGGTTGGTTTACTGACGATAGTTTCACGTCATAACAAAACATTTACTGATGCGGCGCAAGCGTACAATGAGCGTAACGGGACATAACGGGACACTTTTTCGTGCGTGCAGCGGCGTTCATTGATTTATTAGACGTGGTCACGTCAAAAATTGACTCTCATTATCATTCATCATTGCGCCGAGAAGTATAACTTCAATAATTACACTAAACAGTGTTTACATGTTTTTGCGTTAGGTAATATAATATACAAGCTGTACGCTGCGCGCGTTGCTAAGCCTCTTGGTGAACATTAGTCGAACTGACTCAGAAACTTTCATTTTTAAAATAACATATCCTGGGGTCTTTGGCGAATTTCAAAAAAACGTTTATTTTGAAGACTGTGTATTTATAGCTAGTGACATACGAGTATAGCGGCCCGCGGCCGGCCACGGAACCCTCACACGATAAATTCAAGTGAAATGTGATAATTTTTACAAATAAAACGTATTTTAAGTTTTTCCAAAATGACGGATTGAGACGAAATTCTAAATTTTTAATTCGACATTCCAGTTCGTTCCCTGCTGTAAGTAACGTTGTTATAAAGCATGCATTAAATCGGCGTAATTATATTTAGGCTTACATGTGGATCAAGTATAAGAAAATATTTAAAAATCGCTTAATTCGTGCTAAATAAAATGATGCGTACAATATTAATGAAATATTCTGTTTGTTTGTCAGTCGAGTAGAATAAGGTCGAAGATACATCGTCACACCGAGACTAAACAGATCATGACAAAAATATATAATTATATTGATAAAAAAAAACATTTATTTTATATAAATAACCTAAATATATAAAAATGTGCAGTGTGCCAATAGTACTACGATCACTACATTAGAAATAATCATTAATTATGAATAGGAGAAAAAGAAAACAAATTATACAAGTAAATAGTTTACGTAGAAAATGCATTTATTGTAAATATTAATATAAGAATGCGTAGTTATTATATTTGTGTTATTTATAGTGTATTTGTACAAATTATGTGTAATTATTGTATGTATTATGTGAAAACGTACAAACCGTTCTTCCGCGACGTTGTGCTGGGGTCGGATACATCTGGGAAATATCCGCTTAGTGGATTAATGAAACATCTGTCAAAATGGACGAATGAAGTGTCATCGTGATATGACGTTTTCAAAATGACAGATGAACGCAAGAACCTACTAAATTTAGTTTTCAAGTGCGCCACCGTTGGCGGTAATGTTTAATTTCGTTAGAGACTTTTGATAAGAAAATGTATGTCAATAGTTTTTTTTTTATAATTCTGTTAACAGTAGTATGGTCTTATAGATATAAAGCGCCGGTTTGATATTTGAGAAATACACGCATTATATAATATTATTTAACGGACTAGAAATATGGAATAAAAAAATTGTCAATGAAATTAATTATTATTTGATTGTTTCTTTTCGTTTCCAAATTATATTCTAGAGTCTTTCTCAAATGTCGAAACAGGTCTTTTGATATTATAAAATTACATTTTGGCTTACTTGTTCACTCGCCTGTCACCAATACCTGTCATTCTGAAAACGACGTCAGCGACGTCAAACTAGTTTGGTTTCATTTTGACAGTCCGTTTGTAGAGATTGCTCCTCGTATTGGCCTTGTACGAGTTCCCTTCGGCAGGTGGAGCAGGAAATAACGGAGCCCCTTTTTTAATTCCAGTTAATTGTTTATAGCTCGTGAAATTTTTGCGAGCGGGCTTAGCATTTCCTCAAAAACTATCTAGATTTCATTCCGAATCGAATGACACATCAATCATAATGTTAAGAGAGTTCGAAAATATTTCGACCTAAAAAGCAATTGTTGACTAGGCTGTATGAACTGGCGATGTTTACAGTTTGGCTATGACGCGTACACTATACCTACACTATCAGCTGGATTCCGTTTCACCCAAATCTGCTTAGCTTGCCGTCGGGACCTAAGTGATGTAAGCTGTCATCGATATAAACCATTAGATGTGCCATGAGCACCTTGAAATTGGTTATCAACTGCGTCTGTTTGCGTAAGTGGTGTACACACCACCTATCTACTTGGCCCCTAGACTCGCTAGCGGCCGAAGTATGCTGTGATTCAAATTGTTTATTTTCTCTCACACAGAAGTTTACATTTTTTTTTATGTAGTGATAGGTTAAAACATCCGTCGTTCACCACCTTCCTGCAACCGACTAGAACGGAAAGAGTGAGCTCACTCAATGATGAAATAATTGTGAAAAGTGCGCCTGAAGTTTGGGAGGGCACATCTTATGGTTTATATCGATGTACTTTGTATAATGCAATAAAGAGATATATTATAAACATGTTTCCTAAAGAGATGCCATAACGAATATAACTCGAGTCACAGCCTACTAGAGATATATATATATACGATACAAACGTAGGTTATTCATGTGATGCAACGCTTATATTGTGGTCTGTTTGTTTGTAGTTAGTTATACGAGGATTTAAACGTGGAGTTACGTCATGTGGACTAGATAAAGTCTCAGGGTCGGCGGCCTGCGAGATATACTAGCTGTGCCTCGCGGCGGCACTCGCGAACTTATAGTTTTTCGCGATAATTTAGTACCACAAAATTGTTTTAATAACATGTTATTCCTTATTGCTGCAATATAAATATTAGTTGTATGATGTTCCTCACAGGAACCACTAACGGGAACGGGATATAAAGGAGCTTATGTTTTAAATGGAATGTATTTTCTACGTATTTAGTTTCATTCAAAATACAGGCACAGAAAACAAAATGTACACACGACACGGGCCCAGAACCCAGCCACGGTATACACATTGTATGTCATCTTTTCTGTACAAATAAAGTAGGTATAATAAAAGTATACTTATATTTATAATTTATAAAGGCCTATTCAAACCTGAGCGGTATTCGCGGCCGCCTGCGGTAGAGAAAGCCGAGTAGCGGGTAAGCGGTAATATTACTGTTCACACCAAAGCGGATTTGGCCACCTGCGATACCGGAACGTTTCGCCAAACTAGCAAAAGTACCGCCTCCGAGCCGGTACGTACCGCTTTCGCTCTGGCCGCGGAACTTCATACAAAATACCGCACAGATCCAGCGCGGCATCTACCTCCACCCACAGCGGTAGCGAATACCGCTCCGGTTTGCAGGCGCGGTCCCAGCCTCGAATTTTGGAAGGGGTCACCAGTACGCGGCCTCAGGTTTTGGGGGTCACCAGTAGAAATACAATAAATCGAGCAAAAAAATACTTTACTAGTAGCGCCCCAAGATTTTACCCGCATAGTCCCCGTTCTAGTTGTTTTCCCGCGTTAAAAATAGTCTATGTACTATTAGATATTTTTAATTTTATTAGAATTTATGTTTAACGTATACGATTTTGGGGGGGTCATGTCCCCTGTGACCCCCCCCTACCCTCGGACCGCGCATGCCGGTTTGAACAGGCCTTTATACATTCTAAATTGCAAAATCCCAGTCGTGGAAACATGTTGTGGGCTGCTCATACCACGAGTATATCGAGAATTGGCTGTACCACATTTGATGAAGTTTGTGTATAACTGACGTTTGAGTCCTCGGGAGGTCGCGAAGCGCCTGGCCCGCGCCCCGCGGGGCCACCAGAGATATAATTATACATAAATATAACAAGAGATGAATTTATATTAGATTGTTATTATGAATATACATTAGATAAATGAAACTTGTACAAAATGTAGTTTTCCTCTTAGCTGTAAATGTAATATTGTAAATGTACTATATGAATAAAAGATTCAATGCTGTTGTAATGACGTTTTTTTATTTTGTATCAAACCCTCTATTTTTAACCCCCGACCAAAAAGTGGTAGGACTCTTGGCAGAGTCCGCCTGGGGAAATGCCACACCTTTGCCAGCTATTGTACCGCCAAGCAGTAATGTGCAAACATTATTGAGTTCCAGTTTCAATTACTGGGCTTAGAGATATAATATCTTAGATCTCTGGGTGACGAGCGCAGTGCAGTGCTAGGTGATGATTTGGATTCTTCATGTTCCAATAGCTGCGTGTCACTGTGCTGTTATGTGGCAGGCATGTAGCTTACCATCAGGCACATGTCATGCTCGTCTCGTCAATCTACAGGTAATTTAAAAAAAAAGATTTGCAGATGACGAGAAAGATAGACGGCGGTGATAGCCAACATGAATAGCGGAGTATTACATTATTATTCCATTATGAAATTTGACATTCAACTGACATAAGACCAAATAATGATATATTGTATCATGTTGAATTAGTTTGTACTGTATTACATTTTGACATTCTTTGAGTATTTACATATTTCACTGTATACATATCGACATTTTTTGATTATATACATTTATTGCACTATATACACAGACTAAGTAGTACACTACTATATACATTCTTTGACATTCCTCACATGGATGAACTGCAAGATCTACTACTGCAAGACCTTAGACCCTGGATGGATATATTGATCAAACTCAAAAACACAAGACAATATCCTGATGAAACACAAGATGTTGGCGAAATTGTGCTCACCAAGCATTTATCTGTCATATATCTATCACAACCAAATAGAAGCCGGAAATGAATCAAGGATGAAGAATCAGATGACATAAATAAAAACCAGAAATTAATAGAAGATGAGGAAGAAGAAGACTTTAATCAGCTGACTATTATTTTATTTTTTTCATTGTGTAAATTAAGACTACAACAAATTGTCTTGCCAGACATATTGCATGCCTCTCGCAGAGGCCAGTTTGTATGCGGCAACTTTTAAAATGTTTTGTATCATCTTATCTTACCTACAAACAGCAAGAAAGATTTTTGTATTTGTATTTGCATTCATCATAAATAGGGGCAGGGCTTAGTAAAATATAAGTATTTCTATCCAAATATGTTTTATTTACTTTTATAGGTTTACTCGACCGCCATCTCGCAACACTTATTTAGACCCCGATACTTTGAAGATTTCTTCCAGACTGACTAACAGCGCCCTCCGGTTTCATCCGCGTGGTTTCCAAACTGTGCCATCGAATTTAGAGTTATGAGTTTTTACTTGTATCGGCAGTTCCTATGACTGACAATTTTTTTATAGCATAGAGTGACGAGACGAGCAGGACCTGTGCTTGATGGTAAGCAACAATTGGAATATGATGAGTCCGAATCATTACCTAGCACTGCACTGTGTTCGTCGCCCAAAGATATAAGATTTATCTCTATGCCTTGTGATTTCAGTGGAAACATTGCCGTCCAAACCGGAATATAGTAATGTTTTCACATTACTGCTTGGCGGTAGAATAACTGGCAAAGGTGTGGCACTTCTCCAGGCGGACTCTGCCAAGAGTCCTACCACTACTAAATATTTATATACATATTACCTACGTGCCACGTTGCTTATTCGCGATGGACTCCTAATAGACTACTTAACCGATCAGCACGCCGCGTGCAGTTTGATCCAACTTGAAAGATAGGAAAGTATTCATTACGATTAATGGTTTTATAGGTAGAGACGATTTTCTTAGCATTCCATGGATTCACCGTGCGGGTGCCGGGTCCATCGTGTGGCAGAGAGAGAAAAACTCGAGTAGTTCCCGAGACTTGTGACTCGGGCGTAGGTTTAAGGGGCCCCTTTCTGACGTACATCAACACTCACCTTCACCACTCGTTTTTCTCTCCCTGCCCAGCCAAATCTGATATGAGCCTACTAGTGCAGCTTTAGATACTCGTTCTAGTATAGAACTTACTGCACTTCTGGATAAGCCAAGGTCTTTCAGTAGGTTATAGAGAGATTTTGCTGGTATACCTCTCGCTCCCACTTCTACAGCGTATAAACTAACTACATAGCCGTTTTTTGTTAATTCGTTTAGGAGGTCGTAATACTTATTTTGTTTCATCGCGTGGTCTTTAGGTATATTAGTTTCCCACAGTACGGTAAGTTCTACAAGGACTATGCGTTTCGTAGCTCTAGAAAAAAGGAAAATGTCCGGTCTGGATGACGAAACACCCACATCCTCTGGGATTTTGTAGTGCTTACAATACATATATGACAATATCCGAGCGAAGCTGGAACGGGCCGCTCATAATAATTATCTCTACTTATCTATATATAAAAACGTTATGTTGGTTTGTGTACCTACGCTTCAAAAACTCAAAAAGTTCTGCACCAATCAAACTGAAATTTTAGAATGATAGGTATATAATCCGCATCAAGGATTGCTTGTATCTAATTTTTGCATCTCAATGTGCCACAGCAAAGCATGGCAGGGTGCAGCTAGTCTCTTTATGTAAAATGTTATGTTGGTTTGTGTATGCTTCAATAACCCAAAAAGTTCTGCACCGATCGAGCTGAAATTTCACAATGATATATAATCCGCATCAATGATTGTTTTTATCTAAGTTTTGCATCACAATGTTCCACAGCGAAGCGTGGCAGGGTACAGCTAGTTTATTTTTAATATTTTTTTAATAATGTTCGTTACCTA
>CM029796.1:0-21978 GCA_017562165.1 Ectropis grisescens | reverse complement strand
AGGATAGGCTGATGCTAATGATGAAAATAAAATATTTATTATCGTATTTTATTCTTACATTTTGAGCAATAGGGTGGCCCCGTGTAGTATTAGCCCAGGGCCCCGTAAAGTCTCGGTCCGGCCCTGCTTATAACACCCCTTTTTTTGGTCGGTGGTTAAAAAGGACACTAAATACCCACCAAAACACATTTGAAATGTACGCTTACTCCAGATATTGCCGCTACAGAAGACGTTCAACTTTCAGATGGAGCCCCTAGAAAATTGGCATTTTCGAGATGAGAAGAGAGACGGCAATGTCTTGTGTTTCAGCAGGGTGTTGTGTTGGAGTTTGATAAGTAGTTTAATAATTGAACAGTAGTGTAGTAATGTACGTGTTACGTCATCAGTGTAGCAAGCACTAGTCGCTTGCACGTGCGTGACGTCACACGCATCCAAACTATTTCCCAAACCGTTAGGAAACAAATCCAAACATTTCTAACGCAATCTAGTCCTTACGTGGCGGAGATAAGGCCCGTATCGGCAGATAAGGCGGGGATATAGCCCGCGGGCGCCGGCTCGGGCCACAGTTCCCTCCTCCGCTCCGACATGAACTTCTCAGCTCTCTTGGCGCTCGCCATCGTACAGGTAACACTTCTTTCTATAACTAGATATGTCTTTGTTGATTTTGTACTAAATTTAATTTGTTTGCAATGCATCACTAAACTGTTTCAAGACGGATTATAAAAATCGATATAAACCAGTAGATGTGCCCTGAGCACCTTGAAATTGGTAATAAACTGCGTTTCTGTGTGTATCGTAAGTGGTTTACACACAACCAATCTACTTGACCCCTATGACCCCTAGAATCGCTAGCTGCGAGAAATCCTGTGGTTCTACTTATTTTGGTTGATGACAACGAGATGATGAAATAGTGATAGAGGTAAGACTTCCGGCGATCACCGCTTCCTGCATCCGACTAGAACGGAAAGAGTGAGCTCACTCTTCCCAACGAAGACATAATTCCGTGCGCCTGAAGTTCGGGAGAGCACATCTTATGGCTTATATCGATAATTATAAAATAAGTAGCGGTTAGCCCCGGCTTTGCCCTTGGTACATAAATGTTACGTAGGCAAATTTATACAGTAGGTAACGTCCGACTACAGGCTAGTACATGTAGCTTCGTGTAGACACGCTCCGCCGCGCTAGCTTTGTCTACACGAAACCAGAAGTACTAGGTACTAGCTCGCTACCCTCGCTTGAGCCACAGGCCTCGTGTCGGCATGCTCCTGTACTGTGGCTTTTAATGAAGTTATCTGATGTCCTGGTGTGCGACTGTTCCAGTGCGCGTCCGCGCAGTACGCGTACATCGTGCCGGCGGCGCCCTGCCCCGCGCCCCCCTGCGGCTGCCCGCCCCGCGCGCTGCCCCTGCTGGCGGGCTCGCTGTCGCAGTCCGTGGCGCACGCGCTACCCCCGCTGCTGGCCGCCGCGCTGCCCGCGGTGCTGACGTCAGCGCTGACGGCGGCCGGCCCGCTGCTGCAGGCAGTGCTGCCCCCCGCCCGCGCCCTTCCTGCTCCCCTGCGCGCCCCTCCCGCCCGCCTGCCTCCCGCGCCCGCCCCTGCGCTCTCCCGGCCCCGGCCCCTGCGCTACCTGCCGGCGCCTCTAGTGCTGCCTGCCCCTGCGCGCCCGCACCCCTGCACCCTCCCGCGCCCCCATGCGCGCGGCCCTGCTCCCGTACGCGCCCCCCCGCGTGCTTGCCGCCCCTCCTGCCTGCCGCCCCTCCTGCCTGCCGCCCCTGCCTGGCGCCCTCCATCTATTTCTAAGTTGTGTCTCCAATAAACTCAACTTTTCAAATTAATACGTTGTTTTGCTTCACACATTGTGCGTTCCTCAGGTTCATCTTTGCCGTTTACTTCCTCTGTAAATCTGTGATATTTATTTCGTGTCAGCTGTCAGCAAAATGTTTGTAGTGAAAACTTCTTTAGGCGCACCACGCACAGATCTTCCGTGAGCTGTGAATTGAGCTCAAGCGTCTGTTCGTAAAAAAAAAGAAATCTTCTGGTGAACTCGGGACCATGGCCGTTTTGTCTAGATGGCCATACTTAGAAGAGTTATTTAGAAGACGATGCTTTGAAGATTTGTTCCAGACTAGCAGCGCCCTCCGGCTTCCCCCGCGGAGTTTCCAAATCCTGAGTTATAAATGTACACTTCTATCGGCAGTTCCTAGGACTGACAATGTTCTCTTGATTTTAAAGGTTTCCCTCGAGCCTGGATTAAGGGGAACTTCCGAGTTGAAGGGGAGGGCGAAACCCTCAAGTCTTGAGCCTTATGACTTCGTGAAATTCCTAGGATTTTTGTAAAACACGTTTTATACAATACAATCATCGAACTCTTAAAAACGGAAGAAGCGGCAAACGCGCTTCTACTATGGCGATGCAAAATCAGGTGACGTCTCCTGATTTAGTCTCAGTCGCAACAAGGAGCTGTGTACGTTCGCTGACAATTTTTCAAACAAATTTTCGCCACGTTATGTTGTCTTTAGATTATGGCATACCTCATCTTCGTTTCTTTAATTATATCGATGAATACAATATATATGTTACGGTAAGAGTGAATAATTGAAGATTATTAATAATTTTCTATTATTATTAATAATTCCCGAAAGTCGAGGTTAAAGTGATAAATTAATCACATTTTTCGGTTATTATTAATAATTTAACCCTAATAGTGATAAATGTAATAAGTGGCCAAGGGTTGCGGGGCGGGTGGTGTGTGCGACGTGCGAGAGGTTTAATGAGAACCAGATTTAATGAGAAATGCCTTGAAATGAAACCGGAGAAAGGAAAAAATCATCGTGTGAATAACACGAGATGAATATTTTAAAACCCAACCTATAAAACCTATAATAAAATCAATTATTCAGATTTACCGTTACATATACAGTAGTGTGTGTGGGTAGGACTCGCTGCAGACTCCTTCTGGGAAGCGCCGCACCTTTAGTTAAGCCAGTTATTCTACCGCCAAGCAGTAATGTGAAAACATCATTGTGTTCCGGTTTGAAGGGCAATATTTCCATGAATGTACAGGGCGAAGACTTAAACCATCTTACATCTCTGGATGACAAGCGCAATGCAGTGCTAATTGCTGATTAGGACTCTGCCAACAGTTCCGTGGCACGGCGCTGTCCCGGGCAGACGTATCACTAGCCATCAGACACAGGTCCTGCTCGTCTCGCCACTCTGTACTAAAAACTAAGGTAGCTCTCGTATATTAGTTAGTATATTAAATATTGCGTTTAGGAAACTGGTTTCATAACAAAAGTAACTTGAAAATGAACGGGTTATCCAATGGTAAACACATTTTCTAATAATTTCGTACTTTTAAAATGGACTTGCCCATCCAGCTTTGAATGATCATAAAGTAAGTTTAACTAAAAAATTAAAATTGGTACATATTTTATTTTATTTAAATACCTACTGTTATTATATCAAGTAATTTAATATTGCAGGATCTGTCGTCACGCCTATTCAATACACCACTTGAAAATTGTCAATGGATCACCTGTCGAAACAAAATGGACTTTATAATAATACCCATAAGAGTGATACTTTATACATTTATTTAAATAATCGTGTCCTCCATTACATAAAACAACTTTATTACAATAGGCATAGAGATGAAATCTCTTCACTACTTAAAAAATTATCACTTTTTTAAATCAAAAAGTGTCAACCTTATTACAATAGACACAAAGATGAAAGTTCCAGAATATAATAGAAGAATATTTAACATAGTTATATCTAAGTATCAATTGTATTACAATGAGCTTAGAGATGAAACTTCATTGGTTCATTGATCTATCAGAAAAAAAGCACAATTAACGAAACGTTATAAACGAGAAAGATGAACCAAAGAATTTAAAACTTTATTGCTATCGTTTTAGAATTGAAATTACAATGACTCATTTTTTGAGTCATGAAAGCGGTATTTATATACCACCGTCGCTAGTTTTGCCAATTTGATATATTATTATTTATTTATATTACAATATTATTTATCATACAACAGTATGGGAGCGCACGCGCAGCGCGGGGGCTGCACACTACTACTAGGCCCGCGAACAAAATTTATATAATACCTCTTTTAATCCATTATTCCGCAACGGCGGCGGCGTACAAAAATCATACGTCAAGGAGAAATGATCGAGGGTTGCAACCCCGGCCTTCACCTGCACTCAGTTGGACAGCTTACAAGTGCCGGCATAGTGCTGAATCTTATTACCTTATACCCTTCTATCATCCTACATAGGTCTCCTGTGGTTCATATGACCCATACATTGTGTTCGCGAGCCTGCAGTCTAAACTCTGCTCAATGCAAAGGGTCAAGTCCTTCTCACGATTCTGAACAAGTTTTACTAATCCGCACAAGCTGACTTTAGTTCCCACCGCGAGAGACCTGCTGTGAGAGAACATGTCTACTCCCACTGGACACCTTCTCTCACAAAGAGTCAAGGTTATATCCACCGCGCTGGCCAAGTGCGGGTTGATGAAACCTGTGGCGATGACACACTCTAAGAGGTGAGGCCGGGATTCGAACCTACGAACGATCTGGCTACGTCACCGCCACTTCTCACCTCGTATATACCTAATACACCTAAATAATCGTAAAAACTACCAAACAATTCGTCAAATCTAAAGATTAATAAATTAAAGTGTTGTCAACTGCGTTGCCAGACATATTGCATGCCTCTAGAAGAAGAGGCCAGTTTGTATGGGTCAACTATTTAAATGTTTTGTATCACCTTATCTTACCTGCAAACAGCAATAAAGAGTTTTGTATTTGTATTCTTTTTTGTAGAATTTACCAAAATTAACTAATCTTTGTATAGAGAAAAGTACAATTTCTTCAGGAACTACATTTTTCGGGATAAACAAATAGAATAACTAACAACTCATTCCAGACTATATAAATTAGTTTCGGACAGATCCATTCAGTTCTTACAGCGGGATTGAGCAACATACATGCAAACTCTACACTTGTAATGTTAGTAGGATACTCGAATGAAGATAGAAAAAAAAGAAAACTAAGAAGTAAAGAATAATTATAATATTAAGAACATAGATTGAAAAAGAACCGTTGATGCGAAGAAAACAATATTTTTCATCCCACCAGCTCGGAAAGAGTACTTTTGCTCCTCGATATCAGGGCGCAAAAGTCGTTTTTACCCTCTAGAGGTTAAAGTAAATTTGAATTTAGAACATCGTGTGTACTGAGGTTTTGAATTCAAAACATACTTCAACCTATTTATTTCTACCTCCTTGGTGCCGAATGCATCATACATTTTTTTTTAATAATTATGTTAAAAACTCAGACTCGGAACCTCCTTGGTGTACTTACATTTTTTTAATTTGCTTAGCGCGAAAACATTAAAAAAATTGCATTTAGTCATTTCCTCGCCGGGGTGGGATGAAAAGTTACGTGTTGCACTCAAGTGCAAAGATTTTTCACCTTGTGCTCTTTTGATTCCCTTGCTACGCTCAGGATTCTAAAATTGATTGATCCAACGATTTTGAATCACTCGCTGCGCTCGTGATTCAAAATCGTCAGTTTCGCTTCCTCGGTCATCAAAAATGAGCATGCGGTTAAAAATCAACTTTGCACTCTTTTATAACAAATAACTATTGTAGCACTACATCTTGTGTCTGGTTAATTCTAGTTAAAGTTAAATATTGACTTTGTTTAATGATAAATTATTACTTAAAGAGTAACCCGCGTATAGTATAGCTACAGTGAATCCAGTGCAACTCCAGTTTCGACCGCACGCAGCGACCTATTTCAACGGGAACTCGGCAAACGAGTAGCGGTCTCGCGCGTACTCTCTTTGAAACTTAAGTTACACTAACTGATATCATACGTGACTTACCTACGGTATTCATTTTAAATAGTGTATTACGGTACAAGTGTGTAATGTTGGTGATTACCACTGAGGCGACATTGCGACCCGAACGGTTAGGGTCTTAAAGAGCCGAGGACAGTAATCATCAATACATCATTACATACGTTTTTCTTCACACTTGTGAAGAAAATAATAATAAAAAAAAATCATTTTGTTTTGTTGGACACGATCTTTTTTGTATCGAACTTTCGAACAATGCAACTCAACCAATAAAAAAAACTATAACTCACTAGTGAGTAATAGTAATGAAAAAGTCAGTTTGATTACAGGTCTCATCACATGCCTGATTGCGGTGAAATTAGAGCCACTTTATGAAAATATATTAGTAAAAGTTGTTCAGTACAGTAGTAGAACGTTCCTACCAGCTCGGTAGAGTAGTAGCAAGAGACGCCGGGAGACACGCTGTAGCTAACATTACACTACGCGTTCACTACGGGATTTCTACCGCGATTGTATGGTGTAGCGATGTCCCGGTATTTCGATGCAGTGTCATGCACTATGTTAATAGTCAGTTTACCGGTGAAAATGGTATGTGCAACTGCATCGAAGTACCGGGAACTGGCACCGCCACGTAACTACGGCAAATATGCGGTAAATGATGACTAGCGCAGTAAAGTTGATCACCGTAGTAGGTGATGCTCGACAGTGATTTGGGGTTAAAGTGAAGGACGCACAGATTTAAACACTTAAAATGATCTCTAGAGAAAGTGTTGTACATTTTTGAAGTGAAAACTTCTTATGGCGCGCCACAGACAGATCTTTGGTGGGCTGTGAATTGAATTCTAGCGTCACATTCGGGAATGATATGAAATCGGGTAAACCCGGAACGATGGCTATTGGCCATCTAGAAATGCGTCAACATTTCTAGATGGCCATTGTCATGGCCACGCCCTCCGGTTTCCCCCCCGTAGTTTCCAAACTGAGCTATCAAATTCTGAGTCATGAGTTTTCAGTTCTATCAGCAGTTCCTATGACTGACATTTTTTTTAGTAAAATCGACCTGAAGCTTTACTAGAGAACGATGAAAATATTAGGTTAATATTGTGGAGGTACCACAGTTACAGTAAAATCTGTCATACGTTTTTAACGGTGAACATCGCGAAGAAACCGACATGTATGTTTCGAAAACTTGCGATATCCGCCAACCTACACTTGGTATATTATATCAGTGAGCCGTTATTTTGGTCCCTCGCCTCGGTAGGGAAGACCCCGAGTCCCAGTCGTGGGCACACATAGTGGGCTTATGCTAACGATTGAATCGATGTACACACGCAAACAGAGCTTACATACAAGAGCGAGTCGCGTCTTTTATACAAAAATATGGCTGAGCATATGGAGACCAGCTTTGTGGGTAGATAGCTCGAGCCCTTACGGGACTGTTGAGAAATGATCCAATAAAATAAGTAATGAGCGTCGGTCTGTGTGTCCCCTCCCCTCCCTCCCGCGTAGTGCCCCCCTCTAACCGCAGCCTCCAGTCGTAGTCCGTCCGGTGTAGGTTCTGTAACCAACAACACAAACACATGTAAAACGATAATGTACAAACATTACTGTACGGTTTGAAGGGCAATGGTTACAGAGAAATTACAGGGCAAAGAGATACAACATCTCGTATTTCTCGGTGACAAGCGCAGTGCAGTACTTGACAGCGACTTAAACTCTTCATACTCATTCGTTTCACTCGAGCGAGTATCCCGCAAATTTAAAAAAATATCATATGCAACAGATTTCATCAAAAGGAGAACACCCACTCTAACAATATATATGACCGATTATTAGTCGTACATTATCACAGACAGTGTGTCAACAATACGTTTGTGTTCAAACCATTCTGTTTGCACCAAAAGTTTTCTGAGAGAGAATCGAAAGCTTTCGTTAGATCAAATACCACGCCGCCGGAAATATAATAGGCATGGATGCATGTAGCCTATTGATAATTTGATATGGACACTAATTTCAAAAAAAAAGAAGGAACTTGAAAAAAGAGGAGCCGTCTGGATTCAAACCCGGATGTACTGTATCACGACCGCCCAACTTCCCGCCTGAGCTATTACACTGTCGCGTAGTGTTGCGAAATTTACCGTCGCATTCTAATGTTAATGTAACAGTTTTCCTTTGTCTAAAAACGCGCATAAAATGCGTTTTTTTTAAATGAAACCTAGTTAGATGGATTTGTCGTCCCCGAAACCCTCTGCATATATAATTTCATGACAATCGTTCGAGCCGTTTTCGAGATCCAGATTCTACATATATCTAAGTACATACAAGAATTGCTCGTTTAAAGGTATAAGATATCAGGCTATGTGAACCCTACGTTTCGAGATGACCACGCGCTTTCCGCGTGCAGACAGGGGCCGTGCGAGCTACGGTAGGCGTTAGCAGCGACCAGCGACAAATCCGTGCGACCGCATTTCAAAAAAATAGGGATCTTGCGTTGCCCTGCGGAGTCATTCTACAAGTAGGGTGTACGTGAGGGAGAGCCTCCACTGCAGGCCAACTGGAGCCAGTTCCCGGGAGACTAGCGTCCTCCGCAAGCTCGCTCACGTTATGGACCGACCGTGCACAGTGAGCTACCTCGTGACGTCGTCGGCGCTCTGAGCCTGGCTTCTAATCTCGCCTGAGGCGTTGGTTCGTCGACTTTTATAGCCTCAAGGAGTTACTTGAATTCAATCTCTTGTATGGAGAACTGTTCGCACCTTTGGGATGGATCGGCTAAGTATCAGCTTGAGGCTCTGGAATCGATCGAGAGACGTGCCAAAACGCTCATAGGCAAAGACATTCTAGCGCGAAAAAGACTTCAAAGTCTTGAACATCGCCGCAAGATTGCTAGCTAATCGGTTTTTTATCGGATACACTTCGGGGAGTGTGCAACTGATCTGCATGATCTAATACCTCCTTGCCCTTTTTTCTATCGTACTTCTCGTAACTCAAAGAAGCGGCACCGTTTCATGGTGGATATTCCAAAGACACGGACGAAGAGGTTTGACTCTACGTTTGTGATAACGTCTAGGCTGTGGAACACGTTGCCTGAGTGGGTTTTTCCCGATAGTTATAATCTTTGTGTCTTCAAATCGAGAGTGAATCGGTTTCTTCTAGGTAAACACGCTCCATCGTAGACCGCATCGTCGCTTAACATCAGGCGAGATGGCGGTCAAGTGTAAACCTATAAAAGTTAAAAAAAAAAAGCAATAACTCTAATGTATTCAAGTACAATTAAATGTGTTGAAACAAGACTCTTCCTGTTTAATATGAATGTGTACTCTGGTTAGACCAATGTAACCTGACATTATTATCACAGATCACTGGAATACTAGTTATTATTGAATTATACGTTTGACATGTAAATAACGTTTACGAAATAAAGAGAAGGTGTGACTCACGGGCGCGGGGCGCGCCGGCGCGCTAGGCCAGGTAGCTGTAGGTGTCGAGCGCGAGCGGCGTGCGCTCCAGGTACTGCTTGTCGATGAGCGCCTCGATGCACTTCTTGATCATGGCCACGGACGGCGCGAACGAGCCGCGCGCCTGCGACACCACCTCCTGGATCAGCTCCGTGTGCCGCAGCACCTACACACCACACCACACCACGACACAAGGCATCAACACCTACATTCATCGCTTCAACGGTACGGTACACTTCATCGAAACCTTATATCAATAACAAAACACAACAAAATATTCATTTTAAGTCGACAACATATGTGCACAACATTCGGATTATGGAGAATTTCGTTCAATTCTGATGGCACTGACAAACAAACCGCTGTCGCCATCTTTGGTGTGAAGCACGTTTCGTTCCATCAATCAACACATTGCGCGCGTCCGTCGCGCCAAAAAAGTATCCATCACAAAAAACTGTGACTTATATGACTACGTAAAACGAAACGTCTTGCCGCCGGACCGGAATTTTATTAGTGGGTACTTATATTTAGTATCAGCATTGCACCCGTGCGAAGCCGGGGCGGGCCGCTAGTATATTATATAAACAACAGCATTATGCAATGAAAAACTTGAGACGAGTAGAAACACTAAACCCAAAAACAGGACGCCAACTCTCTTTCTACTAAAACGTAATTCCGAAACACCCTCGCGACTGTCCTAATCCGGTTCTGCTTAGTTTCGTCCGAACGAACATTGTTGGACGTTGAACTGTTCGAAGCCTGCTCCAATTAGAACATTGAAACGGACGAAACGCCGGATCGAAGTAGGGCCGGAGCAGGACAGTCTAAATCTAAAGTAAGTCGCGAGTTTATTTCGAAATTACATTTTTCATACAAAGAGAGTAGACTCCAGGTTTCACTGATAAAACAAACGAAAAAGAAAAAAATGTGTCTAAATGAAACCATAAGGCTAGAGAAGTTAAAACTAAAATAACTATTTTTAATTATATGAATAAGTAATTCAAAATAAAAAGTGTGGCACTCGGAGACAGCCGCGGTAAAGCTATTGCATGTTGCATGCATTTTTATCAACATAAGCAATAGGGATGTTAACGATTTTTCGGAATTGATTTTATTTTGAAGAGTGACATTTGTTTACCATAAAAAATATCACGGGAAATTCGTTAAGTTGGCAACACTGCTAGGAGCATTTAGTCTGTAAATCTAATACAAATAAGATTCAAAGTCGAATGACCGACAGGGGAGGACGGCGTTACGGTCTTCCATCCCTCTTTCTTGTGAACATAAGAAAGAGATGCACGATCACTAAAATTCCGTCCCCAGGCCCGCGATAAAAGCTATGCAATAGCTTAAAAACGATTACATTTAAATTCAATATAATAAACACGGCAACACGACAGTGACAGATGCGGCTGAAGGGCTAGTATCCATGGCTAAGAATAAATTTTTAAAAAAAGACAGTGTCAGTCGCCAGCCAGCAGCAGCTGTTCGTTTCTTTCTCGCTCACACTCGGCGGTCCCGAGTTCACCCGGACATTTCTTTCATTTCCGACCGTGACGCTGAGCTTCATTCACAGCCCACGAAAACGAAAATGTGTGTGTGGTGCGCCAAATCAAGTTTTCACTCCAAAAGTATTATCGAAATCTATTCACAGCGGCGGAGCTTTCGCGCATTCTCAACAAAATAATTTCATTTTCAACAATCCAATGGAAAATCTGTTTCTTTTTTGCGTCGGTTAGAAAGAGAGAGAAACAGTATAAATGAAGTAGCGGAATGGAATCGAGAGAGACACAGCGAGTTACCTTCCTCTGTTTCATGATGCGCACGATGGCCGCCTGCAGGTACATCTTGCGGTCGTCGTCGCAGTGCGCCGCCTCCGCGTCCGCCGCGCCCGCCGCGCCCGCCCCGCCTGCGCACGCACACACACACACACTACATAACAATACTACAGCAGTAGTAGTAATACTATCTATAGTCAGCATTATCAGCAACATGTAAACATATTTATTACTATAAACAATATATTTATGAATTAAACTAGCTGTACCCCGCTACGCTTCGCTGTAGCACATTGTGATGCAAAAATTAGATAAAAACAATCCTTGATGCGGATTATATACCATTCTAAAATTTCAGCTCGATCGGTGCAGAACTTTTTGAGTTTTTGAAGCGGACACAAACCAAAGTCAAAGTCAAAGTACTTTATTCATAAATGTACAATTTACACGTCAATTAATAAAAAATAAAAACAAAAGAAAGAGCATACAAATTGTATACATTTTCAAAGTTTGAAACTACTACTTTACTGTATTACAATAATTATTGTACAGAAAACTGTCAAGCATTATACGAGTATAATGTCTTTATTGCAATTGTACTAACCTATGTCAAATTTATTTATTTAAATTTTTATGGGAACTTTGCCATCACTCTCTAAAAATTCGCTGTAACTATAAAAAGTTTGATCGATAAGCCAGCACTTTAATCTGTTTTTGAAGCTGCCGAAACTTGGGGCCGAAATAACTATTTTGGGAAGAGCGTTATAAACTTCCGGTCCCATAATGTGAGTTAACTTCTGTGACCTCGTGAGAGAGTGTGGTATAACATCCAGCTTGTCGGCGTTGCGTATGTTGCGAGAATGTCTCTCTCCTCGCGTGTTGTACGATTCTAAATTATTTTTGACATACACAGCCACTTGATAGATCAAGATAGCAGGTAAAGTAAGTATACCAAGCTCCTTGAAATAAGGTCTGACGGATGTACATTGCGATACGCCAACAATGGCACGTACGGCACGTTTTTGGGCGCGGAACGCACGCTTCCAGTCGGCAGCGCGCGCGTATAGCTCGGCGCCGTATTGTAACCGTGAATGCACTGTGGCGAAGTAACATGCACGTGACACTTCCGTAGACACCACTCGGGATACTCGTCTTAGCGCAAAGCACGCACTGCTAACTTTAGCACACATCTTGTCGATGTGATGTTCCCACGTCATGCTGCGATCAATCTCGAACCCCAAAATGCGGTGTTCTGTACCTGCTCAATCCTAACACCATTTAGCGAGACTTTTAGCGGTTTTGTATGGTGTCCCGACAGACAAAAGTGAATATAGTGTGTCTTTTTTGAATTTAGCATAAAACCGTTGGCGCTAAACCATGAATTTAAGCCGTTTATTACAAAATTAAATTTCTCTTCTAATTCCTCTATTGAAAGAGCTGTGACTACGGCAGCCACGTCATCCGCATACATGAATATGGCTGCACCCTTCACGGCTTCGGGTAGATCGTTTAGTAGGAGAGAAAACATAATATTAGAGACTGACGAACCCTGCGGTACTCCCATAGACGAAGGCAACGGGTCTGATTTATTGTCGCCATCGCCAGCATCCACTACTTGAGAGCGGCCTCGTAACATGTCAGTCAATACCTCGTATGATTTCCCCGCTATGCCATAGTGTTTCAGCTTTAAAGCTAAGGTCTCATGGTCTGCAACATCGAAGGCCTTCGATAAGTCACAGCATAAGACGGCTACTTGCTCTTTACGTTCACGGGCAGCCAACACGCTACGAATCACTTCACGCGTTAGAGAAGTCGTAGACCTCCTTCGCGGTATGCGTATTGTTGTTCACACAGCGCCTCGGTTTCCGATAGGTAGGCCACTAATCGCGAACTCAAGCCATTTTCGAATACTTTGGCTATTGCTGGTATAATCGATACTGGTCTATATCCATCAATATCGTCCCGTTTGCCTTTGCCTTTAAATATCGGGGACACTTTCGATATCTTCAGCGGCGACGGGTACGACCCTCCCTAAGACACTTATTAAACAGTGTGGCGAGAACCGGAGCTAGAGGCAAAATTGCTAGTTTAATGAGCTCCATCGACACACCGTATATGTCTTTTGACTTTTTTGGAGGTATTCTGGAGGAGACTATGCGAAATACCTCATCAGCCGAAAAACTTGTTAGTCTGAGGGAACGGTCAGACGCCTGACGCGCAGATACTAAAATTTTACATACAGTAGCAGCATTAGCTTTAGGCGCCCCACAGGCAGCAGCTGCATTTAAAACCGAACGTTCATAGCATTTACGGCATTTTTGGCGAACTAAACTTACTGCCGTTACAATCTTTTACGATCTCGGAAAAGTTCAACCTAGGCGAATTGTTTTTCCCTCTCCGTGTTCACGATTCCCCATAGCTTTAGATGGATTCGTGCTTCCGTGTATTATGCTATTGTAATGATTTGTTTTAGACACATTCAAAGTAGAATTGTATTTCCTGTTGAGATCGTCAAACATAGCTATTAAGTTCTCTTCTTCAGGAAATTGGTCAACTAATTTCGAAATATCAAACAACAATGATTTTAGATTTAGAATATCAGGCGTAACCCACGAAGCATCACGTTTGTTATTTGGTGTTCGTTTTATCGGGAAACAAGTGTCATACTTATTTACTAAAATATTGATCAGTGCTACTACAAATGTTTGAGCGGTTTTGTTTCTCTCACTTACTTCAGACCAATCTATACTGTCAATAGCCATCACAAAACAACAACATAACGTTTTTATAAATAGAAGATAACATATGTAGAAACATGGGTCAAATGTCACCCCTGAAACACGCTCGCAAATTGCTAACATTTTCGTGTTAGTAACTTGGGAGCATAATCCCCACGTCTCCCTCCACATGCTTGCCCTGTCTCGACGTCTTCGCTGAACGGTTTTAAGATTTACTCGGAGGCGGAATATCCTTAAGCTAGACGAGCCTCTGCCCCGGGGCGGACAAGCGGAATCGTGAAACAAACATAACCAGCTTGGTATTCCGCCATACACCGCATAAAAACTTTGTAAATTATTGCACGGGCACCGCCACGAATCACTTTGTTCATGATGACACTGTTTTGCTTGGTGTTTGTTGGTCACTGTTCGTAATTTCGTAAATAACGCAAAACAATTATTACAAACACGATTAATTGACAATTCGAGTACTTTTTTTTGTGTTGCCAGCAAGATTGAATTTTTTAGTTCCCGATTAATTAATTTCTACTCTAAAATGTCGCACTGTACTAAATTTATTAAAAAAGATATGCAATAAAATATATATATTTTTTATTTGAAGTACGTAAGTTTTAAATACATAATAATAATATTATACATAATTACGCTAATACGCTATGATAATAGCCGTTAGAAAGTTATCCTTCCACTGGCTTGCATGTATATAAAAGAGATTAGTATTTTTGTAATGAAAAACAGACAATACTTTGAAAAAATTACTTCAACGAGAGTGGACAAATTGATATACCCTAAGAGAATAAGACTGGAACTTAGTCAAAGAAATACATATTGCATGGCGATTAAAATATTCAACAAATTACCCAATGACATAAAGAAATTGCCCTACAATAATTTTATACGAAAATTGACAGAATATTTACTTGACCACTGCTTTTATAAGGTTACGGATTATTTAAACCATCGCATATAAGCAATACTTGGTTTAACATCCTTTCTTTTTTTTTTTTGTTTGTTTTGCTCAAATGTTATTTCTTGACTGTGAATGTATTTTTTGACAAACGCGTTACTAACAACATTTTACTGACATGGTTATATTGGCTAATTTTAATTTAAAACAGTGTATAATTAATTCAGATTAATTAATTAAATAATTTATGTTCAAATTTTGCACGTCAGACATGACAGGATACAAATGGACCTCAAAGACAATGTAACATATACAAACAAACTACATGTATTCTTGCAAATAAATTTCATTTCATTTCATTTCATTTCCCGTTCTCTACGTACTCAAATCCGCTACCTATCACGGGAAATCCGTTAAGTTGGCAACACTGCTAAGAGCATTTAGTCTGTAAAGCTCATACAAATAAGATTCAAAGTCGAATGACCGAGTGGGGAGGACGGCGTTACGGTCTTCCATCCCTCTTTCTTGTGAACATAAGAAAGAGATGCACGATCACTAAAATTCGGTCCCCAAGTCCCCAGGCCCGCCATAAAAGCTATGCAATAGCTAAAAAAAATGCAATCTAGAGGCGTGTTACGATGCCCGGTTACATGGGCTTCTCTGACCAACAAGTCATATTCAACATTACTGAATCGGAGACGGTGGCGTGATCCCCACCGTGTAGCAGTCAGTTCCGCGAAGCATCGGACCGCCCGGAAGACGGACCCTGTTACGTACCAGTACCTGCACATGTCCCTACAACGTGAGTTGCATTCCATCACGAGGTTCAAATCACCAAATTCACCAGAACTCGGCGTCAGCAGTGACCCGCCTCGTGCGAACTACAATTCGCCGACGCTCCTATTTAAATTGTGTCCCAGACAACCCTTCATCAAAGCTGATTTCAATAAAGAAGTCAGTGTTGTTCGATCATCGAAGGCATTCGCACCTAAGTTAGATAGGCTTAAGATCCTATGATGTGAGTGTCGTTCGAACATCGAACGCATTCGTGTCTAGGTTAAATAGTTTAATATATTTTATTGTGAGTTTAAGTATAGTAAAGTTCGTTCTAAGCAATTCTAGTTTCCTTTCGAACCCTCCGCCTGCAGCATTCGTAACTGGCGACATAACATGAATCATGGAATTCAGTAACCTCAATCACTGGGCTTGTTATGGTAACGCCAACTAGTTTGAATACTATTACATTAGTTATTTTAGTATAGGGGTGGGGATGAGGGGTTTACCTGCGGCGCTCTTATTTTTTCTTTTATCTCTAATATAGACCGACGAGACGAGCAGGACATGTGCCTGATGGTAAGCAAACATGCCTTCCCATAACAGCACAGTGACACGCAGCATTGGCCTATGAAGAGCCCAAATCGTTACCTAGCACTGCACTGCGCTCGTCACTTAGAGACCTAAGATGTTATATCCCTAAGCCCTGTAATTTCTTAGTGTTACATCCGCACCTGGAGTTATCAGGTTGTGCGCACGTCTCTGACCCGAGCCGTTCCGATCACTGTGCCGCAAGATGGCTCGCGTTTGTCGCTCGGGACCCGATGGCGCCACTAACGGACGCTTTATACATGGCTGTGTAGGGTATATATGGCTGTATGGGGTGTAGCTGGCTGTGTGGCTGTAGCTGGCTGTGTATCTTGTGCAGCTGCTTGGTGCGCTTGGCTGTGTGTATAGGTATATGGCTGTGCGGGTGTACCTGACTGTGTGGCTGTAGCTGGCTGCAGCTATCGGTGCAGCTGCTTGTGCGGGCCAGCTTGGCTGTGTGTGGAGTGTAGCTGGCTGTGTATAGTGTATATGGCTGTGCGGGTGTACCTGACTGCGCGGGCGGGCCGGCGGCCGTGAGCCGCAGCTTGGTGCGCTCGGTGTGTGAGTGTAGCTGGCTGTGTATAGTGTATATGGCTGTGCGGGTGTACCTGACTGCGCGGGCGGGCCGGCGGCCGTGAGCCGCAGCTTGGTGCGCTCGGTGTGGAGTGTAGCTGGCTGTGTATAGTGTATATGGCTGTGCGGGTGTACCTGACTGCGCGGGCGGGCCGGCGGCCGTGAGCCGCAGCTTGGTGCGCTCGGTGTGTGGAGTGTAGCTGGCTGTGTATAGTGTATATGGCTGTGCGGGTGTACCTGACTGCGCGGGCGGGCCGGCGGCCGTGAGCCGCAGCTTGGTGCGCTCGGTGTGGTGTGTATAGTGTATATGGCTGTGCGGGTGTACCTGACTGCGCGGGCGGGCCGGCGGCCGTGAGCCGCAGCTTGGTGCGCTCGGTGTGTGGAGTGTAGCTGGCTGTGTATAGTGTATATGGCTGTGCGGGTGTACCTGACTGCGCGGGCGGGCCGGCGGCCGTGAGCCGCAGCTTGGTGCGCTCGGTGTGTGAGTGTAGCTGGCTGTGTATAGTGTATATGGCTGTGCGGGTGTACCTGACTGCGCGGGCGGGCCGGCGGCCGTGAGCCGCAGCTTGGTGCGCTCGGTGTGTGGAGTGTAGCTGGCTGTGTATAGTGTATATGGCTGTGCGGGTGTACCTGACTGCGCGGGCGGGCCGGCGGCCGTGAGCCGCAGCTTGGTGCGCTCGGTGTGTGGAGTGTAGCTGGCTGTGTATAGTGTATATGGCTGTGCGGGTGTACCTGACTGCGCGGGCGGGCCGGCGGCCGTGAGCCGCAGCTGTGGAGTGTAGCTGGCTGTGTATGTGTACCTGTGCGGGTGTACCTGACTGCGCGGGCGGGCTGGCGGCCGTGAGCCTGCACCTGACTGCGCGGGCGGGCCGGCGGCCGTGAGCCGCAGCTTGCGCTCGGTGTGTGAGTGTAGCTGGTGTGTGTGTATAGTGTATATGGCTGTGCGGGTGTACCTGACTGCGCGGGCGGGCCGGCGGCCGTGAGCCGCAGCTGTGCGCGCCTGTGTGTGGAGTGTAGCTGGCTGTGTATAGTGTATATGGCTGTGCGGGTGTACCTGACTGCGCGGGCGGGCGGGCGGCGGCCGTGAGCCGCAGCTTGGTGCGCTCGGTGTGTGGAGTGTAGCTGGCTGTGTATAGTGTATATGGCTGTGCGGGTGTACCTGACTGCGCGGGCGGGCCGGCGGCCGTGAGCCGCAGCTTGGTGCGCTCGGTGTGGAGTGTAGCTGGCTGTGTATAGTGTATATGGCTGTGCGGGTGTACCTGACTGCGCGGGCGGGCCGGCGGCCGTGAGCCGCAGCTTGGTGCGCTCGGTGTGTGGAGTGTAGCTGGCTGTGTATAGTGTATATGGCTGTGCGGGTGTACCTGACTGCGCGGGCGGGCCGGCGGCCGTGAGCCGCAGCTTGGTGCGCTCGGTGTGTGGAGTGTAGCTGGCTGTGTATAGTGTATATGGCTGTGCGGGTGTACCTGACTGCGCGGGCGGGCCGGCGGCCGTGAGCCGCAGCTTGGTGCGCTCGGTGTGTGGAGTGTAGCTGGCTGTGTATAGTGTATATGGCTGTGCGGGTGTACCTGACTGCGCGGGCGGGCCGGCGGCCGTGAGCCGCAGCTTGGTGCGCTCGGTGTGGAGTGTAGCTGGCTGTGTATAGTGTATATGGCTGTGCGGGTGTACCTGACTGCGCGGGCGGGCCGGCGGCCGTGAGCCGCAGCTTGGTGCGCTCGGTGTGTGGAGTGTAGCTGGCTGTGTATAGTGTATATGGCTGTGCGGGTGTACCTGACTGCGCGGGCGGGCCGGCGGCCGTGAGCCGCAGCTTGGTGCGCTCGGTGTGTGAGTGTAGCTGGCTGTGTATAGTGTATGGGCTGTGCGGGTGTACCTGACTGCGCGGGCGGGCCGGCGGCCGTGAGCCGCAGCTTGGTGCGCTCGGTGTGGAGTGTAGCTGGCTGTGTATAGTGTATATGGCTGTGCGGGTGTACCTGACTGCGCGGGCGGGCCGGCGGCCGTGAGCCGCAGCTGTGTGCGCTGCTCGGTGTGGAGTGTAGCTGGCTGTGTATAGTGTATATGTGTATATGGCTGTGCGGGTGTACCTGACTGCGCGGGCGGGCCGGCGGCCGTGAGCCGCAGCTTGGTGCGCTCGGTGTGTGGAGTGTAGCTGGCTGTGTATAGTGTATATGGCTGTGCGGGTGTACCTGACTGCGCGGGCGGGCCGGCGGCCGTGAGCCGCAGCTTGGTGCGCTCGGTGTGGAGTGTAGCTGGCTGTGTATAGTGTATATGGCTGTGCGGGTGTACCTGACTGCGCGGGCGGGCCGGCGGCCGTGAGCCGCAGCTTGGTGCGCTCGGTGTGTGGAGTGTAGCTGGCTGTGTATAGTGTATATGGCTGTGCGGGTGTACCTGACTGCGCGGGCGGGCCGGCGGCCGTGAGCCGCAGCTTGGTGCGCTCGGTGTGTGAGTGTAGCTGGCTGTGTATAGTGTATATGGCTGTGCGGGTGTACCTGACTGCGCGGGCGGGCCGGCGGCCGTGAGCCGCAGCTTGGTGCGCTCGGTGTGGAGTGTAGCTGGCTGTGTATAGTGTATATGGCTGTGCGGGTGTACCTGACTGCGCGGGCGGGCCGGCGGCCGTGAGCCGCAGCTTGGTGCGCTCGGTGTGTGGAGTGTAGCTGGCTGTGTATAGTGTATATGGCTGTGCGGGTGTACCTGACTGCGCGGGCGGGCCGGCGGCCGTGAGCCGCAGCTTGGTGCGCTCGGTGTGTGGAGTGTAGCTGGCTGTGTGTAGTGTATATGGCTGTGCGGGTGTACCTGACTGCGCGGGCGGGCCGGCGGCCGTGAGCCGCAGCTTGGTGCGCTCGGTGTGGAGTGTAGCTGGCTGTGTAGTGTATATGGCTGTGCGGGTGTACTGGCTGACTGCGCGGGCGGGCTGGCGGCCGTGAGCCGCAGCCGGCGGGTGTGAGCCGCAGCTGGTAGTGGCTGTGTATAGTGTATATGGCTGTGCGGGTGTACCTGACTGCGCGGGCGGGCCGGCGGCCGTGAGCCGCAGCTTGGTGCGCTCGGTGTGTGTAGCTGAGTGTAGCTGGCTGTGTATAGTGTATATGGCTGTGCGGGTGTACCTGACTGCGCGGGCGGGCCGGCTGGTATAGTGTATATGGCCGTGAGCCGCAGCTTGCGGCCGTGAGCCGCAGCTTGTGCGCTGGTGTGGAGTGTAGCTGGCTGTGTATAGTGTATATGGCTGTGCGGGTGTACCTGACTGCGCGGGCGGGCCGGCGGCCGTGAGCCGCAGCTTGCTGCGCTTGGCCGCGTACGCCAGGTTGAGCAGCAGCGTGCCCGTGCACGCCTCGCCCTCGCTCTCCACGTCGCCCTGCACACCAACCATTCATTACAAGGCAAGCCTGTTTGAAGTGAAGCCTTCTTATGGCGCACCACACAGAGAATTTTTCTTAGGCTGTGAATTGGGTTCAAGCGACACGTTCGTAAATAAAAGAAATCTTCGGGTAAACTCAAATGATCATGGTCATGCTCATGGCCACGCCCTCCGCTTTCACCCGCGTAGTTTCCAAAGTGAGCTATCAAATTCTGAGTTACAAATTTTCGCTTCTATCGGCAGTTCCTATGACTGTCATTTCTTGTGGAGGTGTGTTCTTTCGCGGAAACACTCGACGCCCCTAGACGACCTTTCGAAAATATCATTTAAATTATTTGAAAACATAAATAAGATTTTTTCAATCAAAATTAAAAATTACCTAAACATGAAACTCATAACATAGAGGCATGAGATGGCGAGGGGAGTCCATAAAATTATGAACTCACTACTTTCGAGAATTAACGGACCTAAAAGTGATAAAAAAATGGCATTCATAGTAACTGCCGATAGAAGTGATAACTTAACTTACCAATGGGAAAAGCTGACGCATTTCTAGATGGTCAACGGGCATGATCCCGAGTTTTCCCGGAGATCTCTTCAATACTCAATACTCAATCTATTATTGCTAATATTATGGTACATTTGTTAGTCTTATTTATAAGTCCATGTTATAGTTACCATAATGACCCTGATTGGGTGTGGCAATATAATTCGTATCGTGCGGAGCGGATCGACTCATTCTATAATTAATTTGTCGGCAAGATATTTGTCTATTGTATATTTTTAAGGTTTTGAGAAACTTTTTGTCAGAATTTATTTGTTTTAGTTTGTAGGTAGTTTGTTCTTATCGTACCCGAGCGTGTCGCTAGAATTCAATTCACAGTCCACGAAAAATCTGTCTGTGACGCGCCAAAAGAAGTTTTCACTAAGATAAGATATTTTTATTGACATAAATTGAATACATACTTAAATAATATAAGTCACATTCATAGCCTCGTCAGTTTACAAAATCATAATTTTATTCAATTGTGCTGTGCGTATTCCTGAAAGGTATCACTTGACAGTATCCCAGTGTCCGGCGAGCCCCCGGAGGTACCTGCGCGGCGAGCAGCCCCGCGTCGAGCAGCGGCCGCAAGTGGCGCCCCCACGCCTCGCCCGGCAGCTGCAGCGCCTCGCGGATCTCGCGCGCCGGCGCCGCGTCCACCGCCTCGAACCACAGCAGCAGGGCGCACTGGACGGACGGACATGCGCGCAGTTAGACAGGTTGCAGATCCTATGACGGGAGCGGCTTCGCGTCTAGGTTCGACAGCTTTTAATGTAATACTATCATTGAAAAAAGTATCATATACTTTAATTTAATAATTTAATAGTATAGTAAATATCGTTTTAAGCAATTCTAGTTTCCTTTTCGAACCCTCCGGCTGCAGCTTTCGTAACTGACAAGTAAGGAGTAGTGGAGACCTGGTGAGGGGCAATAAAAGAGGGAAGCAATGAGCGTGAAAAAACATGAGTGAGTGTGAGAGTGAGTGGGCGTGTGAGAGTGAGTGTGCGTGTGAGAGTGAGTGGGCGTGATGAACGGGCGACCGGTAAAGGCGTTTCAGCAGAAGTGTGTGCGAGAGTGTTCCTTGATCTAACGAAAGCTTTCGAATCCACTTCAGTACACTTTTGGTGTAAAAGGAATGGTTTGAACTCAACTTTTATATTTTATATTATCTGTGATACGGATATCTAATCTATAAAATATGTAATACGAGTGGGTTTTCTCATTCACTGACGGCCTGGTGCGTGAGACAGTGGCCTGGTGCGTGAGACAGTGGCCTGGTGCGTGAGACAGTGTCCTGGTGCGTGCGACAGTGTCCTGGTGCGTGCGACAGTGGCCTGGTGCGTGAGACAGTGTCCTGGTGCGTGAGATAGTGTCCTGGTGCGTGCGACAGTGGCCTGGTGCGT
>CM029795.1:12564994-12827678 GCA_017562165.1 Ectropis grisescens | reverse complement strand
GAGGCGGGAGCACCGCTAGTGATGGTCGACAGTGATATCGACCATGTACAAGGCCAATATAGCAGGTACACTCCTGGAAAGAAAAAAAACAATGAGAAAAAAAATCTCTGAAAAACCAACTTTTTGTAGTATTAAAATGGCGGCTTTTAACTTGAAACAGGAATACTCTAATACTCTGGTGTCCTCTCAAAGAGTCGGAGGCTCTGGGCCGGGAGGAGACGGCTTAAGCAAAATACGATGTCGAGATGATTACTATCGGAATCCCAAACGGTAGTGATCGGTTCAACAGACGAAATTGGACTGACTATACTCGGAATTTTAATTCGATTCCAGATTTGACATTAGCTACTGTCATTTTGTGAAATAATGATACCACATATAATAGTGTAGTGATGAACACAAAAATCGATTACATAATCGAGATCACATTTTTTTATTTATTTCACATACAATTATAAAAGAAAAGTCTCGATCGTTAATTAATCGTCAAAACTAAATCATCAGTTCAGAAATATTTAATTTCCTGATATACTTAGTTTACGAGAGTAAAATTATAAACGAGAAGAATCGATCCGGAAATATTCCATTTCCATATCGAATAATTTCGCAACGTCACTATTTAGTACTTGTCATAACGTTGCAACACTGAAATTGTCAAATCTGGAATCGAAGTAAAATTCCGAATATAGTACTAGAATTAGGTTTCAAATGTTCACAAGAAACATTAAACAAAAAAAAGATAATTGTAATGACAAAGGTCACGGACCCCGAGTCTGTGGAGAGGCAAAATCAAATTTAAAAAAAAAAACCTTTTGTAGTGGTTCCTACCACTACAAAAAGGTGTTTTCAATCAATTGGTGATTTATGGTTCAATGTAGGCTCCGCCCCACTACTCTTACGTTATTTCCTCTGATTTTAGGACTTGTGTGTGGACGCTTTAACTACCAACTAAGCCACTAGGCCAGCTATAATATCTTTTTAAGTATTTGTTGTGAACTTTGATTATTTCTTTTTTGTAAGGTAGCTTTTACTTACCTATGGGCTTGTCCCATCTTGCCAACTGTACATATGGATATATTCTGTCTCTCCACTTCTTTTCATCAACTTTTTCTTCAATCGGCAACACTTTCTCTAGCCTAAATTTCTCTATGGTTGGACTACTTGTTTCTAAAACAACTTTTTGTCTATGTTGATCACTCTGGGTTGAGTGTACCCTCAAATTAAAAAAGGAACTATCTTTTCTTTGGTTTATTTTTTTTATAAATACTTGGCCGCATATGCAGGAGTGTAGTTTTGCTTGCGTGTTTAGATATTTTATCTGTAGTAGAGACGGATGTATGAAACGAAATGACTTTAAACTTTGGTTCAGCATTGTGGCGGGCTTTTTCGTTGAATTGGTGTATCTGAAAAAAAAATACATTACACTACAGAATCATTGTGATTTAGCACAGAAATTGTGATATTAAGATCAGTAATCAAAATAAAAAGTACACTAACTTTCGAGTTGGACCAAATCTCCAGTTGCCACCTTTTTTTAACAGACTTCAAAAACGGGTTTCTCAATTTGACCGTATAATATATTTTTTATGTGTGTATGTGGATAACTTCGTTGTTTATGAATCGATTTTTTTATTTTTGTTGTAAAGAAGATATTCCAAGGGTGGTACCATGATAAGGAAACCAGGATCTGATGATGACATCCTAGAGTAATTGAGAAAAACTTTTTTACTTTATAAGTTTTATGTTGAAATTCGGTTCTTTTTTGTTAAAATTATTTTGCAAACAAAAATGACCACATTTATGACTAGCAATAGGTATTTCAGGCCCAATCACCAGAAAGGGTTCTTGCCTGGTATTTCTGGATGCCTGGAACACAATACATTACTAGCAGAAAGTTTGAAAGATGCCAGAACACATGAGAGGCAAATTACAGTCTGCTGGATAGACCTAGAGAACGCGTTTGGTTCTGTCCAGCATGAACTTATGATATTTGCCCTAAAATGGTATAACTTTCCTGCTGAAATTATTGACATAATTAATTCTTATTATTGCCACTTAAAATTCGTCATAGCAGTAAACAAGGAATACACAAAACCACTTGAATACAATGTAGGACTATTCCAAGGGTGCTGCTTATCACCAATAGCATTTAATATAGTTATAAATATTTTAGTAGACAAATTAATATCCCGTGAAAAGAAATGGGGCTACCGGTTTAAAATCAACAATAAGTACACTGAGTCAATCTTGGCCTTTGCGGACGACCTTGCAATACTTACACGTAATCCCAAACAGTGTCAAGAATTGTTGAACGAAGTCGATGAGTTCTGTACATGGACGGAGGAATGAGGACAAAACCATCTAAATGTCATTGTCTTTGTCTGGGTAGAAGAAATACCAAATATACGTCTTACAATCCGGGACTCTCCATAAGTGGCCAAGGAGTTGCCACAATTGCAGAGGCAGTGCCTTTCAAATTTCTTGGTAGAAAGATAGATCACAAAGGACGTTCACCATCATTAGAGGTGGTTGTTGAAAATTTCATGAACAACCTCAATAAGGTAGACCAGCAGCCTATCAGCAATATCAAAAAAGCATGGATATATGACAACTACCTCACATCACGTCTCACTTGGCCTTTCCTAGTATATGACATCGGTAAAACTCTCCTGGCAAAGCTAGATGCCAATGTCATAAAGATATTGAAGTCATGGTTCGGATTGGCACATCCGGCTGATCCTCTACTCTTTTTAGGGATCACAATAGTTTTGGGCTGAAACTAAAGAAACCGTCTGAACTTTACAAACACCTAAGAGTTACAAAACGCATGTTTTGGGAAAGTCGCAAGACAATTAATTACATCTCTCCCAAAAGACAAAACTGCTTCAGACCTGGAATCTAGACTTCAATTCCATAAACAATTTATGGCAGATGCACAAGTAAATACTGCTGGGTTGGGTGCGAGAAAAAAAGGAAGACCGAGACATGGTAAAAACCTTTCTACAACAAGACGAAAATGACAGTTACAAAGTGCACGCTATGAATTTAGAAATGCAAAGTGAGTGGTTAACCATAGGTGAGTTCTGTATCCCATTAGCTCTAAAATGGCGCACCTTGATCTATGACTGGTCCCCTGCCTTATTAAAATTTTATCTAAATGCATTCCAAATGACCCTCCTGACCAGAGTAACTTGGTAAGGTGGGAAAAGCCTCTGAAAAATGTTGCTATACTTGTGGAGAGGCGATATGTACAGCAAGGCACATATTGGTGGGATGCAGGTGCTCCTTAATGGGGTCATTACTCACGGCGTCATGACAGAGTACTTGAAATCATACGTGAAGCCATGAGCCTTTCGGTAGCTAGAGCCAAAAGGGATTGACGACAAACAACAGACAAATTAACTTTGTAAAAGAAGGCTCAACTTCAAACTCCAGGAACAAGCCTTACTCAATCCTGGGTACAGCACCTGATTGGACTATTTTAATGGACACGTATGAAAAGCACTACAAAATCCCAGAGGATGTGGGTGTTTCGTCATCCAGACCGGACATTTTCCTTTTTTCTAGAGCTACGAAACGCATAGTCCTTGTAGAACTTACCGTACCGTGGGAAACTAATATACCTAAAGACCACGCGATGAAACAAAATAAGTATTACGACCTCCTAAACGAATTAAAAAAAACGGCTATGTAGTTAGTTTATACGCTGTAGAAGTGGGAGCGAGAGGTATACCAGCAAAATCTCTATAACCTACTGAAAGACCTTGGCTTATCCAGAAGTGCTGTAAGTTCTATACTAGAACGTGTATCTAAAGCTGCACTAGTAGGCTCATATCAGATTTGGCTGGGCAGGGAGAGAAAACGAGTGGTGAAGGTGAGTGTTGATGTACGTCAGAAAGGGCCCCTTAAACCTACGCCCGAGTCACAAGTCTCGGGAACTACTCGAGTTTTTCTCTCTCTGCCACACGATGGACCCGGCACCCGCACGGTGAATCCATGGAATGCTAAGAAGATCGTCTCTCTTACAAGAAATAAAGTATGGTCAGGTCTTATTATTATCTCATTTATGGTTAGTTACAAATCAGTAGTTTAATTTCACATTACTCTTTTATGCAAAACTACTTTTAGTAGTGATAGGATCCTTGGCAGAGTTTGCCAGTTATTCTACCGACAAGCAGGAATGTGCAAACATTATTGTGTTCTGGTTTGAAGGGCAACATTCCCAGAGAAATTACAGGGCTTAGAGATATAACATCCTAGATCTATTATCTTAGATATCTGGGTGACGAGTGCAGTGCAGTGCTAGGTCTCATTATGGTCCAATAGCTGCATGTCACTGTGCTGCTATGGTGGCAGGCTTGTTGCTTACCATCAGGCCCATGTCCTGCTCGTCACATCACTATATATATTTATAAAAGAAATACTACTACAGATATCTGGATGAAATTTGGTCCATAGATAAAATTAAATAAAAGTATGCAATAACACATAGCTAACAACTAAAACACTTAAAAATAACAGGATCGAAACGAAGCAGGTGAAACCGCTGAGCTCTGCAAGTTTACAATAATATTAGAAGGACAAACATCGACGATAGTATTTTCTTTCCCAACATTGAGAATTGGTGTATTTTATCGTCTGCTTCAGTCCTGTGCCAATCAATTTTGACCTCTACCTCTTTCCTATTACATGCTGTACGATCTGTACTGTCTCTTCACCGAACATATTATACCAGAAGTCCCGTCATCAAACTTAAGACTACCTGAAGTTGACTGATCACCAGAAACAATAGATCTCTTAGATCTCTGGGTGACGAGCGCAGTGCAGTGCTAGATAATGATTTGGACTCTTCATGTTCCAATAGCTGCGTGTCACTGTGCTGTTATGTGTCAGGCATGTTGCTTACCATCAGGCACATGTCCTGATCGTCTCGTCACTCTTTACTAGTTTATAATGAAATTTTGAAATTTATAATATTCAGTTTAAAAAACATTACTTAAAACAATATAGTTTATTCACATAATACGTTCAGAAAAAGTATCTTAATCATGTGTACACTGGTACCCACACTAGGGCAACCTGTGTCGTGGGTACCAGGCATTATAAAAATACAAAATCTAATAAAACTATGAGAAATACAAATCTGACTATAGGTATATGAAAAGGGAGAAGAGGTGTATTTAATGATGAAACGCTAGTCCAGTCTTTCCCAAATATTTATTCTCAGAGCGGGCAGCAGACAAAATAAGTTTGAGAGCTCCTGCACTGGCGAAATTACGCTAACATTACCAAATGTGACATAGGGAAAAGTTGAATTTCACCTTATTCACCTTACCTTGACCACAAGTTTTACTTCATATGATTTTAATTTTATTTAACAGCACAAAAAGAGAATGTATTCAGACAATGCAATTTATTTTTACTTTTAAAGGTCTGTCCCAGTAAAAAGTCAAGTACCAGCTTAACTTGTTTTTTTTTATTTCTAGAATCATGCGCGGTCCGAGGGGGGGGGGGGGGTCACAGGGGACATGACCCCCCTCAAAATCGTATACGTTAAACAAAAAATCTAAGAAAATTAAAAATATCTAATAGTACATAAACTATTTTTTAACGCGGGAAAACAACTAGAACGGGAACTACGCGGGTAAAATCTTGGGACGCTACTAGTAAAGTATTTTTTGCTCAATTTATTGTATTTCTACTTGTGACCCCCCAAAACCTGAGGCTGCGTACTGGTGACCCCCTCCAAAATTCGAGGCTGGGACCGCGCCTGTCTAGAATAGTAAACAATAAAACAAAAAACCTGTTTCTTCGCTTTGGCAAGACTAAGATCAAAGTATCTTGTATGTTTTTAAATACATTTTTAGTTTTCACAGAAAAACATAATGGTAAATAATTAATGAATTTACTTGCCGTGAAAACTATTCATTAATAATTCCTTTCATCGCTAAGTAGGTACAACATAAAAAATAAAACTGGTGAAACAAAAAATATTTAATTTATTATTATTTGCAAAATAACAGATGGCAAGGGTATTAATATAACTAGGTACATGTATTTTTATGAAGGACAGACCCTTCTTATATATGTGTACGTGGTAACTACTCATATAATTATGTGTAGTATTATTCAATATTAATTTATAGAACTTTTGATACCAAAACAACACATTTTTAATGACATAACCCTAACCTAACCCAGTCATAAACAACACAAAAAAAACAAGCTTACCTGGCCCCTCCAAGGTAAAACTGAGCGCAATTGCCACAAAAACACTTAATTGCTGTCACTACACAATATTATCTTCATAAAAAGCAGTAATTACTGAACCCGATTCAAGGTTAAGATCAGGGACCTCGCAAATGTATCTAGAGTTCATGTAAACTGCATACGACACATGCTTAAGATTATTATTACCTAATACACTAATTAGCGTTTATGAAAATAACACTCAGTTTTAATAGTAATTATATATGATTTTCCTGTTAAAATTGCAGGAAAATCGAAAATGCCGCAGAAAATTGGTCATTGGTCAATCCTTGTTGACTGTCAAAGTGTCAAATGTCAAAGTTTAACAAAAATTCAAAGCCAGACTGTCAGACAGTTGAATGGAGCGTTTGGAGGTGTTTAATCTGTGTCAAGAGGCACAAAATCTGTCAAAGACAGTCAACTTCGCCGTAAGTGGCGCCACTATTTTATTTTGTTTGAGAAATTTCACAAAAATCAACAGTATCAGAATCAGAATCAGAATAATTTATTGTTGAACTGTGTACAAACTAGTTGGTAGGTTACAATATTTCCAGTACTTACAACAGTCTGCCCTCTGCGAGCATACAATAATAATTAACGTTAAATAATTTTTTTTACTTAAGAGTACAAATCGTTTTAACTGATCAAACTGCTGAATGACCTAAATAATTTCACCATTCTATATTATGTACTATGTATGTAATTAATAATTGTATACAGCTAAGTACAGCTGTAATTACTAGTCGTTTAGATATTCTGTCAGTTTATAATAGGTTTTAGAAATTAGCCACGTCTTTAGCCTAATTTTAAAATGATTACCAACCAGACTTTTAATGTCGGTTGGTAATTTATTATAAATCTTTAAGGCCATGATATATGGACTATTATGGTACATACTGTTGTTTATCTGTGGCATAAAGATGTTGTGCTTATGTTTTTTCCTGAGAATCTCTAATCGACTAGACTTAATTTCGAAAAAGTAGTTACTGTTACATTTGACAAAGACAGAAATTTCATATATATAAATACAAGTAAGAGTGAGAATATTGTTACTTTTGAAAATATTACGTAAACTGTCCTTAGCGTTGAGCTTGTATATTGTTCTTAAGCATCTCTTTTGAAGTATGAAGGTTGATTCTATTTCAACGGAGTTGCCCCCAAAATATCACGCCGTAAATTAATTGAGGGTAAACATAACCATAGTAGGCGTTCAATGCAATTTCCTTAGATGATATATTACTGAGAATTGCCAAAACATAACAATATTTTGATAATTTACTATTGACTTTATTTACATGTGATTTCCAGTTTAAGTGATTATCTATTGACACTCCTAAGAAATTTGTATTGTCAACAACTTTGACTTTATTCCCTCTGTATATAATGTCTAAATCTGTTGGTTGTTGTTTGTAGTTTCTAAATTGAATTATTTTTGATTTCTCCACGTTTAGGTTCAAGTTAATTTCGCCTAACTTAGTTCCTACTGTGTTGAGTGTTTTGTTTATTTCTCTGTTAAACTCTTCGACACTATTGCATTTAGGTATGTATATAGTTGCATCATCTGCGAACATTACGCATAAGTGTTCGGTAAGTTTTGGTAATTCATTTATATACGGTAAGTGGTGCGACACTTGGCAATATTTAGAACTATCTTTGACAAGTCTTTTTGTGTCTGGCTCAGATTTTGTGTCTGGAAAACGCCTCCTTATTTGTGCTAAATATGGAGGGCTGAGGTAGGGAGTGTCATAAAATAGTGTCTATCCAAGTATTGGGGTGCGCCACATTAGCATCCGGGTAAATTTTAAAGGAAATCAATAAACGTTCTGATCAAAGTTATTAACTATTATCACTCTTGGCTGCACAGCCAAATTTTTAACTCGGTTTCCTTTATTTCGTTTAAGTACTTTTGACGTGACAACGTCTTATAAATTGGTTTGCCGGGTGACACTTCAAGAAACTGCGTTACGCTCCGCTCACGTTATGCGCTCACAACGAGAGCGAGTGAGAGGCACGCGTCCCTTCCACTCGGGCAGCCTTTCACTTTTTATGTCTGTCTCTCTCGCTCTTAGGCGGGCTAACCATGCCCGAGTGGAAGGGACGGGTGCCTCTCACTCGCTCTCGTTGTGAGCGCATAACGTGAGCGGAGCGTAACGCAGTTTCTTGAAGTGTCACCCGGCAAACCAATTTATAAGACGTTGTCACGTCAAAAGTACTTAAACGAAATAAAGGAAACCGAGTTAAAAATTTGGCTGTGCAGCCAAGAGTGATAATAGTTAATAACTTTGATCAGAACGTTTATTGATTTCCTTTAAAATTTACCCGGATGCTAATGTGGCAAGTAAGATTCTGATTACAAATCACTGATTGATGGCATATTAGAAGACCGATATATAGTTAGTAAAATTATTAGTGGTCTTTAAGATTTAGACGGTAATGAGGGTGTGGAATCTGATGTTCAAAAGATTGTAAATTTATAACAAAATGCTATAATTATTCACAGCTTATGCGCGAAGTGCGTAATGGGACCAAAACACTACGTAATAACTATAAAACTGAACGAGGTTTAGTAATTGAGTTTATTAGCCCTAAGATAAGAAATTACTTGCATACAAACATGTTGATTTTTGTGAAGTAGGAGTAGGATACTTGTACTATGAAATGTTATTTCTTTCAAATTATTACAGCTTCACTACGACATTATGATTTCATATCATAACTTTCCGATGAGAAATTTTCATATTTATTCGGTAACAGAAAAATCAGAAAAATACTGAAAAGTTGTTACTATTTTGAGATCTTTTATAGTATCTAAGTAAGAAGATTTATATAATTCATTACAAAGTAATTACATTAAACAAGACTATTATTAATCGTTTATGACCATTTATTAAATACACAGTTTGAACTTGCTTGCTATTAGCAAACAATCAATGGAGGCTACACGGCCCGCATGATACCAGTTACGTGTGTAAAATTTACGATACCAGCAAAGGTTAAATTTATTTTCTATCATATGAAATGATACTCCTTTACTCTACCCTCTATTTAATGCGTCATATTTAACCTATTTATGAGCTTAAATTGTTCATTCATAACATTTGACGTTTTTCTGATTAGTCTGTGATATCCTTCGCTCAATTATCGTTCTCTGTTCAGTGTTCACCGCCATCGTTCGAAAATATGTTTTCAGAATGAAAATGAAAGCGAATAACATTTTATCTAAATACCCTCTCACAAAATGTTTGTAAAGATACCTAGTGAGCATTTTAGATATTTTTAGAGAATTACATAACAGCTTCGAAATGGCGAAGGTAAGTTCATTCTTACGCAAGTAGATCTCAATAATGCTTTGGATTCAATTCGCTATTTCGCTAAGCACTATTTATGTACTTTGTACAAAATCCTACATATTTCTTGTAGTATATTGATACAATTGAGCTTACTAGGTGTTGAAAAAGGAGTAATAGATGTTATAAATGTATATTTATCAGTATTTTTCGTGTATTATAATGGGGTACGCCTAGGCGTTGTCTTTGCCCCTCAGCCGTTCATTCTATATCAAAACAACTAAAAGGAAGTACCTAAAGATTCTTATTTGCTAAATTTGATTGATACTAGTGATTGCAACTGGTATCGATACGATTTAATCTTCTAATTCAGTGAAGCTTACATTTTAAGGCTTCTTAGTAAACAAGTTTCTTCCATGTTAAATTTCACACTTACACATTTGAGCAGTTCCCAAACTTATTTTGTTCACTGTCCACTTTGAGAAAAAAATATTCTTTAGCGCCCCTCTGTTTTATGTACTTACTTAAAGACCTTTATAACTTCAAATTAAATTACTAATTAAGTATTGTGAGCTAAATTAGCGGAGATTAAACATTATTTCTGAACAAGACTTTTACTATAACCCGCAAGAGTTAACTTGAGACCTGAGTTCAGTAGGTAACACACAACAGACTCCAAGGCTCTACACAATGCCCCCAATTTTTTTGGGTCCCTTACCTCCCTTTTAGGCCTGCAGCACCCCACTTTGGGAATGTCTGCGTTTGAGTGTAACATGAAAATAATATTCATGATTCTTTTCAATCTATTCTATAGAGATGACATATAATATTTGATATATAAATACTTGTGCCCTATGAATAGTCATAATATTACAAACCAGAAATTATACATTTAATAAATAGAAAAAAAAATTTTTAAGTATTTTTTTTAATAATAGGTATTAGCAGCATTAGCTGCTAAGCCTATATCTCAGTGTTAAAAATAACAAATTATAGGTAATAGGCATGACGACTCATTATGGATTTAATGTGCCATCAAAGGGCTACTCAATAACTGAAACACAGGTGAAAGAATTACTTTGTTATCTTAAAAACTTCCTGTGATATCAAGATTTTAAAATTACAATTTTGGACTTTCCTAAAAACGCTTCTAAAAAAGACTATTGAAGTGTGACGTCACTGTGGGGTATTTTGTATGTATCACATGTACCTAAAGTTTGTTAGCTATATTAAATATTGTGTTTAGGAAACTGGTTTCATAACTAAACTCACTTTAAATTGAATGGGTAAATACATTTTCTCATAATTTCGGACTTATAAAATGTACTTGCCCAATCCAGCTTTGAATTATCGAATTATCATAAAGTAAGTCAAACAAAAAGTTATATCCAAATTAAAGCTGGCACATATTTTATTCTATTTAAATACTGTCTTCAAATAATTTATTACAATTCCAGGATCAGTTGTACATTACAACTGATTCTGTTGATAAATGATATTGACTTGCTGTCCATTTGTCCAGTTTGTTCTTGAAAGAGTTTAACGATTTTGCCGAAACAACATCCTCAGGCAACCTGTTCCAGTTGTAAACCACTGTAGGTGAGGATGTGACATGCAGTGTTTTTCAGTGATGGTGTGTGTGATAACAGGGACATATGACGCCGACTGTCTCTCTTATGCCCCTTAAATGTGTACAGGTTCCTTATATGGTTATAAAATCCATAAAGTATTTTAAATGTTTGAATAAAGTTGCCCCGTAGCCTTCTGAACTCCTTCTCTCTTCCAATGTAGTGAGGTGTAGGGCTTTTAACGTTTTTTTAACTTTTTTTAAGATTTACGTTGAGACATTTGGTACAAGTAACTCATAAAATCAGTTATTTCTAGACGTACATACATTTATCAAGACAAAAACTATAATGAGATACAGAATTACAAATATATGTTTATAGATATGTAAAATACTAGAAGTGTCCTGCAGTTTTACCCACACATTTCCCATTCCTGTCATTTTCCCATGATAAAAAGAATATTCTACACTTAATAAGTGTTCTAATTTTCAATCCAATGTATTCAGACATTCCAATATAATTGTGATAAAAAACAATTTAAATTTCAGACCAAGAAACCACCAGCTGACGAACATCCAATGGAAATCCTCCGACAGAACTTAAAAGGAACCAACAAGCTGATCACCAAGAATGGAATTGTCAAGAAGAAAGTGTTGAAGCAATTCACGGAGCACCAATGTGAAATTTGCAATAAAGTAAGCTATTTAACATATATATACATACATAGTTACAATCTTTGTCTTCAAATCGAGAGTGAATCGGTTTCTTCTAGGTAAACACGCTCGTAGACACATCGTAGACCGCATCATCATTTAACATGAGGCAAGATGGCGGTCAAGTGTAAACCTAAAAAAGTTTAAAAAGTAAAAAAAATTTTTTTTTACCAAATATTACTTTTTAACATCAATACAAATCAATGGATGGGCCGTCCCAAACTTCAGGCGTACGGAATTATGTTATCGTTGGGAAGAGTGAGCGCACTCTTTCCGTTCTAGTCGGTTGTAGGAACGTTTATACCATCAGTATTCATTGTGTACAACCAAAATAAGTGGAGCCGCAACATACCTCACCACTAGCCATTCTAGGGGTCAAGTAGATTGGTAGTTGTAAACCAGTCAAATTACACAAAAGGATATTATCTATGCTTTTGAAGTTCAAAATCTCAAAAAGTTAATATTGTAATATTTTTTTTATTAACTACTCTGTGGTTGATGACCGTTGCCATTGGGTTCTTCGTAACCCCTGACCAAAAAGAAGGGTGTTATAACTATGATGCTGATATCTGTCTGGCAGTGTGTGTGCGTGGCATCATAGCTCTCAAACTGATGGACTTTTTTTCATTTGAAAGCTTCCTTGCGGTGATTCTCAGCTGTGTTTGGTTAATATCAATTGAGACAAACTTCTTAGCAGTCCATGGATTCACAGTGCGGGTACCGGGTGCATCGTGTGGCAGAGAGAGAAATCGCGAGTAGATCCCGAGACTTGTGACACATGGCCAGTACAAAATGGCGAATAAAAGTATTTTTCATAACCACCCTCAATATGGATATCAAATGAAAGGGCTTGACTAGTGAAATACTAAACACTAGAACATATTTCAAATCCAGATGATCACCATCACAAAATGGCGAATTACATGTTTTCTCACAAAGAATTAAAAGTACTTAGATTACATGTTGCCATATATTTTTTTTAAGTATTGTTTTTTTATTTACAGAAATTCGATCACAAATACAAGCTTGCCACCCATTCGAAGATCCATTTAAACGAAGCATACGAATGTCCCAAGTGTCCCCATGTCTCCAAGACGAAGAAGTACCTCACTCGTCACATGAAACAGAAGCACAGTGCTCCGCGACACAAGTGCAACGTTTGTGGAAGAGCATTCCACCATCCGAGCTCGCTGAGAGAACATGCTATGGTGCATACTGGTGAGTATATAGTATAGTAGTATATAGTGGTGGATGGTGGATGTTGGTGGATGATAGATATTAGTGGGTGGTAGGTATTGGTGCATGGTAGGTATTGGCACATGGTAGATATTGGTGGATGGTAGATATTGGTGGATGGTAGATATTGGTGGATGGTAGATATTGGTGGATGGTAGATATTGGTGGATGGTAGATATTGGTGGATGGTAGATATTGGTGGATGGTAGATACTGGTGTATGGTGGATATTGGTGGATGGCATTCAAACATTCAGACACACACAAAAGTGTATAAATGAAGATATGTCATATCTTCTCGTAGACACCCACATCCATTCACACTCACACTCTTTCACCCACATTCACACACTCGCCCGTGTTTTTATATGGAGGTCTCACATACACTACACCCTCACACGTATTCACACGCACGCTCCCACGCTTCCAATATGAAGAAGTATCTCGCTTGTCACATGAAACAGAAGCACAGTACACGCGACACAAGTGAAACGTTTGTGGGAGCGCATTCCACCATCCGAGCTCGCTGAGGGAACATACTGCTATGGTGCATACTGGTAAGTGAATATCGGTGGATGGTAGATATTGGTGGATGGTAGATATTGGTGGATGGTAGATATTGGTGGATGGTGGATATTGGTGGATGGACACTCAAACACTCAGACACACACAAGAGTGTCTATATGAAAACATGTCATATCTTCTCGTAGACACCGTCATCCATTTACATTCACACTCATACTCTTTCACCCACGCTCACATTCACATACACATTCACCCTCACGCGCACACACCCATACTCATCGTGTAATTATTATTGTTTTATGCTTAGATAAAATATATATGTAACCTCTTTGGTTTTATGTTATTAGAATAGAATAGAATAATTTATTTGTCAGATTAAAAATCCATATACAGAGTATTAAATTAACAGAGTTTAGAAAATATTAGACAAGTACAACCAAATTAATACAAATTAAATTAGATGTAATTTAGTTGGTAATTACATCTTCTTAATTCAAATGAAAACAAATTACATTTAAGTTAAACAAAATAAAATCAAATTACATCATATAGAATCAAATCAAATAAATCATATGAATTAAATTAAATCAAATTAAGTCAAAATATTAATATTTTGTTTTTTTTTACGATATAGGTGAGAAGCCGCACAAATGCGAAGTGTGCGGCAAGAGGTTCCGGGTGACATTCACTCTGCGGTCACACATGCTGATACACAAAAGTAAGTTTTTTTTAAAGTTGTTGCCGGGTTGAGCATTTTTTGGTAGTTAAAATATACAACAAATTGCCCTACAAACTAAAACAAATAAACTCTAACGAAAAGTTTGTCAAAACCTTTTAAAAAATATATTACTCGTGAAAGCATACTATACAATAGACGAACACCTTGCCGACAAAACAATTATAGAATGAATCGATCCGCTTCGCATGACATGATTTATATAGCCACACCCAATGAAACTATAACATGTATAAATAAGACCAACAAATGTACCATAGTATTAGCAATACTTAATACTTAATTAATAAAAAAACTTGTATTAAAAAGTTTTTATAAACAATTTCATCAATATCGGAGTGAATATTATAAGAAAAAATATACATACTAACAAAGTGACGTTTTAAGAAATTATTAATTTGGAATATTAAATATTTCTAAAATAAATGGATGTGTTCGTTAAAAGCCGTTTTGCGAAATTGTCATTTTGAGGAATGTATCAAAGCGTTAATACTAAAATGTCATTTACAATAGTAAATGCCAAAATTTAATTTACTACAGTAAATCATCATCATCATCAGCCGCAAAACGCCCACTGCTGAACATAAATTTATAGAACCCTCCCCCCTAGATTTCCACAACGTGTACGGTCCTGCGCAACCTGTAAATGCGAACAGTAAATAACATTTATAAATTTAGGAAAAATTGTTCAAGTTAAACTAGTTATTTTTGTGAAAGGCTATTTTTTATTTCGTTCTAAACCACGTGGATCCGTTCCAAGTACGTCCGCACGCCGGCGGGCGCCGGGAAGCAGTCTGCCGGGAGCACGCATTGACCGTTGTGCTCCACGTAACTGAAACAAGACAGGAGACGTTCTAGTGGTGCTTGGCGAGAACACGGACTTTGTGGAGTGTCGCCGAGAACACGGACTTTGTGGAGTGTCGCCGAGAACACGGACTTTGTGTTGTGTCCTTGGAGTATTTGATCTAATTTCTTGATTGGGAAATCGATATTGATACTGATAATTTAGGAAATTGATCTGTATATTGTAGACATTTTGGGAAATCAATTTTTTCGGGAAATTAATATCGTAACGATGAAATTGACTTTCTCGGAATTTTCCATTTAGAAATATTAATTATTCCTAATATGAGAAGATGAAATGGGAAAAGACGTTTTTGGAAATTGACATTTTGATTAGTGTATGTATTTTAAATGACACTTGCCATTTTTGTGAATGGCTATTGAAGCTAAACTGCATTTATGTGAAGGGTATTTAAAGTTAAACAGTGATTTTTGAGAAAGATTATATTTTTATTTCGTTCTAAACCACGTGTATCCGTTCCAAGTACGTCCGCACGCCGGCGGGCGCCGGGAAGCAGTCTGCCGGGAGCACGCATTGACCGTTGTGCTCCACGTAACTGAAACAAGACAGCAGAGTTTTTAGTGCTGCGACTCGCCGAGAACACGGACTTTGTATAGTGTCATTGTGGAGTATTTGACATCGTTTCTTGATTGGTTAATTGATACTGATATCTTAGGAAATTGGTGTTTAGGGATGTAGACGTTTTGGGAAATTACATTTCTGGGAAATTAATGATGGAACGTTGAAATTGAGTTTTGTGAAATTTACGTTTTAGGAAATTATTTTGACATGTTAAATGAATAGCACGTGTTAAAAAAAACGTTTTGGGACATTGACATTTCGATAAATGTACGTACGTTTTGGTAGTTTTTGTGATGGGTTATTGAAGTCAAACTATGTTTAAGTTGAACTGTTTTTTTTTAAAGGCCCTAAAAAAATCCCCCATTGTCCATTATTTATTTCTTCCATTTTGCGAAATTGTTATAATTGGAACGATGAAATGAAATTAAAAAAAAAAAAAAAAACATACAACCGAATAGAGAACCTCCTCCTTTTTGGAAGTCGGTTAATGAGGTTTATTTGCGTAAACATATGTAGATAAATTTAGTGTCATTTTTATTACAATTAGGTACATTATGTTTTCCTCGTGAGAGGTATGCAAAAATTTATTTAAATTACAATTCCATCAGATTGATTGCTTATTAAAAGATTAGAATTAAATAATTTAGTTAATTTGGTCGAAAAAAAGAATTAAATCTAGATAGTCAATGTCATTGTCAATCGTCAGAAATTGAAATTTACACCATGAGATACAATTAATGAAAAGTAAATTTTATAATTTGAATAAAATTAGATTTTTAAATTTATTTTATTTACAAAATGGAGCATCACCTTTAATGGAACAAATTATCGATGAAATGATTTTGAGAAACTTACTTTTAGGGGTTTATCATTTTGGGATATTACCGCTAGACATTCCTCAAATAGATATATTGAGAAATGTACCAAAACGTCAAAAATCATGCATTTTGTTTTATGCGGGAGGACGCATTGATCGTTGTGATCGACTTAACTGAAACACGATAGAACACGATCTATTGGTGCGACTCGGCGAAAACACGGACTTTGTGGAGTTTTTATGTGGTGTGCTTAAAGTATTCTATATAGATCTCTTTTCTTGATTGCGAAATTGATATCGAAATTAATATCTCGGGAAATTGATGTTTTGAATCAGAAAAAAAACATCGGGAAAGTTTAAATTAAAAGAAGTAATTAAATTAATTTCCCGATACGTTAATTTCCCAAAACTAAATTAATTTAATAAAAAGGGAAATTAATTTTAATTTCCCGATTTTTTTTTGTAATTGTAGATAATATTTTTTTTTTGTAACTGTAGATAATATTTTAAGAAATCATTTTGGATTATGAAATTGAATATTACTAATGTGTATAGATGAGTGGGGAAAAACCGTTTTGGGAAAATTGCATTTTGGGAAATGTATGTATCGTAAATGTCCTTTTGGCATTAATCTTATCATTAAAAGCGATTTATTTCAAGCAACCAGAGTATGCAATGATAGATTTTTTAAATTCGATTTAGTAATGATACCTATCCATAATTCAAGAGCTCGGCATCAAGCAGCGTTTGTCGGCTGTAGTACAGTCGTGCATACTACAGTACTTTGGACATGTCTCCAGACGAAATGACGACTCCATAGAGCGGCTGGTTGTGCAGGGAAACGTGGAAGGAACCAGATCGCGCGGCAGGTCACCTATGCGCTGGACTGACCAAGTGAAATCCGCGATAGGAAGCCACGTGTCTGACTGCGCCAGGCAGTCCGCGAATAGAGAACAAGAACAAAATTAAAAATTTTGATTAACCCCCGACTACCTTAGATTTGTTATCTGTACAACATTCTACTAGTCAAGCCCTTTCATTTGATACCCATATTAAGGAAGTTGTGAAAAAAGAAATGTAATTTGCCATTTTGTGGTACCGGCCATCTTGAATTTGAAATTTGTCATAGTGCAAAGTATTCTACTAGTCAAGCCCTTTCGTTTGATACCCATATTGCGGTAGTAGTGAAAACATTTTTATAATTCGCCATTTCGTGGTGGCGGCCATCTTGGATTTCAAATTTGTTATAGCGTATAGTACTCTGCTAGTCAAGCCCTTTCGTTTGACACCCATATTGAGGTAGGTTGTGAAGAAATATTTTGTCCGCCATTTTGTGGAGGCGGCCATTTTGAATCGATATTAACCAGACATAGCTAAGAACGGATAATAACTTTCAAATAAAAAAAACCGGATCGAAATCGGCCCAACCGTTTGAGCTCTACGGTGCCACAGACAGACACACACACATACAGACAGACAGACAGATAGACAGACATCGACGTCAAACTTATAACACCCTTTTTTTTGGTCGGGGGTTAAAAATAGCGGGAGATCGTACGGAGAGCTGTGGCCACCCCACCACTGACATGGACGCCTCGCCGTGACCACGACCGCTCTGCCAAGAGCGATACGATAAAAAAGAAGAATGACATACCCTGAAATACAAAAACAGCCTGGCACATAGATGTTGAGGCAGAATTTAGGCTTGAGGGTAATGGCGGCGGTCGAAGCTCGCGGTTGCACTCTGTTCCTCGAGAACATTCCTTTTATGTACTTCAGTATCCTGGGAACGTCTGACGTACCAACGCTCAAGTCGCCGTTTTCATTAGTGAATTTACTGAGGATTGACTGAAAATAAATGTTTTTTAAAATAAAAATACCTATCTCTATATATTATATAACAAGAACAAAATTAAAAATTTTGATTAACCCCCGACCTTGGATTTGTTATCTGTACAACATTCTACTAGTCAAGCCCTTTCATTTGAAACCCATATTGAGGTGGTAGTGAAAAAAATTATAAATTCGCCATTTTGTGGTGGCGGCCATCTTGGATTTGAAATTTGTTGTAGTGCAATGTATTCTACAAGTCAAGCCCTTTCGTTTGATACCCATATTGAGGTGGTAGTGAAAAAAATATATAAATTTGCCATTTTGTGGTGGCGGCCATCTTGGATTTGAAATTTGTCATAGTGCAAAGTATTCTACTAGTCAAGCCCTTTCATTTGAAACCCATATTGAGGTAGGTTGTGAAGAAATATTTTGTCCGCCATTTTGTGTAGGTGGCCATCTTGAATCAATATTCATAATTAAGAATCATAGCTAAGAACATCCGCACGGATATTAACCTTCAAATAAAACCGCATCGAAATCGGCCCATCCGTTTGAGCTCTACGGTGCCACAGACAGACATCGACGTCAAACTTATAACAGCTCTTTTTTGGTCGGGGTTTAAAAAGCCACAATAAAAACACAAAATAAACTTAAATTATTGTAAAAAAAGATGACATTTCAATTGATAATTGATGAAATAAATAACATAGAAATAACTTAGACCTCTGGGTGATGAGCGCAGTGCAGTGCTAGGTATGGACTCTTAAATGTTCCAATAGCTGCGTGTTACCGTGCTGTTATGTGGCAGGCATGTTGCTTACGATCAGGCACATGTCCTGCTCGTCTTGTTACTCTTTATTATTTAAAAAAAAACCCTATCCGAAACTAACGGATAATCTGAAATTAATTACATATCCGTAAACGTATCCGAAACCGATATAATTTTGTTCCATATCCATATCCGAAATATTAAATCCATAAGATCCCTAGTTACTACACACACAAGCAAGCGACATGATGAGCTAGGGTTGGTACTCGGATTTTACTGTCGCTCTTATATCACAATGCTTCCTTGTTTTTGATGAAACCTTACCTCGGTCAAGCTCTCTGTGAAATAAAGGTTGAATGTGTTCTCCTTGTTCAGGATTTCGGTAAGCTTCTTCAGAACTTGGTGCGGTATCGTCGCCCGTCTTGTGCATTTGTGATTCGTGTTGCCTCTGAAACGGACCGTAAGTTTTTTGAAGTGAAAACCACTTTTGACGCGCCACAGACAGATTTTTCGTGGGCTGTGAATTGAATTCTAGCGTCACGTATAATAAGAAATCTTTGCGTAAACCCGGGACTATGACCATTGGCTATCAAGAAATGCGTCAGTATTACCCATTGGATGACGCATTTCTAGATGGCCATGCTACTGGCCACGCCCTCCGGATTCACCCGCGTAGTTTCCAAAGTAAGTTATCAAATTCTGAGTTATAAGCACTACTATCGGTAGCTCCTATGACTGCCAACTTTTTTTTAGTATGTTATTAAGATGTCATACTTCTCTTTGTGATTAACACATGTGTCGTTCCTATGAGCATTGGCATGTTTGACCGCTGCCTGAAGTTTCCTCATGATGTTTTTATTCAACAGCATCCTGTACAGTTCCATGTAATGGGAGCGCGTCAGCTCTCTCCGGTCGATCTCGTTGTCGCTCCGTAATGATTCTGAAATTTGTTTCTTCAGTAAGTTACGGCGGGTCTAGTAAGTTATGGCTGGTCTAGTAAGTTATGGCTGGTCTAGTAAGTTATGGCTGGTCTAGTAAGTTATGGCTGGTCTAGTAAGTTATGGCTGGTCTAGTAAGTTATGACTGATCTAGTAAGTTATGGCTGGTCTAGTAAGTTATGGCTGGTCTACTAAGTTATGGCTGGTCTAGTTAGTTATAGCTGGACTAGTAAGTTATGGGTGGTCTAGTAAGTTATGGCTGGTCTAGTTAGTTATAGCTGGACTAGTAAGTTATGGCTGGTCTAGTAAGTTATGGCTGGTCTAGTAAGTTATGGCTGGTCTAGTAAGTTATGGCTGGTCTAGTAAGTTATGGCTGGTCTAGTAAGTTATGGCTGGTCTACTAAGTTATGGCTGGTCTAGTTAGTTATAGCTGGACTAGTAAGTTATGGCTGGTCTAGTAAGTTATGGCTGGTCTAGTAAGTTACGGCTAGTCTAGCGGCGCAAACTGGCGCCTATACGAAGCTATAATGCCAAGTGCCTTGTGCGGTCTCAGCGCGAATCTGCACCTTAAGGTACGGCTGGTCTAGTAAGTTAGGGCTGGTCTTGTAATTTACACCGAATCTAGTAAATTGTGGCTGGTCTAGTAAGTCATGACAGATGAATCCTAAGCGCAGCACTGACATTTAGAAGTCATGTATGAAATACCACTAACCGGAACTTGAGGACGATGAAACCAGACAAAATATATATATTGGTAGACATTTCACACACAACCATTTCTTTTTTGCTATTGGCGGGAAATGCTCTGACTAACGACGTGTGGGACTCGGCACCAGAGTGGCACCCCTACCGACTAAAACCCTCCACAGGTTTCTGCGGCATGGCAAGTGTCAGAGTTACGGAACCGTTGTCGCATTCGCTCACGCAACTCCGACGTCTCCATCACTCTTTCGGGTCCGCCTCGCAGGGATTGGGACCCCCTGCATTTGGCTCCAGGAACGCGCTGGAAACCATTACAGTGCGTCACTGCTTCGGGAGGGCCTATCCCTAGATGGGACACCGGGTGTTACACGCCCGACGGCCCAGGCCCTCCAAGCGGAGACGGGGTGCGAGCCCGAGTGGCTCGCCCCCGTGTCTGCTTCCTCCATGGAGGAACGAGAGGGTCCATCTCGCTCCTCCTCACACACAACCCTGAACTAAGCTAAGATTGTAATATAGAATCCAGATAGCTGAAAAGAAATGTACTTAATTAACATTTGTTTATTTGGTTTACAGAAATAATTACCTAAGAACACACTGGTACCTACAACAAAGGCAACCAGTGTCGTGGGTATCAGATATATCGATTTCATAGCAAGTTTTTATGAAAGATGTATGAAATTATTAAAGAAGAAAAAAAACAAAACAAATTATGCCGTAATATTATCTACAAGGATTTAATACTTTTATAATAAAAACACCCATGCATAGATGATATTTTTATGCCCTGTAATTTCTCTGGAAAAAGTGTGCTTCAAATCGAAACGATGATGTTTGCACTTCATTGCTTAGCGGGAGACTAGCAAAGGTGTGATACTTCCCAGTCGAACTATGCGCAAAGAGCCCCACTATAATTTAAACTTACTTCTTATCCAGTTGTCCCCATAGTTTCCTGTCTCTTCTGTCGCTGGTTCAGCCTCCATAGGCCCGTAATGCGTGCCGTCTTCTGGATCGTGTTTTTGACACGTTCGAAACGTGGACTAAAAACGGGGCGTGCTGTGACGTGATCATTGCATCGTAGTCCATTTCTTTTAACCTGTGTTTCAGTCTTAAAAGTATTAATTATCCCTCAATCCTAAATCCCACTACTATTATGAACTAGCGATTCGCTCCGGCTTCACCCGTGGCACTTATTTTATAGCCTATAACACTCAGGGATTATGTAAATACCCAACGGTGAAAGAATTTTTTGAATTCGGTCCAGTAATTTCCGCCTATAATTTGAGATTACCGCGTACAAACGAACAAACTCTTCAGCTTTAGAATAATAGTATAAATATGTCATATTATACTATTATTCTAAAGTCAATATTTGGATTATAAAGTCAATATTATGTCAATATTTGGATGTTTGTTGCTCAATCACGATTTAACGGATCTGATTGAAATTAGTAACACAATTGTTACAGTTTCAATTCCTCTTCTAAACTATTCCGCAACGCCGTACAAAAATCATGCGACAAAGAGAAAAGACTGAGGTTTGCAACCCTTATCTTCAGCTGCGCTCAGTTGGACAGCTTAAAAATGACGGTATAATGCTGAATCTTAATATTTTATACCATTCTATCTTTCTACATAGGTCTCCTGGTGGTTCAAATGACCCATCAATTTTTAACAAGGTCCTGTAGTCTATTACGTTTATTTTTCATGATGTACATGTAAAATGGCTGTAAGTTTTCTATTACCAAAACAAAAATTTAATTTTTGTGACACTAAAAGTAGCCTTTAGTAAAGCTTATGACATTATTATCGCTAACCTGGTAACAGCAGCAATGACAGCTGCACAGTTGATGGGACACGAGTAACCAAGCGGCGTCCAATCCGTCGCGTGTGCATCTTGACAAAACACGTGCGCCTCACAAATGCCTGAAAAACATTAGGTGTTCCTCAGGGAGATCTCGTATGCCCTATACTATTCATAACTTTAAAAAAATGCGATTTTCGCTCAATTTTATCAATTGTGTAGTAAATGATATCTTTGATATTAATTCTATTATTGCTTTCAAATTAAGTTTTGTTTTGTAATTAATATAGTTCATCATTCATAAATCTCATCTTATGTAAAACATTTCGTGTGATGTTTGTCGCTCGTACGTACTCCGAAAAGGCTCGTCTATTGTATATATTAGGCTTTAGTAGTTTAGTATGTATGGAAATGGTGTAATTCTACTTCTTATTTGTATTGTAAAATCTACTTTAAAAAAAACCTCCCAAGATGCGAACTGGATTCGAATCTTTGATCTCATTCTTATTTGAAGCGGAAAATATAATAATTGATGTCCTCCAAAAATGCATACACCGACTTAATTTGTTTTTAAATATACAGTCGAACATAATACCTCCTTCTTTTTTTGAAGCCGGTAAAACGCCTTTTTAACATAAACAGATCGAATGCGCACAGGTCGAAGTTCTGGTCACATTTTTTTTTATAAATATTATTAAATTTTGTCTCTTTTTATCGCGTATAGGTCCGCGTTTGACCACCAACTCGCCTGATGTAATGACTGTCTGTCCATAATATTAACTAAACAACCTTGTTTAATTACTATTTGGCCTTTGTTTTGTAGTGCAATTCTTCCACGAAGCGCAAAATGGTTTTATGTATAACAGGTCTCTGGATTCCCAAGATACAGGCTTAGCCTAGTTTGGGGTCCGCTTGACAGCAGTTCATATGCGACAATAAGCCCTACCCTGTTTTATGTGAAATGGTATTTGCACTCTGAATATAGTTTTAAACTTTGTGAGTGTGTAAATAAAGCATGATTTGATTTGAATTAAGTAATTTAGACTAATTAATAATTATTTAATTAGTCTTCGTTTGCCCGTGCGCCGACTGATATTGAAATCGTCTTATTGTGGCAGCATTCAGAAGTAAAACGTTAAAACTCTCGGGATATTTTCTTTATAGATAGTATATTATTTTGGTGGTCGTGAGACTACCTCGGAAACGTCATCTTTCTAATAGAAAATAATTGTGAAATCAGTCCACAATCGACAGAGAACTCGGTGAACATAAATATGTTCATAGAAAAATACATCGAACATCCTTTTCGAAGTCTGTAAAAAATCGTCGAAATCAACGAGGTTAACGTAAGTAAATAATTAATTTTATTTGTCATTTGTCAATGATACTACTGTAAAAGAAATATGGTGTAAAATAAAATGTCCGTTGGTTTACACTTCATACATAGGTATGAACTACACTCACAAAATTCACATACATTCAAACGTTTGGAATATTTGATGCAAGAACCCTGCTACCTCGATTTCACGTGTTTTCCGAAAATCAAACTCCAAACTCTCAGAAGCTTTGAAGAAGATGGAGGCTGATCACCTGAATCAAGAACTTAATATAACAAAGATACTCCCAATGCTCAAACGATGGACATTGGCGAAATTACGGTGACGTTACCATAATTATCCGTTAATGGAAGCCAAAAGAAAAAGTTGAAGTTAAATATTAGTGGACATTTCACACACAACACCATCTGACACCAAACTAAGCAAAGCTTGTAATATGGGAACCAGATGCTGATATAATACTTATATATTTTAAATACATACTTATTATACATAGAAAACACCCCGGCACAGTAACGCGGCCACATAATGGAATGTTCCGGAATGACTAATATTTGGTTATAGTGGTAGGACTCTTGGCAGAATCCGCCTGGGGAAGTACCACACCTTTGCCAGTTATTCTACCGCCAAGCAGTAATGCGCAAACATTACTGTGTTCAAATGCAATGTTTCAATGGAAATTACATGGCTTAGAGATATAACATCTTAGATCTCTAGGTGACTAGAGCAGTGCTAGGTAATGATTTGGTCTCTTTGTGTTCCAATAGCTGCGTGTCACTGTGCTGCTATGTGGCAGGCATGTTGCTTACCGTCAGGCACATGTCCAGCTCGTCACAATTGGCAAGCTTAGTGCTGAGAGCAATGTCTTCCAAGTCACAGTGTAGTAATTACCAGTATTCATCCACAACAGCAGCACGTAAACCACGAATAACATTTCAAATGAAGCTAATGTAACTATTTACGGAGGCACAACAACATTATTATTGTAATAAAATTTCGATTAGTTTTGGGCACGTGTACGTAACGCGGCGGTGGAATTGTTTGTTTGTACGTTAGTTTGAGTTATATTCATATAGACTTTATTATCTGAATTTTGTAATATTTTTTTTAAATAAGAATTGAAAAGACGAGCTTGACACGTGCCTGATGGTAAGCAACATGCCTGCCACATCACAGCACAGTGACACGCAGCAAAACATGAAGAGTCCAAATCATTCACTGCGCTCATCACCCAGAGATCTAAGATATTATACCGCTAAGCTCTGTAATTTCTCTGAAAACATTGCCCTTCAAACCGGAACACAGTAATGTTTGCACATTACTGTTTGGCGGTAGGATAACTGGAAAAGGTGTGGTACTTCCCCAGGCGGACTCTGCTAGGAGTCCTACCACTACAAATCTTAGATCTCTGGGTGACGAGCGCAGTGCAGTGCTAGGTAATAATTTGGACTCTTCATGTTCCAATAGCTGCGTGTCACTGTGCTGTTATGTGTCAGGCATGTTGCTTACCATCAGGCACATGTCCTGATCGTCTCGTCACTCTTTATTTAAAAAAAAAAAAAAAAAAAAAAATGTAGTATTCTGATAGTCCAAGATCCCTGGTACATTATTTTGCGATTAATTACTATCAAGCTAATTTTGCGTGAATAGCTTAATTTGATGAGACGCCCAACAATTTCCTGTAAGAAACTCTCGATTGTGGTAGCTAACAGAAATCTTCTTCTTCTTCGGTATCACTCTTGATATAGTCGTCGTAGTCATCACTTCAGGTGTTAGTGGCAAGCTTCACAACACGCCGCCACTCCTCTCTGATGGCTGCGTTTCTTGTGCATTCGTGTACTGATGATGAACCAGTGACCACTGCTTTTATCTGGTCAGTCCACCTCATAGGCGATCTCCCTCGTGGTCTGGGGCCCTCAACCCCTTCCCTGGACCACAAGTCGCTCAATAGTAGTGTCCGACCGAAACTGATTTTCCGGCTGAAACCGAATGTTCGGCCGTGGCTTCAGTTTCGGCCGAAACCGAAACTCACGTGGTCAAGTATATAATACATTAACATACTGAAATTTGGTGCATTTTACCTATTATTTTGCCTTAATTAGGGCATGAAATGGAAACACAATATATTAAGATTGTTGTAATCATTTATTGAATATAAAATAAAAACATATTAATAACATTTTTAATAATTTTTCAAATTAAGTTCTCTATCAAATCAGTCATCTAACTAAATCAAATCAATAATTGTTACTGTTTAATTAAATACTAAGTATTGGTATTTATTTTGAGTTCGGCGATCGTGAACGTGCTTGATCTTGTTAAGTTTCGGTTTCGGCAAAAGTTTCGGCCGATTTTGGCCGAAACTTGTTTTTTGGCCGAAACTCGGCCAAAACCGAAACCGAACTTTCGGTCGGACACTACGTCAATAGCTACCTCGCCTCGGCGGCATGAATGGTTGTTCCGCCATTTGCTCGGTCGCCAGAGCCTCGTTTGTTGTCTAGCAGGGACCACGGGTCAGTAATACGCCTCCGCCGCTATCTGGCGCGCGCAGGTGAGGTTGTCAGTAGGGTCGGATAAGATCTTAGTTCCGTGCTCCCCTAACAGAGACTTGCTAACAGAGATAGCTGGTAGAAAATACTTTTGAGCGTAGGACCGCGATAATGTACCACGAGTTTTGTACGACAATATGACTGTTAAATTATATTAATATTAGCCAAGTAAACAAATACCCGAATTGGACCGGTACGAACCGGGAGACGCGGTGTTGGACGGCGTCCCACTAGATGGACAGATGACCTCACAAAGGTCGCTGGAAACCGCTGGTTGCAGGTTGCGCAGGACCGCTCGTTGTGGAAATCTATGTTCAGCAGTGGACGTCTTGCGGCTGATGATGAAGTAAACAAATAAAGCTCCCAACATGTATAACGAGGTTATAAATGATTACGATTTTTTATTTTTTTAAACGTGGTACGATTTTTACTATAGAGTAACATCACAACTCACAATCCCCCACTTCGGAAGATGATGATCTATACCTTTGTATATTTTTGATAATTTGATAAAACGAAAATACATGTCCCATATTTTTTCCATGATCTACCTATCTGACGAATTAATTAGAATGGTTTATTTTTGACCGAGACATCATCCAAATTCAGATAATGAAATATGCACTTCTTCTGTGCGTTAAGCACACACATTTTTGTAGTGACTTTTTTTTGGCGCGACACAGACATAGTTTTCGTGGGCTGTGAATAGAATTCTAGCGTCACGCTCGGATGACAAAAAATCTTCGGGTAAACTCGGGACCATGACAATTTTCCATCTAGAAATGCAGCATCTAGATGGCCAGGCCTTCTCCGGTTTCACCCGCGTAGTTTCCAAAGTAAGCTATCAAATTCTGAGTTATAAGTTTTCACTTCTATCGGCAGTTCCTATGACTGCCAATTTTTTTTTCTTGATTATCAACATATCTTAATCGCACGCAACGTCGCGGTATAACGTGTGTGCTATTATTAAATCAAATTAAGCGTAAACATCTTAGCTATAATTGTGATTGGTTTGTAGCCGTCACGGTAAATTTAGTTTTATTATTTTGAATGAACGGCCCACTCTGTGTGCCCAGTGCTGGGACTCTGGGGATCGATAAGTTAGCAATTTGCGGCAACGTTCCCTTCCTTCCACTCGACACCACCAAAACGACACCATCCGTGGTGTCGTATGGAATCTCTAGTCCATACGACACCACTCTAGTGATGTGCTGTTCCGCCATTAGTTTTTATGTATTTTATGTCGTCAGTATTAGTATCCATGTCCATTGTGAAAAATTAAAATATTCGGACGAAAAGACATTAATATGCAAATTGCAATGAACAATGTCAAGATGACCATTTGAGTGACAGATAAATATAAACTTTATCAAATGACATACCTCATTAATGAAACTGCTTGAACTTAAATTGAGTTTTCATATCAACAACTTTGTATGTAGGTAACCTCACTATCAGTCGGTGGTGTCGTATGGACTAGTGATTCCATACGACACCACCGATGATGTCGTTTTGGTGGTGTCGAGTGGAAGGAAGGCAACGTTCAACACTGAAGTGTTTTTCGACCGAGGGTGTTTCCTATGAGCCTTCTGGCGCGTCTCTCCATCGATTCCAAAGCCTCCAGTTGGTATTCAATTGAGAAGGTTTAAAAGAAAACAGTTTTTTTTGTTTTCAAACATTCGCGATTTTGAACTCATCTTATCTTATACCTTTAAACGACCAATTCTTGTAGGTATATATATATCTATATATAATCTGAATCTCGGAAACTGCTCGAACGATTTTCATAACATTATGTATACAGGGGGTTTCGGGGACGATAAATCGATCTACCTAGGTTTCATTTTTTTAAAACATCATTTTATGCGCGTTTTTAGACAATGACAAACTCCTACGATGTCATTAGAATACGATAACTTATTTCGCCACTGTTTTTTTAAAGTCTAAACGGCTCAGACGGAATATGCTCGCCCTCGGAGTCAACAGGCCCCGGTTCGAATCCTGATGGTTACACTCCCCAGTGTAACCATCAGGATTCGACCACTTTTTGTTCTTTTTTTTGTCTGAAAAAATCTTATACTTGAGCCTTTTATAAACGCATTTAATTCGTATCTAATTAGGTCTAAGTAAGTCATCACTACGTAATTCGTACCTGCCTAAATATCATTTTAAAAAACCGAGCAACGCTCGGTCAACCAGGTACTTGTTTATATTGTACTGGGCTTAATCATAATGCCCACATAATAATAAGCACAATAAATTATATCGTGATTAAGCTCCGTACACTATAAACGTAATGAGTGTGTTTAATTTAAAACAACAAGCAGTTTAGGTTGTTTTAATTAAACTAGTATTTTTGACGTGACAACGTCTTCTAAATTGGTTTGCCGGGTGACACTTCAAGAAACTGCGTAACGCTCCGCTCACGTTATGCGCTCACAACGAGAGCGAGTGAGAGGCACGCGTCCCTTCCACTCGGGCATGGTTAGCCCGCCTAAGAGCGAGAGAGACAGACATAAAAAGTGAAAGGCACGCGTCCCTTCCGTAAAATTATTTTACCACTCAAAGTCGTTGTCACGTAAAACTTTCGCCCGTATACCGACTTTACAGGCAACCCATTTTTTTACGTTCTTTTTAGTTTAGGCCTTTAGTTTTATATCAGACTATATTATATTACTATAGCTGACGACACTGATGACGCCATCGGTCGGTTTGTACGGCGAGCGCTATCTGCATCACTGAAGACCATCCGAGAATTCAACTTGCAGATGGCTATCAAGGACAGAAATTAGGCCGTGGTGGAGGCTCTGGGCCGGGAGAAGGCGGCTTAGGCAAAAGACGATGTCGAGTCGATTACTATCGGAATCCCAACCGGTAGTGATCGGCTCAACAGACGAAATTCGACTAAAATGTTCACTACACCATGTTTTCCCCTTCTTCTCCTAATCCAAGAAATATGTAAAAAAAATGAAATTGTGATGACAAAGATCACGGACCCCGGAGTCAGTGGAGTGGCTAAAATTAATAAAAAAACAAGTTTTATATCAAATCGACCTATATTTATTCATTTTTAGATTAGGCATTTTCAAATTCGCAATAGTATTTTTTTTTAACTTTTATAGGTTTACACTTGACGGCCATCTCGCCTGATGTTAAACGATGATGCGGTCTACGATGGAGCGTGTTTACCTAGAAGAAACCGATTCACTCTCGATTTGAAGACACAAAGATTGTAACGATCGGGAAAAACCCTCTCAGGCAACGTATTCCACAGGCTAGACGTTCTTATCACAAAAGTAGAGTCAAATCTCTTCGTTCGTGTCTTTGGAACATCAACCATGAAACGATGTCGCTTTTTCGAGCTACGAGCATTCCCATAGAAAAAAGGGCCAGGAGGTATTAGATCGTACAAATCAGTCGCACACTCTCCGAAGTGTATCCGATAAAAAACCGATAAGCTAGCAATTTTCCGGCGATGTTCGAGACTTTGCAGGCTTTTTCGCACGAGAATGTCATTGCCTATGAGCCTTTTGGCACGTCCCTCGATCGATTCCAGGGCCTCCAGCTGATACTTAGCCGATCCATCCCAAAGGTGCGAACAGTACTCCATACAGGAGCGAATCTGTGCTTGATACAATGTGAGCAACTGTTCAGAGTTGAATTACCTACGCACCTTTGAGAGGACACCTAGTTTTTTGGCAGCTAATTTAGCCTTAGATTCGATATACGAGCCAAAGTTGAGAATAGCCAATATCTATTTTTATTTACAAAAATCGATCAACGGTTATAGGTTAAACAAATAATAGTAATCATTCATGTTGCTTTATTTTTTGATTTTTTAACTTGTTTAGGCTTACACTTGACCGCCATCTCGCCTGGTGCTAAGCGACGATGCGGTCTACGATGGAGCGTGCTTACTTAGGAGAAACCTACTCACTCTCGATTTTAAGACACAAAGACCAACAGGGAAAACCCACACAGGCAACGTATTCCAGCCTAGACGTTCTTATCACAAAAGTAGAGTTAAGATATCGCTTTTTCGGGCTATGAGCGTTCCGATAGAAACTTGGGTCGGATTCGAGTCGAGCTGCGAACACGCGCGCGCCCTCTCCTTGTAAAAGATCACCGGACGCGATCGAAACTTGAGTCGGATTCGAGTCGAGCTGCGAACACGCGCGCGCCCTCTCCTTGTAAAAGATCACCGGACGCGATCGAAACTTGAGTCGGATTCGAGTCGAGCTGCGAAACACGCGCGCCCTCTCCTTGTAAAAGATCACCGGACGCGATCGAAACTTGAGTCGGATTCGAGTCGAGCTGCGAACACGCGCGCGCCCTCTCCTTGTAAAAGATCACCGGACGCGATCGAAACTTGAGTCGGATTCGAGTCGAGCTGCGAACACGCGCGCGCCCTCTCCTTGTAAAAGATCACCGGACGCGATCGAAACTTGAGTCGGATTCGAGTCGAGCTGCGAACGCGCGCGCCCTCTCCTTGTAAAAGATCACCGGACGCGATCGAAACTTGAGTCGGATTCGAGTCGAGCTGCGAACCCGCGCGCGCCCTCTCCTTGTAAAAGATCACCGGACGCGATCGAAACTTGAGTCGGATTGGACAGACTATATGAAACGCTAGTTACACTCCGCGAGGCATAAGCTGAGCTTTGCATTTGTGTGAGTGTACATGGATAGTGTAGGTGTGACAACCGGCCTTAGGCGCGGCGCCATTCTGTCTAGCCGCGCTCCTGCCTGATTGGTGATCACTCACACTAATGCAAAGCTCAGCCTATACCTCGCGGACAAAATTTCAAGCTCCTGCCTGATTGGTGATCACTCACACTAATGCAAAGCTCAGCCTATACCTCGCGGACAAAATTTCAAGCTCCTGCCTGATTGGTGATCACTCACACTAATGCAAAGCTCAGCCTATACCTCGCGGACAAAATTTCAAGCTCCTGTCTGATTGGTGATCACTCACACTAATGCAAAGCTCAGCTTATACCTCGCGGAGTGTACCCGTGGTTACCCGTATTTATTTGAACTTAAAAAACTCTGCACGTCGTGAAACTTTCTACGGCAAATCTTTTGCATTCCAAGCAGTTCAGTTGTGGAATGGCTTGCCTGTGGAAATAAGACAAGCTCCGTCGCTCTCTGTATTTAAGACGCAAGTCAAGAAACACTATTTGGCAAAGGCCTGCTGAAATCTGAGGCTGATATTGTGTATATTTATACTTTTTTTTTCTTTCTTTTAACGGTGTTGTTACATTAATTGCATATGTATTAGTATATGAAAATATGGTTATTTATGTATTAGTATGTATTACTATTAGAATGTATGTTTATTATATTTTAGTAAATAGATAATTAGTGCCTTATTTATTTTATTCTGTAGATATCAATTTACTCTTTAATTGATTACTCCCGTCTTTCTATGGTTTAACTCCTTTTCCATACCACGGTTGCCTGGAAGAGATCGCTTTTAGCGACATGGTCGCCATCTGCTACTCTATTTTTAAGATTGTTTTTTTTGTAAGTTGTTTTGTCAAGTGCAATAAAGAGTTTATCTATCTATCTTAAACTAACTTGTAAAAGGTTAAACAAATGTAGACTATTAGGATTACGGTTTAAAATCAACTGGCAGAGGCAAGCCCCGCCGGTGGGCTCTCGCCGCTTGAGAGGTAATTACTAATAGTCTAAGATCCCGCTATACAACGACCTTCACCGAGCTGTTTATTGGATACAAGAACAAAATTAAAAATTTTGACTAACCCCCGACTACCTCAGATTTGTTATCTGTACAACATTCTACTAGTCAAGCCCTTTCATTTGATACCCATATTAAGGGAGTTGTGAAAAAAAAAATGTATTTCGCCACTTTGTGGAAGCGGCCATCTTGGATTTGAAATTCGTCATAGTGCAATGTATTCTACTAGTCAAACCCTTTCGTTTGATACCCATATTGTGGTAGTAGTGAAAAAATAATATAATTCGCCATTTTGAATTTATATTAACCAAACATAGCTAAGAACATCCGCAGGGATATTAACTTTCAAATAAAAAAAACTGCATCGAAATCGGCCCATCCGTTTGAGCTCTACGGTGCCACAGACAGACACACACACAGACAGACAGACAGACAGATAGACAGACAGACATCGACGTCAAACTTATAACACCCCTTTTTTGGTCGGGGGTTAAAAAAGTGTTTTATATGTAATTTAATATGTCAACAAATATATTGCAAATGGGTTGCCTAAAAAATTTCAGTGCAGAATATGATTAATTAACAATATTTTTTTTTAATATTTCACATAAATTGATTGAATTTTAGAAAAAACTATACAACATAACTTATTATTTTGGCTTTACTCAGTGCTTACGAAATCTCATGCAAATATTTTCAAACAATAAAAAGTTTCAAACAAACTTTCATCCCTTCTTTCACCCCTTTGGAGGTTGAGTTTTGCAAAATACTGTAATATATAATACATTATTTTGATCATGCTCAATTCGTGCGAAATTTTATTCGAATACGTTTAAGGAATAAAATGTTTCATACAAACTTCACTAGTTTTTTACACCCTTAGGGGTTGAATTTCTTAGTGATATTTCGTAAGCACTGAGTAAAGCCGAAATAATAAGTTATGTTATATAGTTTTTTTATAAAATTCAATCAATTTAAGTGAAATATTTTAAAAAATAATGATTAATTGTTAATTAATCATATGCTGGACTGAAATTTTTTAGACAACCCATTTGCAATATATTTGTTGACATATTAAATTACATATAAAGGCGCAGGAAAGCCTTTATCAGTAAACATAATTTTATACGGCGTGTGGGTTACAAAGGTAAATTAAAATATAACAAAATTATAGCGATTCGTCGCAAACGTGGTGCGCTGACGGCCCTCAATTCACAAGTCCTGTCAAAAATGCCCGCCTCGCTACCATAGACACGACGCTTCGCTAGTGACGTCACATATCGTCACTTCTTGGTGTTACCATTTTCTGATACGCGCCGACACATAGACAACACTTTTCATCCAATAATCAGCTCGGTGAAGGTCGTTGTATAGCGGGATCTCCTACTATAAAACTCAAAGCGTTGTTAAAATTTATCGACATGCTAAGGCTGTGGTCATCGACAATCATAACTGAGTCACATCACTATCGTATTCCTGAGCTCTGCATTCAAGCAGCGCACTATACGTGAGTGTACAAATATAATTGGATTGTTAAAAAATTGGTTGCCTGTAAAGTCGGTATACGGGCGAAAGTTTTACGTGACAACGACTTTGAGTGGTAAAATAATTTTACGGAAGGGACGCGTGCCTTTCACTTTTTATGTCTGTCTCTCTCGCTCTTAGGCGGGCTAACCATGCCCGAGTGGAAGGGACGCGAGCCTCTCACTCGCTCTCGTTGTGAGCGCATAACGTGAGCGGAGCGTAACGCAGTTTCTTGAAGTGTCACCCGGCAAACCAATTTATAAGACGTTGTCACGTCAAAATGCCTAATTAGTTTTGTATAATTATGTAATGTAGATAATAATAGAGTAAAATTGGTAGTCCTTGAGTAGGCAGCTCAGAGAGATAAATTGTAAAGTTTTTTTGTCAAATTGTCGTAGACAACCTAATATTTGCATGCCGTAAGGATGATTATGGAGTTGTCGATGTAAACATTTAAGATCTTATTGTAATTACCTATTTTCGCAAATAAAGAAATTTATTATTTATTATTATTTATAACTTCAACCGGTTTCGCACGGGTATTATAGGAAATAAGTTAAAACCTTATAAATTTTAACACACTCGTAGTAGACTTACCATGCTTAGCTTGTTTTTTTGTAGTGGTAGGACTCTTGGCAGAGTCCGCCTGGGGAAGTACCACCTGGGGAAGTATTGGAATGTAATAACACCTTTGCCAGTTATTCTACCGCCAAGCAGTAATGTGCAAACATTACTGTGCTCCGGTTTGAAGGGCAATGTTTCCAGAGAAATTACATAGCTTAGAGATAAAAGATCTTAGATCTCTGGGCGACGAGCGCAGTGCAGTGCTAGGTAGTGATTTGGACTCTTCATGTTCCAATAGCTGCGTGTCACTGTGCTGTTATGTGTCAGGCATGTTGCTTACTATCAGGCACATGTCCTGATCGTCTCGTCACTCTTTATTAAAAAAAAAAAAACATACGACCGAGTCTGCTTTTGACAAAACAAACAATCCAAATCATCTGTTTTGAAGGGGTGCCATTTGAACTCTGTTGCGGCGGCTTAGGCAAATGGCAAAAGGCAATCGGGCAAACACCCAACCCTGCTTTCTCTTTTAAATTTTAATACACGTTTCCGATTTCGTAATCGTAATTATAATACCTTCAGTTTGCAAGTTTTTACCAATAATACATCTTATTATAATCCCATAGTCAGAATGAGTCGCCAATACAACGAAGTCCTTGTCTCCGATAGGGACATTGATATTTTCCACTTAAAGTTATTCCAATTTCAGAGGAAAATCAAAGAAATTTTACACTTTAATCTAAAAGAATAATATGTATATAAACCCTGTTGTGCTTACTGTAAATACTATTATGAGTTTTTTTTTTTTTATATTGTTTATACATTAATTGTTTCACACTGTTAATATACTTATCTGTTGTGTTATAATATTCTATGTTTATATCTTATTTATCTACTGTTTTAACGCATGTTAGTTTTTAGTTTTAAGTTCAGATATGTTGGCCTAAGTTTCTTTATGTATTATCACTAATGTAATGTTATTATTATCAAACCACTGAATTTAAATAATTGTTGTTTCTAGGCCCACATAGTTTGGAATGTAATACAGTTCTGTACAGTATACTCTTATGTTATAGTTTATATTTATTACATTCTGTTTTGTGTGCTCATTGAATAAATAAATAAATAAAATAAATAAATAAATAAACTGTGGTACATCACTTTGCTCTACTGTAGGAAAATAGAGTCCGCAGCGTACGCGATACAGTTTATTTTTATTTTTTCCCCACCTTTCATTATCAAAGTTTTCATGCGGATCCCTAACTTTTCTGAAAAAATATGTAGTCTATGTTCATCCCAGATAATGTAGGATTATAGCAGTGAAATAATTTTTTGAATCGCTCCAGTAGTTTCGGAGCCTATTAGATGCAAACAAACAATCAAATTTTCCTCTTTTTTATCATCATGCCAGTAAAGATGTTTTAGTGAAATAATTAACGTTTTGCAGGGGGCCAATCCCATTGGCCCTTGGGAGGTTTTGCCATCAGTGGTTCCCATGGCTTCCAGTTGAGCATCTTGCGTGCTAGATTCAACTCATTCTCAGCTTGAATTATCAACTCCTCACATTGGCCACAATTGATTTTAGACTCAATTTCATATGGATCCTTAGATGAGGCCTTATCTCGTACAAATTGTTCAGTGTATTTTTTATAAACTGAATTATCGGGCATTTTCTGTAAAGGTATAGTACATTGTTCACCGAGAGGAGAAAGTGACCGATTACCGTCGAGTGTGTCGTTTGAAGCCCGAGCCGTAGACGAGGGCTTTAAAACACCCGAGATCGGGAATCGCACTTTCTCTCGAGTAATACATAGTGCTTTATACTACAGTTTAGTTTTTATTTTCCTCGTAGGTGTACCTACGAGGAAAATAAAAACTAAATCTTTACTAATTGAAATTTATATTGAAATTGTTGCAGTTAGTGAAGCTTAATGTAACACTTTTTCCATTAATGTTTGTTTGACATGTTTGCGACAATGTAGGAGGAATAACTGGCTGTGCTGTTGGCACTGCGCTCGTAGAAGGCTGTGGTGCCAAAGGTTTTGATAGTTTTATTTTACCGCTCTACGAAAACTGAATCCTCAAACAACACACAAATTGAAAATGGCGCCAATGGCGTCTGCAATTTTCACATGTTCTTTTTTCAAATTGTTTGACACCATCCAACACACGGCTAGTGGCCAGTGTCAGTTTTGCGAACTTGGAGATAAAAACTCACTGTAAAAACTTTTTGGCTTTTGATATTTAGGTTACCAGTGCATAGTTTTACCCAAAATTAAAAAAGAAAAACCACGTAATAAATGGATTTTCATACACTTTTCTCTCCCGCTCAGATGCGTTTTCTCGCCGCATATTTGTTCGATATGCAATGACGTACTTTCTACCGTAAATTTGATAAAGTATTAAGGTACTTTCCGAGCAGGTGTAGTATAAAAGGTATTTTTTTAAAATTTTTCTTTATAATATCAGTGTAGATATATTGATGTGTTTGTTACAGACGAAAAACCATACAAGTGTTCGTTCTGCGACTACGCTTGCCGAGACAACTCCACACTGAGGAAACACGAGAGTCGACACATGGGGATGTTTAAAATGTATCCATGCAAGTTATGCAGTAAAAAGTGAGTTGTTTGATGAAATTTGTTGTAGTGGTAGGACTCCTAGCAGAGTCCGCCTGGGGAAGTACCACACCTTTGCCAAGTTATTCTACCGCCAAGCAGTAATGGGCAAACTTAAAATTGCATTATATATTATACTAGCTGTACCCTGCCACGCTTCGCTGTGGCACATTGTGATGCAAAAATTATGTAGATAAAAACAAACCTTGATGCAGATTACATATCATTCTAAAATTTCAGCTCGATCGGTGCAGAACTTTTTGAGTTTTTGAAGCGTACACAAACCAACATAACGTTTTTATATATAGAGATTAAAAACCAATTACTGTGTCCCGGTTTGAAGGGCAACGTTTCCAGATAAATTACAGGGCTTAGAGATAACATCTTAGATCTCTGGGTGACGAGCGCAGTGCAGTGCTAGATGATGATTTGGACTCTTCATGTTTCAATAGCTGCGTGTCACTGTGCTGTTATGTGGCAGGCATGTTGCTTACCATCAGGCATATGTCCTACTCGTCTTGTCAAACTTTATTTAAAAAAAAAATGGCTTCATAATCAGCTCATCTTAGTCGCCAATACGCCACTCAGCCCGATCCTCGGCTTTACGTTTCCAACCGCTACCAGCTGCCTTACGTATATCGTCACTCCATCTAGTCTCAGGGCGTCCTACACTACGTTTCCCGATTCGCGGTCTCCACTCCAGAACTCGTCTACCCCAACGGTTATCTATTCTACGACAGATGAACAATTGTGCATGAATGTGACAAGATAATGTTATTAGATCTTTGTTCTTAATTAAAAAATAAACAAAAGTTACTTTTAACAAAACAAAATAATAAATTTATAAATATTGGTGGTCCATCCACAAAATAAAGTAAAGTAGCAATCATTTTCTCATTACGTACTTGTGCATGTAATGTAATGTAAAACACATGGTTTATCAAAATGCTCCGTCCAAAAAGGAACGGTACCTTTTTAAATCTTAGCAAAGAGTTTTTATGGCAGAAAAAGTTTTTCTGTCGTATCAGTTTTAGCGATAAGGTTGCCCATTGTTACTTTGTTTTAAGGTGTTTCTGTATTTTGTTTTATTATTTAAGTGTAATAAAGAGTTTATCTATATATCAATGTCAACATTTTATGAATAAAGTTGACTTTGGGAGATAAAATATAATAAATAAACATTTAATTCTTTAATTTAACGAACTTTGGCCATGAAATACAACAATGTATCAGTAACAAAACACAAAAATTGCTAGATATTGCTAGCCCGAGCCGTAGGCGAGAGAGTAAATACACAAACAGGAGAGCAATCTCATACAAACGAAGAACAGCAAACATCTCATCAAGATATCTCAGTAGAATTAAAAACTGTAGTCGAAAACACTTTAGCAGAAACATTTTCAAAATTTAAAAACAGTGACCCAACTTTGAGACCTACAATTCCAAAACAAAAACAATCAAAAAAGTTATCGATGATAACGCAACACATAAACGCCCACCTACTAACCAAATATATCTCTGTTGATACGGATTTTTCTACACTACAGACCATAATTTACAGCGCTGCTTATACTAGTGTAATAGTGAGTGGAAACAGTATTAGAGACTTAACAATTACACCGAAAAATCAACCTCTAAAACCTAGGTGGCAAAAACGCCTTGAAACCAGAATACAAGAGTTAAGAGTTAAAATTGGTAGACTGACGGAATACACAAATGGAAACACAAGCTCACGATTACAAAAACATGTCGACAAAATAAGACAAAATCATAAAATTCACTCGCAACACGAAGCTGAAAATACAGAACTAATACACTTCCTAGACACTCTGATACAAAAATTAAATGCTCTTTCTAGCCGATTACGAAGATATGTTGCCACTACAAAAAGAAAATCACAGAATAAGCTTTTCAACAGAAACGAGAAAGTATTTTATAGAACTCTTACAGACGGACAACCAAATACTAACTCAGAATCTGACCTGCCACGGCCTGAAACTCTTCACAAATTTTGGTATGAAATCTAGTCCATCCTCAAAGAGCATAATAAGAACAGCGATTGGATTAATCAACATTGCCAATCTTTGGAGGATGTTCCCAGAATGGAATTTGAAAACATCCAGGTTGACACATTTCGACAAATAATTAAAAAAACACACAACTGGAAAGCCACAGGGTCGGACAAAATACACAACTACTGGTACAAATACTTTACCTTCACACATCCATACCTTCTCAAACACATTAACACGTTTATCCAATCGCCTAAAACTATGCCTACGTACTTAACTTTAGGAACAACATATTTACTACCTAAAGATAAAACAGATTTAAAAAACCCTTCAAAATATAGACCTATCACTTGCTTACAGACAATATACAAAATCATAACTTCATGTATTAGTCACATTATTTACAAACATACAGAAATTAACGGGATTCTAGCTGAACAACAAAAAGGATGTCGTATTAATAGTCAAGGATGTAAGGAACAGCTTATAATTGATTCTGTAGCCTCCAAACAAACTTTACTTAAAAAGAAAGACATATATACAATGTACATAGACTATAAGAAAGCATTTGATTCTGTACTGTTAATTCATATTTTAAACCACTACAAAGTCCATCCAACCCTTGTGAACTTTCTCAAAACTGCAATGTCAAACTGGAAAACTATACTTAAACTTCATGCAGGCGATAATTCAATAGAAACAGAACCCATACCAATTCGCCGAGGCATCTTTCAAGGTGAAACATTCAGTCCTCTCTGGTTTTGTTTGTCATTAAATCCGTTATCAAATCTGCTCAACAATAGTAATCTGGGGTACAAAATTACAAACGACAATACAAGCTACTTACTTTCTCACCTTTTATACATGGATGACATAAAGCTCTTCGCCAGTAGTCTAGAAGAAATCCATCGGTTAGCTGACATCACGCAATCTTTTTCAAAAGACATTCAGATGGAATTTGGAATCGATAAGTGTAAAATCTTATCAATAAACAGGGACGGATAGATCAAAATATATATGAGCTCACTAATGGTCAACAAATCAATCCTGTTGATCAGATAAGCGGCTACAAATATCTAGGTTTTTTCCAAACAACAAATTCACCAAAAACAAACTAAGGATCAAATAGAACAAAAATACAAAAGCAGACTCCATAAAATTATAAACAGTCAATTAAATGCCAAAAATACAATTAAAGCTATAAATACATTTGCCATTCCTATCCTTACTTATTCCTTTGGTATTATCAACTGGTCTCAGTCCCATTTAAAAAAATTGCAACGGACGATACACACACTGATGACTAAGTACAGAAAACATCACCCCCGTTCTTGCATTGAAAGGCTAACACTTCCTAATATAGAAGGAGGCAGAGGACTGACTGACATAAAAAACTTGCACAACATACAGGTAACCAGACTACGGTCATTCTTCCACGAAAAAGCAAACACGTCATCTATGCACAGAGCTGTAGTTAATGCCGACCGTAAATATACACCCCCTTAACCTACATGATCAGGTTAGCCAAAAAAAAACGAGTCTCTAGTATCTCCCGCAGAAAAACAACAAAGCTGGCTACAGAAATCGTTACATGGTAGACACCGACGAGATTTGCTGAACCCAAACGTAGACAGAACTTCTTCAAACATGTGGCTAAAACGAGGTGAGCTATTTCCAGAAACAGAAGGGTTCATGCTCGCAATACAGGACCAAGTAATAGACACGCGAAATTACAGAAAATATATCATAAAAGACAACCTCCGACCTCTGTAGACACTGCCACAGCGCCTCTGAGACAATTCAACACATAACAGGAGCATGTAGGTCAATAACCCAATCAGATTACAAACATCGTCACGATCAAGTCGCTGCTATACTCGTAGTACATCAATACCTTGCATACAAACATAAACTTATTACAGAAAAAGTCGCGTACTATAAGTATTCACCTGAAATTGTTTTAGAGTCAACTGATTATAAAATGTACTGGGATAGGACAATTATCACTGATAAAACCAGCCATCACAACATACCAGATATCACTATCTATAACAAAACTGAAAAACATGTGTTTCTCATTGATATCGCTATCCCAAATACTCATAACTGAAGTTCCACTTATACTGAAAAACTCACTAAATACACTGACCTTGCCATAGAATTAAAAACGCAATGGAAAGTGCAAACCGTGAAAACGATACCAATCATTCTTTCCTCCACCGGTGTAATTCCCTACACACTTCACAGCAGCCTGCAGAATCTTAACATACATCCATTAACCTCTGTTTTACTCCAAAAAGCCGTTATTTTGAACACCTGCAGAATAGTCAGAAAATTCTTGTCGCTAGATTAATAATCACCATACAATCATTAGGGATATACATTTTTTTTAAGTTGCCATAACAATTACATACATTTCTATTTTCTAACATTCGCTTGGCCAAAAGCCCGCAAATGTTAGCTATCCTCGGCAACGAGAGATCTTGTATAGATAAAATATAAATAATAATAATAATAAATATTGGTGGACAATTTACACACAAACGATATTAACCAAACATAGCTAAGAAGATCCGCACGGATCAACCTTCAAATAAAAAAAACACATTGAAATCGGTCCATCCGTCTACGGTCTACGGTCCGTCTACGGTGCCACAGACAGACACACACAGACAGACAGACAGACATCGACGTCAAACTTATAACACCCCTTTTTTTGTTTTGGTCGGGGGTTAAAAAGAAAAAGTGCGCAGAATGATCTTAACTTGTTCACAAATCAGCGATGCGCGCGCATGAGCGCTGTTTTTAAAGCAAAGGCACAGAAACAGCCTAAATAATATGATAAAGTAAAGTATTATTAATACTTTATCAGTAATATTTTTTTGCTTTCTTGTAGCTCTCGCCTACGGCTCGGGCTAGCAATATCGCCTCTGCTGTAATTTTGAACTTTACCGCACTTATATCATAATGTACTATTATTGTATCCCAGGTATGAGACGAAGTCAAAACTGAAGTACCACATATCCCTCGTCCACCTCCGGGAACCGGCGTCAGAGCTCAACAAACACTCGTGTCCCCAGTGCGGGAAGACGTTCCGAGTCAAAGCCAACAAGGTCAAACACATCGTAAGTAAGAAGATACTTACATGACAGTACATTCATACCTATGTCACGATCTGGGCAAAGCATTTATTAACAAAACTAAAATACAATGAGAACTACACTACACTACAAGCCTACCTAACTAACTACTTACACTAAGCACACCTGAATTATCCATAGACCACTGTAGGTCTACATATAATCAAGATGTTCAAAAGCCCACTACCAATCGGAAGCGTTCCCAGCATGCTGGCGGCATTACCACGCTGAATGGCAATGCTTATGCGTTGGGCCAAATAAACGCCAGCATTTTGGTCACGCGTCGCGTCGACCAAGCGCTCGGATAGGCTTTTGAAGATGAGGTGAGCTCCCGGCCCCCACGGGCCCAATGTCTCAACCCCAAAGGGCTCAAATATGTAACCACTTCCGAGGGTTGCATATTGTTTTATATCTATGTCACCATAGATATAAAACAATGGATGTGCCCAACCAAAACTTCTGGCGCACGGAATTATATTGTTTTTAAACTAGCGCGATTGGAACACATAATGTATGTATTGTACGGGTAATTAAACAATGATTTATATCGTGAGTAATCCCCGTACAATACAAGCACGGAATTGTTATCGTTAGGAAGAGTGAGGTCACTCTTTCCGTTCTAGTCGGTTGTAGGAAGCGGTGAACGCCGGACAAAATATCATTATTCGTTATCAGCAACCAAAACAAGTAGAACCGCAACATACCTCGCCGCTAGCGATTCTAGGGGTCAAGTAGATTGGTAGTTGTAAACCAGTCACGCTACACACAGATACGAAGGTTGGTAACAATTTCAAGGTGTTCAAGGTTTACCTTCCCAACGATAACATAATTCCGTGCGCCTGAAGTTTGGGAGGGCACATCCATTGGTTTATATCGATGGTGTTAGTATGTATGTACTAAGAACACATGCATATTCATGCATGTGTTCTTAGTACGAGTAGGTACATACATACTAATTTAGCTAGCTGGCGTGCTTAGACGGCCAATTTTGAGAAATCAAGCAATGAAGGTACAAATTACTTCTTGTTTTTAATCTTGTTTCTTTGTAAATCAAAGGTTATCTGGAAGAGATCGCTTTTAGCGATAAGATCGCCTTTTGTGCCCATTATGTTTTTGTTATTTAAATGTTACTTATTGTCAACTTTGTGGTGCCAATAAAGTGTTTTTATATTGTATTGTATTACTTCACGTAAATTCTCCTAACTGATTTTCACGTAGGTATATTATAGGCAATATTAAAAATAAGTAACACCCCCCGGACCAGTGTTTCCGAAAGCCCAACCCCGGCAAAGAGGTTCGCCTCGAGGCCGATTCCCAGACCTCCCTCCCCCTCAGGAAGAACAAGTCACGCAAAAATTAAGTCGCCCATACTCCCAGGCGCATTCCGTGTGCCGTTTTAATTTGCAGACGCTTTAAAACTCCCAAAATAATGACTTAACTTGACGTAAATTCTGACAACTACATGTAGACAACTATTTTAAAACCTTTTTACAAAAAAGACAGACCGATCCAAATGGACAATCATTCCCTTAACTCAATTACCACTACACGTTCTTATCACAAAAGTATAGTCATTTGGTTCAAGTCTTTGGATTATCAACCATGAAACGATGTCACTTTTACAAGCTACGATCAATAAATGGAAAAAAGGGCAAAATGGTATTAGATCATGGAGACCATTTTCATTAATAATGTTCTGTTACAGATTTAATTTGTTAAGCTCTCGTTAGTGTATTTTATTTTATTTTTTATAAATGGTGACGAGACGATCAGGACATGTGCCTGATGGTAAGCAACATGCCTTACACATAACAGCACAGTGACACGCAGCTATTGGGACATGAAGAGTCCAAATCATTACCTAGCACTGCACTGCGCTCGTCACCCAGAGATCTAAGATCTTATATCTCTAAGCCCTGTAATTTCAATTTGCGATTGCCGTTCTGGCTGATTATATAAAAAATAGTTACACATTCTCTGAAATGTATCCAATAGAAAAATAGATAAGCTAGCGATTTTTTTAAATAGTTTTTATTGATTATTTTCAGAGTATAGTCCACGGGAAACCAAAGCCCTGTGCGTGTCCTCTGTGTGGGAAAAAAGTCAAGCACGAAAGTTACTTGCCGAATCATTTGCGGAGTCACTTCCCGCATCGACCCCACGTCTGCACTGCGCCTAACTGCGGGAAGGCTTTCAAGGAAAAGGTATTGTCTAGTCTATCCGTAATACTTACATTACCTACAATCTTGATTTACCAAGTGGCTGTGTGTTTTAGAATTAATCTAGAGTCATACACCACGCGAGGAGTGAGACATTCTTGCAACATACGCAATGCTGACAAGCTGGATGTAAAATCACTGAAGCTGACTCACATTATGGGAAGCTTGTAACGCTCTTCCTAAAATAGTTTTATCGGCTCCAAATTTCGGCAATTTCAAAAACAGATTAAAATGCTGGCTTGTCGATCAAATTTTATAGAGTTACAGCTTATAGAGAGTGATGGCAAAGTTCCTATAAAAAATTTGACACGGGTCAGTACACTTCTAATAAAAACATAAATATTATACTCGTATAATGCTTAACAGTTTTCTGTGTGATAATTATTATAATAAAGGTGTTCATTTCAAACTTTAAAAGGTATACAATTTTTATGCTCGTTCTTTTGTTCTTATTTTTATTAATTGACGTGTAAATTGCACATTTATCAATAAATGATGATTTATGATAAATGTGCAATTTATTGTCTCTGTGCAAATTTAAAGTTGTTTTGAAATCATGGCTCCTTGACAAAGCATTTTACTCACTAAATGAATATCTTCGAATATTCTGACAACTTTGGGATGACGCTCGCAAAATGTTAGGTTTTATTATTCGGATATTTTTTGTACCTATTGTAATTATTTTTTAAACATTGACATAGTGAAACTTTTGTATTTCCGCGAGAACAAAACTGTCTTTAAGTACTGGCTTGTTTGTATCATCCTAATCTGTACACGATTTTATACATTAAATTATTACATTACATCTATCTGGCTGCCATAGCACAAGATTTGATTAGTTTGGGGTCAGATGGTGTTGTGTGAGAATTGTCCACCAATATATACTTATTATTTATTATTCACGTATTTATTTCCTTTCTTAAGCCTAAGTTTTTACAATAGTTACTTTTTTGTTTATTGACAATATTTACTAGTTTGCCGCCAACAGCGGGGCAGGGCCCAAGCTACCGGTGGTTAGGGCTGCAGAGAGAGGAACCTCCTGACGATGCGCGCTGTGTCGAGGATGACCGCCGCGTACATCTGACCCTTGATCCAACCATCTAGCGAAAGTCTCTTGAGATGTTGGTCGAGACTTTTCGCTACAAGGCCGTTTGCCGACACGACTATGGGGACTATGATCGTGGAATCAACATCCCACATGGCGGTAACCTCATGAGCCAAGTCAAGGTACTTGCTAAGCTTGTCCTTCTCAGCATTCACGAGGTTCTCGTCATGTGGTACGGTGATATCGACGATCACAGCCCGGCGCTGAGACTTATTTAACTATTACTATTTATTCATTATTAATTATTTTAATGTTTATTACATTGAAAAGCTGTGAACTGCAACCGTGAACATTATTTCAGGGTGATCTGAAGAAGCACTCGGTGATCCACTCCCCCACCTCCACGCCGTCTGCGAGAAGTGCGGCGCGAGGTTCGCTCGGCCCTACCGACTGACCGCGCACATGCGCACACACGCGCCGAAAGAAAAAAGCGTAATCTGCGACCACTGCTCCGTATCGTGAGTACCTCATGCCATTATCCATCGGCTTCAAACTTAGGGAATACGTAAGTACGAACGAACGAAGAGGTTTGACTCTACGTTTGTGGTAATAACTCTAGGCTGTGGAATGAGTTGCCTGAGTGGGTTTTCCCGATAGTTATAACTTGGTGTCTTCAAATCGAGAGTGAATCGGTTTTTCTAGGTAAGCACGCTCCATCGTAGATCTCATCATCGCTTAACATCAGGCGAGATGGTGGTCAAGTGCGAGCCTATTATAGTTAAAAAAAAGTAATTTTGTAGTACTCTTGGCAGAGTCTACCTGGGAAGTACCCACACCTTTGCCAGTTATTCTACCGCCAAGCAGTAATGTGTTCCGGTTTCAAGGGCAATGTTTCCAGAGAAATTACATGGATTAGAGAACATCTTAGATATCTGGGCGACGATGGCAGTAAGGTGCTAGGTAATGATTTGGACTCTGGGTATTTTATGTATCTATATATTTTTTTTAATTATTCCTTATAAGCCTATCATAGGAGGAATATTGGTGGACAATTCACACACATCACCATCTGACCCCAAACTAAGCAAAGCTTGTGATATGACGGCCAGATAGCTGATATAATACTTATATAGTTCTAAATACATACTTATTATACATAGAAATATGTGCGCAAAATTGTAATTCAAGCATTAACGTCTGATTCCCATATTTAACCCCGTTAGGGCTAAAGTTTAGAATATGCTGTAATACGCAACTATTTATATTTGCCATACTCAATCCAAAAGTTTTACACAAACTTCCATCTTCTATTGTAAACTTTGGGGGCTTAATTTTGAAAAATCCTTCCTTAGTGGATACCTCCGTCATAAGAGTGCTTACTTTATTCAATTTATATGCATACATTTTATTAATTAAAATTATTCAATAGTTTTTAGTACTTATTTCTTTTTTATGGTTTCGTAGCCAAATGGCAAAATACGGGATACCTATAGATTCGTCATGTCTGTCTGTCTGTCCGTATGTCACAGCCACTTTTCTCCGAAACTACAAGAACTATAATACTGTTGAAACTTGGTAAGTAGATGTATTCAGTGAACCGCATTAAGATTTTCATACAAAATAGAAAAACAAATAATTCTGGGGTGTCCCATGCTTAGAACTGAAACTTTATTTTTTTCCATAAAATCATACGTGTTATCTATGGATAGGTCTTCAAAAATGATATTGAGGTTTCTAACGTATATTTTTTCTATACTGAATAGTTTGCGCGATAGACTCTTTCAAAGTGGTAAAATGTATGTGCGGGGGCCTGTAACTTCTAAAATAAGATAATGACAAAAAATAAAAATTGTATGATGTACGTTACCATGTAAACTTTCAACGAAAATTGGTTTGAATGAGATTTAGTAAGTAGTTTTATTTTAATACGTCATAAATTGACTATTGTTAAAACACTGATTAAAGTAACAACGAAGTACAAGAACTTTTGTATTATGTTACTTGCTGCTACGGAAGCCTTCATGGGCGAGCCTGACTCGCACTTGACCACTTTTATTTTTATTTCTACTTCTGCCATATACGGTTTTCAGAACACATTTTTTTATTGAAAAAATACACTAAATCACTGTGGTGGTTTGACTGGCCTCGTGGCTTAGTGGGTAGTAGCTCTGCCTGCGAAACCGAGGGTCGTGGGTTCGATTCCCATCCAGTGCAAATATTTGTGTGATGAATTCAAATGTTTGTACTGTGTCTGGTTGTTTCTATGTATAATAAGTATGTATTTAAAATGACAGTATTATATCAACTATCTGGCCGCCATATTACAAGCTTGGCTTAGTTTGGGGTCAGTAGTGGTAGGACTCTTGGCAGAGTCCGCCTGGGAAGTACCACACCTTTGCCAGTTATTCTACCGCCAAGCAGTAATGTGCAAACATTACTGTGTTCCGGTTTGAAGGGCAATGTTTCCAGAGAAATTAATGGGCTTAGAGATATAAGATCTTATCTGTGTTGTGTGTGAATTGTCCATCAGTATTTATTTATTTATAACTTTAATTGACGTTAACGACCTACATACTTCTATCATCAAAAATATGGTTGTATTTCCATGGCTGTGTAGAAGACACGAATGAACCCACAGGGTGTCCATACTTCTTATAAAAGGCTTCGACTATTCCCCTGTAATATCCGTGCTGCTTCTTCGCGCGTGTGTCGTACTTGGGGAGTGTCATTTCGCAGGGTCCTCTGTGGGCTATCATCCAGGCTGTGGACAAGGAATCGTTTTTTTTTTTAATTCGAGTGACGAGACGAGCAGGACATGTGCCTGATGGTAAGCAACATGCCTGACACATAACAGCACAGTGACACGCAGCTATTGGAACATGAAGACTCCAAATTATTACCTAGCACTGCGCTCGACACCCAGAGATCTAAGATGTTATATCCCTAAGCCCTGTAATTACTCTGGAAACATTGCCCTTCAAACCGGAACACAGTAATGTTTTCACATTACTGCTTGTCGGTAGAATAACTGGCAAAGGTGTGGTACTTCCCCAGGCGGACTCTGCTAGGAGTCACTGTGCTGTTACGTGGCAGGCATGTTGCTCACCATCAGGCACACGTCATGCTCGTCTCTTCAATTCTTATTAAAAAAAAAAGATATATTGTACTCGTATAATGCTTGACAGTTTTCTGTACGATAATTATTATAATACAGTAGTAATTTCAAACTTTGAAAATGTATACAATTTGTATGTTCTTTTTTTTGTTTTTGTTTTTTATTAATTGACGTGTAAATTGTACGTTTATGAATAAAGTACCTTGACTTTGACTTTGATAGTCATCAGGAACAGAAATGGGGCCGTGGTGCAGGCTTTAGACTAGAAGGAGGCGGTGTACATACATCAAATGACGATTTCGAGTCGATTATACAAATAGAATTATTATTATCATTATTTTTGATTATTATTTTTTGATTTTTCTATACATAATGAAATTCTTTAAAATTGCTCACACGGCTAAACTGCAAGAGCTACTACTGCAAGACCTTGGATTCTACATGAAACCACACACTTGTCAAAGTCCATAACATCATCCTGCTGAAGCACAAGACGTTGGCGTAATTGTACTCATCAAACATATCACACTAACATAACACACCGGGATAGAAGCCAGAAATTAATACATGATGAATCAGATGACATATATGATACAACCGATTAAAAGTTAAAAATGAAAAAAGAAGAAGAAGACTATCAGCTGACTATTATTATCATTGTATAAATTCAGACCAATGGAAACTGCGTTGCCAGACATATTGCATGCCTCTAGAAGAAGAGGCCAGTTTGTATGGGTCAATTATTTAAATGTTTTGTATCATCTTATCTTACCGCAAACAGCAATAAAGATTTTTGTATTTGTATATGTATTACTAGCGGAACAACCGGTACTGAACGGGTCAACAGACGAAATCAGACTAGTACTTGAATTTCGGTTGAAATGTTCCGAAGTCAACTATTTTCCCCTTCTCCTAATCTACGAACTAAGTTAAAAGAAAAAGAACACAAATGACAAAGGTCACGGGACTACGGTGTCTGTGGAGTGGCTAAATTAAATAAAAAAGATACAAATATAAAAAATACTAAATGTCCGCCCCGGCTTCGCCCGTGGTACAAAAATAACACTCATCGGGATCCCGTACATATCCAACGGTGAAAGAATGACTGAAATCGGTTCAGTTATTCCTGAGAATATCGCTTTCAAACAAAAACCTCTTCAGCTACCTGCTACGCCACCTGTCGGAAATTGGTCGTACCAAATTTGATAAGCAAAGGTTTATACTCAATGACGCAATCTTGGACATTGGCGAAATTACGGTGACATTACCGAATGGAACCCAAAGGAAAAATTAAGTTGAAGTTGACGCAATCTTAGACACATGCTGTTATGTCAAAGCACGATACGAAAAAAAGGAATATTTCTTTCCCGTTTTTGTTACATTCTAGATGCATGCTCCGCTTCTATTGATAGTAGCGTTATGTTCTATAGCCTATAGCCTTCCTCGATAAATGGACTATCTAATAGAAAAATAATCTTTCAATTACGACCAGTACTTCCCGAGATCCCAGCGTTCAAACAAACAAACTCTTCAGCTTTATAATATTAGTATAGATATCTTCGAGAGACTGGCGACTGCCGATCCGGAGCCCCGGGTTCAAATCCCACGGGTACCACTGTCTTTTCGAAGTCTGTTTTTTATTTATTTGTGGTAGGACTCTTTGCCGAGTCCGCTTGGAGAAGTACCACACCTTTCCCAGTTATTCTGCCGTCAAGCAGTAGTGTGCAAACGTTATTGTGTTCCGGTTGGAAGGACAACGTTCCCAGAGAAATTGCTGGGCTAAGTGATATAACACCTTATAAATTATATTCGCACGGATATTAACTTTCAAATAAAAAAAACCGCATCGAAATCGGCCCATCCGTTTGATCTCTACGTTGCCACAGATAGACACACACACAGACAGACATACACACAAACAGACAGACATCGACGTCAAACTTATAACACTCCTATCTTTGGTCGAGGGGTTAAAAATAGGGACTATCTACCTGCTAGGTGATCTAAATTGAGGGATTCATTTTGCCCCGCTGCTCACCAGCCAGGTCTGCCTCTGTGTAGGGATATAGCAGGAGAGCTATGAGACAAATTTTCAGCATGCCTCAAATACCTAAAGTCAAAGTTCTTTATTGATAAATCTATACTAATATTATAAAGCTGAAGAGTTTGTTTGTTTGTTTGAACGCTAGGATCTCGAGAAGTGCTGATCCGAATTGAAAGAAAGAGGAAGGCTATAGGATATAGAAAATAACGCTACTATTAACAGAAGCGGAGCATGAATCAAGAATGTAACGAAATCGGGAAAAAATATTCCTTTTTGAGAGTTTTCGTACGTTTCGTGCTTTGACATGACACATGACAGCATGTGTCAAGATTGCGTCATTGAATATCACAGATTACATACCTCTTGAATATAAAACCTTTGCTAATCTCTGAGTTGGTACAACCAATTTCCGACAGGTGGCGTAACTGGTAGCTGAAGAGGTGTTTTGTTTGAAAGCGATATTCTCAGGAATTACTGAACCGATTTCTACAATTTTTTCACCGTTGGATATGTGCGGGATCTCGATGAGTGCTAATATGTTCCGCGGGCGAAGCCGGGGCGGGCATATACACGTTAATTTTAGAAAAAACAAAATAAGAGCATGCAAAGAGTATACATTTTTAAAGTTTGAATAGAATATTCTATTGTACGATAATAAGTCTCGTACAAATAAGTGCCTAAATCTTTTTAAAAGAAATACACGGGTAACTCACGTTTTAATATAGTCAGCCCAGAGTGCTAAACGAGCTGCGAACCCGCGCGCGCACTCTCCTTGAAAAAGATCGCCGGACGCGATCGAAACTTGAGTCGGACTGGACTGAATATATCAAACGTGAGTTACCTCTAATGAGTGTATTTATTTAAAATGTGTAATAACCACGTTTTTTTGCTACCAGCTCTCGGAATATTAGTACAAACTAACACCAATCAATCGTCCACTTTTCGTTCGTTAGAAAATACGTCCTTCCTTCCACTCGACACCACCAAAACGACACCATCCGTGTCATGGACTAGAGATTCCATACGACACCACCCTGGTGATGTGCTGTTCCACCATTAGTTTTCATGTATTTTATGTCGTCAGTATTAGTATCCATGTCCATTGTGAAAAATGAAAATATTCGGACAGAAAGAATAATATGCAAATTGCAATGAACAATGTCAAGATGACCATTTGAGTGACAAATAAATATAAACTTTATCAAATGACATACCTCATTAATGAAACTGCTTGAACTTAATTGGAGTTTTCATATCAACAACTTTATATGTAGGTAACCTCACTATTAGTCGGTGGTGTCGTATGGACTAGTGATTACATACGACACCACCGTGGTGTCGTTTTGGTGGTGTCGAGTGGAAGGAAGGAAATACGTGACGTCTGGCGGCTCTGTGATCTCGGACTATTATGCGAGAGGTCTATGTTGAGCAGTGGACGAATACAGGCTGATGATGATTAAGATGAGTCATACCACTTTTTCGTGTGCAATCTTCTTTGATTAATTGGCAGTAGTTTGGAAATGTTTTCATGTGCAATTCTTTATTTCTTCCGCAAACGACACCGTATCTGAAATATAAGCAAATTAAACCGACTTCAAAACCGGCATACCAAACTATTCTCTATCGCCCAGTCTCGTACTAACTATGCACAGAACTCAATAGTCAATCGCCTTCAAAGTACATACATACAACACGAAGTTTAATGACAAAATTGATATTTTTAATAGTGACAAAATATCTTTCAAAAGAAATATGTCAAAAATCGTGTAATATTTCCAGTAATTTTCTATATGCACAATGCAATGCAAAGTTACTTTCATGCTTAACATGATAAGGGATACGCACTTACAAAACACACACTCACACACACACACACACCCTCACACACAATGTTACACGGATTGATAAATGCACGCAGTGCTCGTATTTTTTGGTGTTTCTATATGGTTTGTTGTTTTTATTTTATTTTCACTCATATTACTTATCGTTAAAATCTATTTTTTGAAAACTACACAGTAATCTTGTATCAGCATGTTCACATAATGTAAATCCGTTATTGGCCGTAAGATAGTTTGTAAGTTAATGAATATCTGTTTTTTTAAGGGCTGTGGATTTTGTATAAATAAATAAATAAATAAAACCACAAATATGCACTCTACGAAGGAAAAGTAAACAATTTTCGTACAAAAATATTAAACCAACTTCAAACCACAAATAGGCACTCAAAATCGCAAAATAAATTCATATCATTGTTAAAAGTGCTACTCACTCATCTATTTGAAGTCGGTGCTAGCCAAGTCGAACAGGTAGTAACATAACACATACATCTTCTATATATATATAAAAGAAAGTCGTGTTTGTTACAACACTTATAATTCGAGAACGGCTGGACCGATTGCCATGGTTTTTGATTTGTTGGATTTGTTTCCGTCCCGAATAACAGAATACATCTTGAAAACAATGAAAACTCGATATATATAATGAATACTTAATCATTTCAATAGGTGCTGATTTGTTTATTACATGTCAAACATTTGTTGTCCAATCCTGTCAAATAGTGTAACAACTATTTTTTTTTTGGAGCTTATGGCCTGGTTGCTGAGACCTTTATTTTTTTCTGAAGACATCATGTGTGCGTTCAGAAATTTATTTTTTGTAAAATATCTACAAAGTTCAGGTACTGTTATATTTGTTTGTTTTAGACATTAATTTTCGAAAATTATGTATTAATTATATAATTTTTAATTCCCGAAAATAATACCTAAGATTTATTCTACAGTAAAAACATAAAATCATCGGAAAGGAACGGAATTTAGGGAATAAAAAATCAGTTGGTAAAGGTTGGTAAAGATTAAGGAAAAAATCTACAGGTTAACAAAAGAGTAAATGTCTTTTTATAGGTTGTCTATGATTTTTCTTAATAAGCGATTCACGTAGTGGTTATATACTCTTTGAGCTATTGTCTATGTCTCGAAAGTTTAGGCACTGTTATTATATTTGGTAGTTTTATGCGAGTGCACATTTTAATAACAATGCCGCGTCCTAGAAGATCTAATCTTTCCCAGCGAAGCCGTAATGCAATTAGGCAACGGAATATCGCGAGTCAATTCTAGGTTAGAAACGAGAAATCGTCGAGCTTATCGTACAGATGAACAGAGGAATAATCTTCGAAGTGCAAGAAGAAATGGTTCAAGTATTGATTTGAATCGAGCAGCGTTTCTGTATGATTGCACCATCGACTACAGCTTACATCGTTTAGTTTGCATTGGTCCAATGGACGTTGTTTGCCAGCATTGTGGAGCATTGAAGTTTGCTGGTGAAACGCCTGGTTTGTGCTGCCTTAGTGGCAAACCATCTGCTTTATTTGTTCTTGCACCTGACCAAAAAACAAAGAATGTCGTTTACCACAAAGTGCTTGAATGAGAATCCTATTAATGAATTAATCCGAGTTTTTTTCCCGATCTGCACAACATAGTTTTCAATCATTTTTTTCTGACATGAGTTTGAAGTACTTAATTATTATTTTTTATTTTTATTCTCATTCTGTATGTATGTTTTCATCATCATTCATCATAATACAATACTTTTTTTGTTTCTATCTATATAAATATATTATTTTGTATCATTGTTTTACGTTTATCAAAGCCTAAATTAGTTCAGCTGAAAAGTAACACGACATTCATTGACTGTTAGGCGGTACGAAGTTCGCGCGGGTCAGCTAGTACATTATAAAAAAAAAACATATGTGTCGAATTGATAACCCTTTCCTTTTTGGAAGTCCGTTAATAAGGGCTTAAGAAATTAAATATGTGTCATTAATTAACTTAAAATAAAAATTAATTAAATAAATATATATGTATACCCCAAAGCGCAAAGAAAGCCAGAAAATTTGAAGAAACAAGATAGATAGATAGAAACTCTTTATTGCAACACAAACAATTTAAAATATTACAAATAAACACTTATGAACTAGTGCCACAAGTGGCGGCCTTATTGCTAAGAGCAATCTCTTCCAGGCAACCAGCAAAAAGGAAAATAGCCCACATATACTCGTAGGCGGGGGAAGCGACATCAATTCAATAATACTACTACATATGTATCTATAACTATAACTATATAAAATAATAAATATTAACCTATAAACATGAGACTAAAAATTTAACTGATAAATACTAAACATAATAAACACTTACAAACAAAAGTGCGGACAAGATGAACAATAAATCAATAATGTAACAGTGCTACCATCTACAATTTGCTGGTGTCAACAGTTTTGCACTGCGATAAATAAAAATCTTTTAATCTTCCTTTAAAATGCTCAAGGACTGCGATTGTCTTAAAGAGGCCGGCAAAACATTCCATAAACGGACTGCCATGACGGTAAAAGAGTTTCCATAGAAAGATGTCTTGTGTGATGGTGCAGTGAGGTTGAGTGCTGCAGCCGCTCTCAGAGAGCGTGGACGTGAAGTTTCATGACAGAAGTTGAAACGTTCCTTAAGATAAGACGGAAGGTTGGATTGTACAATACGTTATAAAGAAGTGATAGGATGTGTGCATTTCTGCGGAGACGAATTGGGAGCCACTTGAGCTTTGCGCGAAATAAACAAGTGCCATAACTCACAATTGATATATTTGGCTGCAAACCGTGCCGCAATATCTCTCCTTTTGATGTTCCCACCGCCCAGTGGATTCGGTTTCTTATCACTCTCCGGTTGCTTGGCTTCCTTTTCATCCTCCTGTTTGGCTACTTTCTCCATATAATTTACGTCTAAGCTCCACTCGCCGCCTGCCCAATACGGCTCGAACCCCTGGTTGGGCTGATACCCCTTACCGTATGGGGGTCCTACGTGAACTGGCACCGACATTTTTCTGCAAAACCAAAATTACTCACTAACAAAATGACGCTTAAGGCTTGTTCGCATTAGGCTAGTAATTTAGCCTAGTGGCGAGTAATTTAGAGTAAACGTGTATGAACAGTGAAAATTTAGTCGAGTAGTTTAGGAAGGGATTTAGTCGAGTCAATCCATTTTCAACGGGCGAGTAGCACCCCCCACCACGCGTTCGTTGGGAGCGGTGCGCTCATTGGCTCGCCGACTAAGCAGGTTCGAACTTGTCGAATTAGTCTGGAGATAAAAATAACTTCCAAATACGAAATTGTCTGTGGAATAACTTATTTTATTGATCACACAAATTTCCTCATTCATCTCTTCTAAAATAGCCATTACGATTCGATAAGATTAGCTTATTCATTCATTTATTTTATTGCGTTGTAGGCTCTTCATGTTGCGAAACGCTACTCACTTGTGAACTGTACTAAAGCACGGTGCGAACGATTTTTGAATAGTAAGGAGCGAGTATTTTAGCAAGCCGAGCGGCACGCCTCAGGGTGCGCCAATTTGAGCGACTCATCAGGTATATCAAATCATCGTCATAATATCCGATACAATATTATATTTCCCTCCAGCGCATGGTGGTCATGAGTAGATACACCCATGCAAGAGGCGGCATTTTTAGATTTTGCCCCGCCTAAAAAATATTGAAGATCCGGGGCTGCCCGAGCGTGACGCTAGAATCCAATTCACAACCCACGAAAAACCTGTATGTGGCGCGCCAAAAGGAGGCTTTTCACGTCAAAAAAGGTGAGACCACTTCTATAAGGGAAAATGGAATGCCTTAAGGTACAAGTTGGTAGCGCGCGGCATGAGGCAGCGGCGGACGACGTGTTGTCGCTTTGTGTCGCCACGACATGTCGTTGCGACCTGTCGCTGCAGTCATGATTTCGAACCCGACTGCAGACGGCAACAGCTGATGGAATGGAGTCCAGTTGGTTAGTGATCCGTGTAACAAGATGTCTGACGTGATCAAGAATAGTGATCGCATTTTTTTTATATTTTTACTAGCGACCCGTTCCGGCTTCGCGCGGATATTGCCATATAAAGACCAGTACACTCCGCGAGGCATAAGCTGAGCTTTGCATTTGTATGAGTGTAGGTGTGACAACCGGCCTTAGGCGCGGCGCCATTCTGTCTCGCCGCGCTCCTGCCTGATTGGTGATCACTCATACTAATGCAAAGCTCAGCCTATACCTCGCGGACAAAATTTCAAGCTCCTGCCTGATTGGTGATCACTCACACTAATGCAAAGCTCAGCTTATACCTCGCGGAGTGTACCTGGTTGACCGAACTTTGCTCGGTTTTTTTTAAATGATATTTAGGCAGGTACGAATTACGTAGTGATGACTTACTTAGACCTACTTAGAAATGAATTAAATGCGTTTATAAAAAGCTCCAAGTATAAGATTTTCTCTGAAAAAAAAGAACAAAAAGAAAAGTCCCCAGTGTAACCATCAGGATTCGAACCGGGGCCTGTTGACTCCGAGGGCGAGCAATTCCGTCTGAGCCATTTAGACTTAGAGAACAGTGGCGAAATAAGGTATCGTATTCTAATGACATTGTAGGAGTTTTTCATTGTCTAAAAACGCGCTAGATCGATTTATCGTCCCCGAAACCCCCTGTATACATAATTTCATGAAAATCGTTCGAGCCGTTTCCGAGATTCAGATTCTATATATATATATACCTACAAGAATTGCTCGTTTAAAGGTATAAGATATAGACCTAAGACAGAACAAATATTTGAATTCGTCACACAAATATTTGCACTGGGTGGTAATCGACCCTGGGCTTCGCAGGCAGAGTTACTGCCCACTAAGCCACGAGGCCAGTTATGAGAATCTCATAAACACAAACAATTTTATTGGCGACAACAGAACTTTTAGTGGGATGTTGTATGTACATACATAAGTTTGGATCCCAGGTTGCTCCCCACATCGGACGGGCCTATCTGTCTTCGGGCGTCGGGATCAGCTCCGGCGAGCTTGCAACGTTGGCTGCGCACGGCCGCGTACTTGGCCATCATGGACTGGGGACCGGCCATGGATGATGATACTGGCACCCTAGTCCCTGAAAACGTTGAAGTGAAATTTTGGCGCGCTATAGACAGATTTTTCGTGGGCTGTGAAATGAATTCTAGCGTCACGCTCGGAAATGATAAGAAATCTTCGGGTAAACTCGGGACCATGGACATTGGCATCTAGAAATGCTGACGCATTTTTCGAGGGCAGTTCGTGACCACGCCCTCCGGTTTCACCCGCGTAGTTTCCGAAGTGAGCTACCAAATTCTGAGTTAAAAGCTTTCACGGCTGTTCCTATGACTGACAATTTTTATGTGATTACTCCCGTTGGTTTAGACTTGACCGCTATATCGCCTGACGTTAACAGATGGAGCGTGCTTACCGAAAATTCACTCTCGATTTGAAGACACCAAGACTTTCTATGGTATTACTTTACGGCTTAGAGTGACAAGCCGAGCAGGACATGTGCCCGATGGTAAGCAACGATAAAGTACGACAGATGGTAGGCAAAGGGGGGTGTAGGGACTAGTCATGCGGTTGCACTAGCACTTCTTTTCCCCTCGAGTATCTAGCTCCCCTAACTTCCCCCACATGAGGAAGGAAGAATTCATGATGATAATATTGGATCGGATATGACGACGATGACTTGATATATGTAATGAGTCGCTCAATTTGGCGTCCCCTGAGGCGTGCCCTGGGCACGGGCCCCGGCTTGCCCCCCCCCCTTCCCTCCCTAGATCCGGGCCTGAAATTGAAATTCATTTATCTGGACGACGCGACGGACTGTGTCAGCTTCTTATGAAGTTTTATTCGGAATAGATTTTGTAATGCAAGACTTATTGTTATTTTAATAATTAAAGTTTTGTAACCACTGCAAACTCATATATAAGTACATATATACATAAACCACTAAATGTTCCCACTGCTGGGACTCGGGGCCTTTTCTCGCAAGGAGAGAGTCAAGGCCATAATCCACCACTGGCCTCGTGGCTTAGTGGGTAGTAACGACGCCTGCGACGCCGAGGGTCGTGGGTTCGATTCTCACCCAGTGCAAATATTTGTGTGATGAATTCAAATGTTTGCACTGTGTCTGGGTGTTTCTATGTATAATAAGTATGTATTTAGAACTATATAAGTATTATATCAGCTATCTGGCCGCCATATTACAAGCTTTGCTTAGTTTGGGGTCAGGGTGTTGTGTGTGAATTGTCCACCAGTATATATTTATATTTATTTATTTTACCACGCTGGCCCAGTGCGGGTTGGTGGGCACATGACTTCGAAAGATTCTAGGTACATGTCGGTTTCCTCGCGATGTTTTCCTTTCCCGTTTTAAGTTAGCGATATTAAGCACATGACTTCGAAAAGACAGTGGTGCGTGTGGTTTTGAACCCGGGGTCTCCGGATCGGCAGGCGCCGTTCTCCCGCCTTAACTTACTAAAATATAAACTAAAAAAAATAAAAGATTTTAGAAATAAACTTACCTGCATTCATTATACAATGTAGTAAAATTAAAACGGGTAAATATATCATCATTTTTTTTCTATTATTAAACACTCTGAAAACACAATAGATAATTACGTCGGTTGTTGTGTAAGTAGTGTCATTTTATTGACGTTCAAAAGTGTACCCATGTACCAAATTGATAAATAAATGATTGAATTGAATTGAAAATATTTATGTTAAAAACTGCAACATTTTGACTAAATACCAAAAATGTAATTACGTGGAATATCTCTTTTAAAACTTATTTTTTAAATAAAGTGTGACGAGATGAGCAGGACTTTTTTGCATGATAGTAAGTACTAGTAAACCTGCCACATAACAGCACAGTGACACGCAGCTATTGGAACATGAAGAGTCCGAATCATTAGCACTGCACCGCGCTCGGCATCCAGATATCTAAGATGTTATATCTCTAAGCCCCGTAATTTCTCTGGAAACATTGCCCTTCAAACAGTAATGTTTGCACATTACTACGTGGCGGTAGAATAACTAGCACTGGTGGTACTTGCCCTGTCCTTGACTTCTGGACCCCATATCTCAAAATTGGCCGTCTAAGCAAGTTAGCGGGTAAGCATGTGTTCTTAGTACGTACTAACTCTACTCAATCGTCCACATTTCGTTCATCAGAAAATACGTGACATCTGGCGGCCCTGGGATCTTACTCTATAAATTTAGTCGACTGAATTCAGTCACTACTGAATTCAGTGATGTATAGGTATTACTAAGGTAGGTTTTATTTAGGTACATGAATAGCATTCACTAAGCTAGCATACTAATTTCAAAAGCGAAGCTTTCCTGATTCTAACTTACTTCTAAAAATGACTTCAGAATTCAGTTGACTTTGCTTCTAAATTCAGTCACTGAATTTAGCCAATGTTCTCATTTCGACACCGTAGGTCATTGTAGTGTGACCCTAAGTCTCCTATATTTTGAGTTTAGCGTTGTCTTTCTTCTTCTTTATCGACCTGCAAGTTTATTCGCCATACATTTTTTGACACATTTTTCACTTTACAGCTTATTGACAGCGACGCGAGACCGCGACAGGCACTTGACACTATGGAATTGTATGGGCGCCAGTTCGCGCCGAGACCGCGACACATATCTCGCGACACGTGTCTCGGTCTCCTGTCGCGGTCTCGGCGCGATTGTTTTGATTGTATTGTGTACAAGAACAAAATTAAAAATTTTGATTAACCCCCGACTACCTCGGATTTGTTATCTGTACAACTTTCTACTAGACAAACCCTTTCATTTGAAACGTATATTAAGGGAGTTGTGAAAAAAGACATGTATTTTGCCATTTTGTGGTAGCGGCCGTCTTGGATTTGAAATTTGCCATAGTGCAAAGTATTCTTCTAGTCAAGCCCTTTCATTTGTTACCCATATTGAGGTAGGTTGTGAAGAAATATTTTGTCCGCCATTTTGTGGAGGCGGCCATCTTGAATCGATATTAACCAAACATAGCTAAGAACATCCGCATGGATATTAACCTTCAAATAAAAAAAAAACTGCATCGAAATCGCCCAATCCGTTTGAGCTCTACGGTGCCACAGACAGACACACACACAGATAGACAGACTTCGACGTCAAACTTATAACACCCCTTTTTTTGGTCGGGGGTTAAAAATTAAGCTCGGATCAGTGGCCGGGTCCTTATAAGGCGCGGTTGCCATGTAAAGGACCGGCTACCCGCCACGGTCGCCATGTAAAGGTGTGGCCTATTAGGAGAAGAATCAAACACTCGAGCTTGTCTTAAGACTGAATTTAGTAGAAGAATTTGACTTAAGGTTACACTACATCATGACAGGTAGGATACACTGTTCAAATACTTACCTACAAACAGCAATAAATATTTATATATTTGTACATAGCACGCTCATGGTAAATAAACAATATTATTTTTTACATTTCATAAAATGGAACACTATTTAATGCAGTAAAATTATTCGACTTGTCTATTGCACAAAATATAGTTTCAATTAAAAATTGGTAATTCAAAACTTAGTATGTCTGTATAAAATTGTCGCGTTTATTATACAATGTGTTTGTCTACCCGTGTCGGAGCATGAAATGGTAAAATATATGATTAATTTTATCGACAAATCAGGCTTTAATAAAAAAAAATTCTTTGAAAAAAAGTTAGTTTTTTTTTATTTCGAATTATTTTTTTCCTTTTGTCGAAATACCATTTGCAAATGTTTAACCACGTTTTATTGCCTACATGTTCATTTAATCAATATCCCCCTTACATGGTACGTTGCATAGTGGCCGGCAAACAAGTTGACCCAGAAGTGACGTGGAAGGGTAAAGTTAGCGCATGCGCACTTCCACCAAATATATATTACATACGTTTCTGCGTTCCATGCGCAGCTAACTTCATTGGGTCAATTTGTTTGCCGGCAACTATAACTAAATTAATACAAGTGTACAAGAGTTGGTACCAAAAAAAAAGAAGGAGGAAAAGAAAATCGAAAGCCTGATACGAGGGTCAAACTGAAAGTTCTTAGAACTGGCCACTTATAAACAATATAATAAAAAAATAATTCTATAATTTGAAAATAGAACTCTTTGCCAATATTACTGAGTAGGTATATACTTCATTCATTTGTCATTTGTTTTACGATTTGGCGGCAAATTGAAAATTGTCTGTGTCACGTCAACATGAATTTAACACGAGAAAATTTTCGTGCAATGATTTTTTATGACTTTCGATGTCATTTAAGTCATCAAGAAAGTTATGATAGACTACGATTGGCCTTTCACGATGAAGCCCCATCTCGTGCGACTGTTTACAACTGGTTTAATGAGTTTAAACGTGGTCGCACTAATCTCACTGATGATTTACGTGAGGGACGGCCTTCTACGGCGACGACTGAAGATAACATCTGTGTTGTGCGGCGTATGATACAGGCTGACAAAAGAGTGACCTATCAGCAGATTCGGACAAGCTTAGGCATCGGTATGAGTCAAGTGCACAAAATCCTACACGAACATTTAGCGGTCAGGAAGCTTTGCGCCCGGTGGATACCTCATAATTTGACTGAGGCTCAAAACTCCATCGTGTGGATTGGTGCAGTAAAATTATTGAAAGATTTAACGGAGGTGACTCAAATGCTGTGTTCGACATACTAACAGGTGACGAAAGCTGGATTTACTGTTATGATCCTGAAACCAAAAGACAATCTGCTCAGTGGGTGTTTCCTTTCGAGGAGTTGCCAACTAAAGTGAAGAGAGATCGAAGTGCGGGGAAAAAATGGTGGCCTCGTTCTTTGAAAGGATAGGTCATTTCGCAACAATTGTGTTAGAGGATCAAAAACAGTTTCTGCAGAATGGTACACTACCAATTGTTTGCCACTTGTCTTGGAAAAAGTTCGAGAGAAACGACCTCGCAGTAGGATCCTCCTTCACCACGACAACGCCTCATCGCACACCGCCAAGCGAACGATCGACTATTTGGCGACATCAAACGTTGAATTACTGGGTCACCCGCCGTATAGCCCCACCTCGCGCCTTGTGATTTTTATTTATTTTCAAAAATTAAAGAAAAACTTAAAGGAAAGCGGTTTATGAATGCTGAAGAAGCGGTGGCTGCGTATCGCGATGCCATTGAAGAGACCCCTAAGGACGAGTGGGCAAAGTGCTTTTCCCAGTGGTTCCATCGCATGCAGCGGTGTATTAACGTGAATGGACAATATTTTAAAAAGATATAATAAAACTAATAACTGGCTAATGTAATCAGTTTTTGATTTTCTAAAAACTTTCAGTTTGACCCTCGTATGTCGATAAAATTAATCATATATTTTACCATTTCAAACTCCGACACGACGGATAGACAAACACATTGTATAATAGCTAGTAGCGTCTCGCTGTTTTACGTACGTAATTTCAGTTCCAATTATTTTCTCGCGATATAAAGTAGTACATATTTTGTTTTTTTATTCATTAGTTGTATAGGTTTTCGACTACAAGACTATGCTAGCCCCATCGTAACCTAATAAACCATATTTACAATATTTTTATATATACCAAAAAGTATCCCATATGTTATTCCAGACATGACATATTTATTAACTTTTTTTTTAAATAAAAAATAATTTTAATTCAATAAAGTAAAATAAAAATAATAATTTTAATTTAATAAAAATTGACGAGACGAGCAGGTCATGTGCCTGACGGTAAGCAACATGCCTGCCACATAACAGCACAGTGACACGCAGCTATTGGAACATGAAGAGTCCAAATCATTACCTAGCACTGCACTGCGCTCGTCACCCAGTGATCTAAGATGTTATATCTCTAAGCCTGTCTCTGTAGAATTTTATTTTTGCGGAACTATTTTTTATTTATTTTATTTACAGTCACTAATAAACTTGTAGCTAGTGCCAAAGCGTTTACGAGTTTTATTTAGATCACATACATACATACATACGTACATACATACATATATACATACATACATACATACATACATATTACATAATACAGACATTTATATGAAAGAAAATACAAATTAAAAAATAATAACAATAATGACGTTTACAATTTTGTGCCAAAACACGACATACTGTTTGATACAAGTGTGTTTAGATTTGAATAAAACAAATTAACGTGTGGCCGGTGATCGTCGGCCAAGAGGTCGTTGAGTAATATAATTAAAAAGTATAATAATCTGCCAGTGAAAGTAGTGTTAAAATCGGCCATTTTAGGGGGTCGCCAGAACAAACAGACCGACAGACAGATTTAAAAAAATAATTTTATATAGTACCGTGTATCTTTTCACACGCATTTAGTGAAAGGCTAATTATTTATTGATGCGAAATTACAACACTTCAATTTTATATGTATGGATAAGTAGATAGTATCGTATCTAGCCTGTTTTAATTGCAAAGTCAGTACCGTAAAATTTACTTGAAATTTAAATTCAAGAATACATTTCTTTATATATACGAATGCCAGCCTTAACTCAATTTTGTTTTCGAATAATTTGTATTTTTTAAATGTTGTACCACTTTTAACGCGTTAAGGAAAAAAAATATGAGAGTACATTTTTATGATGCCCGCGATTACGAATTTACGAATTTTTGAAGTAATAACTTATTTTTGCGCGCCACAGACAGATTTTTTCGTGGGCTGTGAATTGAATTATAGCTTCACGCTCGGGAATTATAAGAAGTTTTCGGGTGAACTCGGCACCATGCCCATTGCCACGCCCTCCGGTTTCACCCGCGTAGTTTCCAAAGTGAGCTATCAAATTCTGAGTTATAAGTTTTCACTTCTATCGGCAGTTCTTATGGCTGTCAATTTTTTTTAATTTAATCGTCGTCATCGGAATATCGTCTTTCGCTACCTTACCCTTAGTCGAAAAAGACTTCAAAGTCCTGAATATCATTGCTAGCTTGTGGGAGTTAGGAAGACTTACTAACTGACTATTATTTTTATCATTGTATAAAGTCAGATGAATACAAATTGTTTTGCCAGCCATCGACATCTCGAAGAGGCCAGTTTGTACGAGTCTGGGTCAAATTTTAAATGTTTTGCAACATCTTATCTTACCTGCAAACAGCAATAAAGATTTTTGTATACGTATTTTGGTGTCGGCTGACTGATTTTTAGTTTTTAACTGATAACGGCTGACTGTTTATTAACTTTTCTCGGCTGAATTATTATCAGAATATAATATGTAATGTCGACTGATTGATTTTTAGTTCATCTCTTATATCGATTGACTTATTATTAGTACACATCTAGTGTCGGCTGACTGATTTGCAGTTTCTATCTGATGTCGGCTGACTTATTATTAAGACATATACTGTCGGTTGCCTGATTTTTAGCATACATCGGATAGAAAACTAATGTCGGCCAGTTTATTATTAGGACACTAGCGACTAGCGTGCAATGCTGTTACTAAATATAAGTACCTACTATTAAAATTCCGGTCCGGCGGCAAGACGTTTCATTTTACGTAGTCACGGTTTTTTGTGATAGATACTTTTTTGGCGCGACGGACGCACGCAATGTGTTGATTGATGGAACGAAACGTGCTTCACACCAAAGATGGCGACAGCGGTTTATTTGTCAGTGCCATCAGAATTTAACGAAATTCTCCATAATCCGAATTTTGTGAACATATGTTGTCGACTCAAAATCAATATTTTTTTATGTTTTGTTATCCATATAAGGGTTCGATCAAGTGTACCGTAGCCCTTGACGACATTATTAGTATAGAATATCTCTCTTGACTCAGATGTTTGTTGTTCCAGTTTCTTAACAAAGAATTACCTGATCAAGCACATCCAGCAGAAGCACGGCACCGAGCGGAAGTGCTACATCTGCGACCACTGCGCCCTGGTCACGTACAACAAACCGAGCATAGTAATGCATCTCAAATACGGACAGTGCCGGAAACATGTTAGTGTTGTCGTTTACTTACAACCCGGTCACAATATCTGTGCACCTGATATCGTGACGTCATATCGTCGGCGGCGGCGAAGATGCTAACCGTACTGTAGCAAAGTCAAAGTTCTTTATTGATAAATGCACAATTTACACGTCAATTTTATATTTAAAAAAAAAACAAAATAAGAGCATGCAAAGAGTATACATTTTTAAAGTTTCAATTGAAATTTATATTGTACGATAATAAATATCGTACAAATAAGTGTCTAAAATCAAATTATGTAAATTATGTGTGCAGGACGGCGCTATGGAATGAAGATATAGTTATAAGATATGAGTTTTAACTTTGTTAATTAAGTTTTGTTTGTCCGTATTTTAGAGTAAAATTAAATCAAAAGTGGGCCGGGGCTCTCATTCAGGTAAGGCAGCGCAGTACCTCTATGTGTGCGAGAGGGACGCACAGAGCGGGATGCCAATAGTTTATTCTCGCGCTGCCATTGGCCCGCCAATCAGAGCCCTGGTTCATCTTTCGCGGATTTGGTATAAATATAGAACGAAACAAAATTGTTATGTAGTAACCTGCCAGCAAGCTTCAAGTAAACACCTGAAAACAAGAAATTGACTTTGTCCTCCAATCCAGTCCTACAGCTAACTACGTGACCGTCGAACAGTCCGGAGCTCCCTGGCTCCGCACATCATCGAGTACATCGGTGGTCACGTACATCGTGGTCCTTCGCCGCCGGATCTGAGGACGTCAAGTTACTGCGCAGCGCTCGCCATGCCGATCACAAGATCTACGGAAAGGGCCGGGTGATCATTCCCGAGAACCTGGACCCTTTCCACACTTCATCGAGCGACACACTCAGCACCGCGCGCGCAGCTACATCTTCAGCAACAGCACAGAAGCCTGCTACTACATCAACGCCCCTACAGGGCGCCTTGCCATCTGCCGAGCGAGGCGCCAGTGCGACGGTCAGCAACGCCGAGCCTATAGTCATAGAAGCCGAGGCAGAGACACGTCGTGCAGAGCCGCGCGACGTGCCCCGCCCGTCAACCGCGTCACCCAGCACGCGTCACCGAGCACGCGGTCAAACCGAGCCGCGAGAATAGCACGAGCCAAGGAAGAGCTCGCTCGCCAGCAAGTCAAGCTGGCCGAGGCCCGCCTAGCCGCCCTAGAGGCGGAAGACTCCGACGACGACATCTCCGTGTATTCGAAGACAGAAGCCGACGAGCGCGTCGATACTTGGTTGAACCAGACCGAGAAGCCGCCGCCGACGACAGAGAAGCTAGACCTCGAAGATCAGAAGCCTGAACAACCGCAAGTACTTTCAACACCGGCGGGAGCCGGCGTCCAGTCCGACATCTCACAGCTTGCGTCGGCTATCACACAGGCCGTCAAAGCTGCGCGTCAACCCAAGTACGTCGAGCTACCATTCTTCAGCGGTCACCATCAAGAGTGGTTATCATTCCGAGCCGCCTTCTTCGAGACAATGGACACCTTCACCAACATCGAGAACCTGAACAGATTAAGAAGAAACTTAAAAGGAAGAGCGAAGGAAGCAGTAGAAGGGCTGCTTATCAGTAACGCCGAGTCAACAGAAGTCATGAAGGTGCTGCAGTCCAGATTCGGAAGACCTGAAGTCATCGCCACGACAGAGATAGACAATCTTAAGTCTCTGTCTCGCCTCACCGAGTCGCCACGTGACATTTGCATTTTCTCAAGCAAAGTCACGAACGCCGTGTCTACACTTCGAGCTCTGAACTGCATACACTATCTCTACAACCCAGAAGTCACCAAGATCATGGTCGAGAAGCTCACGCCGACGCTGCGCTACAGATACTACGACTTCGCAGCGCTACAACTCAAACAAGATCCAGACTTAATCAAGTTCGAGAAGTTTTGAAGAGAGAAGCTGAGCTGTGCGGTCCATATGCACAGCCCGAGTCGGTGGGTCCCCAATCACAGCCCACTCAGCAACATAGAAGAGCACAGAACGTGCACTCAGTCTTCGAGAAACAACAGTCGTCGAAGTGTGCCGTCTGCGATAGTTCGAGTCACCTCACTACAGAATGCGAGAAGTTCAAGACAGCCGACGGGAACGAGAGATGGGACATCGCCAAAGAGAAACGTCTATGTTTCCGTTGTCTACGCTTCAGAAACAAAACGCACAGCTGCCGACCGAGAACCTGCGGTGTCGACGGCTGTAAATATACACATAACAAGCTCCTTCACGTCGGAAGAACAAAGAAAACAGAAGAGGTCAGCGAGAAACAACAGACAGAGGTCATCAACTCCGCCTGGACCGGGACCAACAAACAGTCCTTCTTGAAAATCATCCCGATCCAGGTCAAAGGGCCAACAGCGACCGTCGATACCTACGCCCTTCTAGACGACGGCTCGACGGTGACACTCATCGACAACAGTATATGCGAGAAGATCGGCGCGACGGGACCTATAGACCCGCTGCGCATCGAAGCCATCAACAGTTTGAAAACAACAGAAACATCATCAAGAAGAGTCGACTTCATCGTACGAGGCCGAATCATAGAGAACAACGCATACAAGCGAGAACAGTCACCAATCTGCGAGTGTCTACGCAAGAAGTTCCGAGAAAACTTATAGAAAATTGTCAACACCTGCGAGACATCAGCAGCCTCCTCGCCTACGATGAAGCGAAGCCGCGCGTGCTCATCGGTCAAGATAACTGGCATATCCTGGTGGCAACGCGAACAAGAAGAGGCCGCAGAGACCAACCGGTGGCATCACTCACGTCACTGGGTTGGGTACTACACGGGGGCCGCACACGCACCCTCGGCCATACAGTACATTTCATATCGCATATGACGGAAAACATCGATGTCAAACAGCAAGAGGAAAATACAGAGAAGATGATGAGAGACTACTTCAACATGGACGCGCTCTGCTTAGCGCCGAAGAAGCCGAAGACAGATCCAGAAGAGCAAGCCCTACGTATCTTAACAGAAAATACAGTCCACACAGAAGAAGGAAGATACCAAACTTCGCTACTCTGAAGAAAGAAGACGTCGTTTTACCTAACAACTATGAAAACGCCTTGAAACGACTACACGGCATAGAACAGAAGCTCGACCGCAACCCATGTTTGAAGCAGAAGTACACAGAACAGATGGAAGCTCTCATCGAAAAGGGCTACGCCGAACGCGCCCCGAAGTCAGTAACAGAAAATAGGACCTGGTACTTACCACACTTCGCAGTAGTAAACCCGATGAAACCAGAGAAGCTTCGAGTCGTCCACGACGCCGCCGCGAAGACTAGAGGGGTGGCCCTTAACGACCTACTACTTAAGGGCCCCGACCTGCTACAGTCGCTACCGGAGTTGTCATGCGATTTAGACAACATAGTATCGCAGTGACAGCCGACATCAAAGAAATGTTTATGCAAGTGAAGCTCAGAACAGAAGACAGAGACGCGCTACGTTACCTTTGGCGCAACGATCGTCGAGATGACCAGCCGCCCGAAGAATACAGAATGACGTCACTTATCTTCGGCGCCTCGAGCTCACCGTCTACAGCCATCTTCGTCAAAGATCTGCACGCTAAGAAACATGAACATACTCACCCGGAAGCCGCACTCGCCATACAGAAAAAACATTACGTCGACGACTACTTAGACAGCTTCAAAACTACAGAAGAGGCCATACGCATCGTTACAGGCGTCCGAGACATTCACTTGAAGGCGCACTTCGAACTCAAACAGTGGAAGTCGAACTCACAGCGACTTCTCGAAGCTCTCGGCGAGAAAGAGGCCTCCGAAGACACAGAACTCTACGGTAACGAGGAAAAGACCGAACGAGTACTGGGCCTCATATGGAAACCAGATGCAGATGTCCTGGCCTTCAACCTCAACTTGGCCAGGATACCACCGCAGCTCATAGACGGCAAGACACCGACCAAGAGAGAAGCCCTGAAGGTCGTTATGTCCCTGTTCGACCCGCTTGGTTTCGCATCCGTAGTCACGATCCGAGCGAAACAGCTCTTACAAGAAGCGTGGCGCCGAGGCACCGCGTGGGACGAAGAGCTCAACGAAGACCTAACGGAACAGTGGCGACACTGGCTCGTTCACCTGAGAAACCTGCAGAACGTGACGATCCCGAGGCAATACCTACACTATAGTGACGCCTCCGTTCTACAGCTGCACGTCTTCGTCGACGCCAGTGAATCGGCCTACGCGGCGACTTTATATTGGAGAGCTGAGGCGCCCGATGGCACAGTCCACGTGTCACTCATCATCGCCAAAGCCAAGGTCGCGCCGTTGAAAATCACGTCGATCCCGCGGCTAGAACTCCAAGCCGCCGTGATGGGAACACGCCTAACAGAAGCCGTAATAGAAGAACATGAAAGGAAACCCGTCTCAAGAACCTTCTGGACAGACAGCAAGACGGTACTCACCTGGATACGAACCGGGTCCAGGTCGTACAAGCCCTACGTCGCTCAACGACTCGCCGACCTATTCTGGACGAGATGGGTCCGCGAATGCCTGCCCGAGTTACAACATCGGAGAGAGCCACATGGACGAGGACCACCAGTCAACATCAATGACTTGGTACTCATCGTCGACGCAAACCTGCCCCGTAACACCTGGATCCGGGGCAGAGTCATAGCTACATACCCCGGGCCTGACAACGTCGTGCGAACCGTCGACCTTCAAACAAGAGGCGGCGTGCTGCGGCGACCGGTGCGGAAGCTGGTGATCCTGCCGATCGAGAGCGCCGTGCCAGCACCTACGGAAGCTGCGACAGGGTCGCACGGCGGGAGGAATGTGCAGGACGGCGCTATGGAATGAAGATATAGTTATAAGATATGAGTTTTAACTTTGTTAATTAAGTTTTGTTTGTCCGTATTTTAGAGTAAAATTAAATCAAAAGTGGGCCGGGGCTCTCATTCAGGTAAGGCAGCGCAGTACCTCTATGTGTGCGAGAGGGACGCACAGAGCGGGATGCCAATAGTTTATTCTCGCGCTGCCATTGGCCCGCCAATCAGAGCCCTGGTTCATCTTTCGCGGATTTGGTATAAATATAGAACGAAAACAAAATTGTTATGTAGTAACCTGCCAGCAAGCTTCAAGTAAACACCTGAAAACAAGAAATTGACTTTGTCCTCCAATCCAGTCCTACAGCTAACTACGTGACCGTCGAACAGTCCGGAGCTCCCCGGGCTCCGCACATCATCGAGTACATCGGTGGTCACGTACATTATGTATATTACAATTGTAATTAACAACGTCAATTTTTTACAATTTTATTGTGAGTTTGCACTCACTGTATAAAAACTCGCTGTAACTATAAAAAGTTTGATCGATAAGCCAGCTTTTTTAATCGGTTTTTGAAGCTACCCGAACTCGGTGCTGATTTAACTATTTTAGGAAGAGTGTTATAAACTTCCGGTCCCATAATGTGAGTCAGTTTTTCCAATCTCGCGAGAGAGTGAGGAAACTATCCAGCTTGTCAGCGTTACGTATATTACGCGAATGTCTCTCTCCTCGCGTGTCGTATGAGTCTAAGTTGTTTCTGACATACACAGCTACTTGGTAGATCAAGATTGCAGGCAACGTAAGTATGCCAAACTCTTTGAAATATGGTCTGACGGATGTCGCATCGGGGAGTGCGCGGAGAGGTGACAGGGGAAGCGGGAGAGGCGCTGCATTCCAGCGAAGTGCACAGATATTCTGACCGGGTTGTACAGTATTATTTACTTACAGTTTTTGTAGTGGCAGGACTCTTGGCAGAGTCCGCCTGGGGGAAGAAACCACACCTTTGCCAGTTATTCTACCGATAAGCAGTGATGTGCTAACATTACTGTATTCCGGTTTGAAGGGCAATACCTACAATTTGTAATTTAAGTATTTTAAATATTAGGATGTATATTTCTTAATATGTATGTGTACTTTATACCTTACGGCACATTGTCCCTTACCCCGTCTTTTGCTGTTTACAATTTCTCTCCATCCTCCGGTTGCCTGGAAGAGATCGCTCTTAGCGATAAGGCCGCCATTTGTTTCACTAGATTTAGGAATTTGTCTTTTTGTTTATTAATTTTTTGGTTTTGTGTTGTGAACAATAAAGTGTTTCTATTTAAGGGCAATGTTTCCAGAGAAATTACAGGGGTTAGAGATATAACATCTTAGATCTCTGGGTGACGAGCGCAGTGCAGTGCTAGGTAATGATTTGGACTTCTCATGTTCCAATAGCTGCGTGTCACTGTGCTGTTATGTGGCAGGCATGTTGCTTACCATCAGGCACATCTCCTGCTCGTATCGTCACTAATTGGTATTGTACTCAATGTAAAACAAACGACATGTATAGAAAATTAGATCAAAATATATTTAAAAAAATATATTCTTATCTTGCTTTGCGCAGACGTTTTCATTCGATCTGTTATTTTGTGTCAAACTGTTATTTTAGTTGTATCAGTAACGTTAAAATATTGAGTATAATATTTCTGATCATTTTATACCATTCACAAACCTAGAGCATGTTCTGGAACTTTTCAATATTTTTCGAAAGTTCAACGTATCATATTGTACACCATGTCAAGAATAGGGTTAATTTAACTAAAATTGTTGTTTGTTTTTGTTTCAGACATTGTTTTGCAGGATATGCAAGACTTCATACAAGCACCTTAATTATCTGCGATCACACTATTTGAAGACACACAAGATGAGGTACCGGCCTATGAAGAAACAAATGTAAGTTTTGTTCTTCAGTACTTTCATATATTTTTTTTGACGTGACAACGTCTTATAAATTGGTTTGCCGGGTGACACTTCAAGAAACTGCGTTACGCTCCGCTCACGTTATGCGCTCACAACGAGAGCGAGTGAGAGGCACGCGTCCCTTCCACTCGGGCATGGTTAGCCCGCCTAAGAGCGAGAGAGACAGACATAAAAAGTGAAAGGCACGCGTCCCTTCCGTAAAATTATTTTACCACTCAAAGTCGTCGTCACGTAAAACTTTCGCCCGTATACCGACTTTACAGGCAACCAATTTTTTTTACTTTTATAGGTTTACACTTGACCGCCATCTCGGTTGACGCTAAGCGACGATGCGGTCTACGATGGTACGCGTTTACCTAGAATGAAAAATTTATCCTTTTTTAGGGTTCCGCACCCAAAGGGTAACAAGAACAAAATTTAACATTTTGATTAACTCCCGACTACTTCGGATTTGTTATCTGTACAACATTCTACTAGTCAAGCCTTTTCATTTGATACCCATATAAAGGGGGTTGTGAAAAAAGAAATGTATTTGGCCATATTGTGGTAGCGGTCATCTTGGACTTTAAATTTGTCATAGTGCCAAGTATTCTACTAGTCAAGCCCTTTCGTTTGATACCCATCTTGAGGTAGTAGTGAAAAAAATAAAATAATTTGCCATTTTGTGGTGGCGGCCTTCTTGGATTTGATTTTTTTATAGTGTACCCATATTGAGGTAGGTTGTGAAGAAATATTTTGTCCGCCATTTTGAGGCGGTGGCCATCTTGATTCGGTATTAACCAAACATAGCTAAGAACATCCGCACGGAAATTAACTTTCAAATTAAAAAAACCGCATCGAAATCGGCCCATCCGTTTGAGCTCTACGGTACCACAGACAGACACACACACACAGACAGACAGACAGACAGACAGACAGACAGACCGACAGACATCGACGTCAAACTTATAACATCCCTTATTTGGTCGGGGGTTAAAAACGGGACCCTATTACTGAGACTTCGGTGTCCGTGAGTACGTCTGTCACCAGGCTGTATCTCAAGAACGGCGATAGCTAGACAGTCGAAATTTTCACATTTGACGTATATCTATTGCCGCTATAACAACAAATACTAAAAATAAATATTTAAGGGGGGCTCCCATATAACGAGCTATATTTGTTTACCGTTTCTTGCTCGATACTAGAGTCTGCCTAATGAAAGTAGATACGGGATTTTTTGCAAACTTTTCACATGGCCGCACCTAAGTGTTCCTACCATCGGGTATTTACCCCACGAATTGGGATATTTTAAACAGAAAGTACTTTGGGACACTTGATTCCAAAAAGGTATTTTTAAAACAAACTGATTTAAGCATTATATGAAATAAGGTTAAAAAATTCATACGTGTTCTAAAATTGTATTCATAAAAAATAAGTACGACGTATGTACGTGTTGGCGATTATTTCAAGAGCAATACTAAGCTTTTAGTTGGCCTAATAAATATATTCATTAATTACGCTATTTAATAGAGAAAAGCTTGTGCAATTTTATTTTTAAGAAATTAATGTTCGGCTATTTTCCGAAAGATTTGGTAGAATCAGAATCAGTGTATGGTATATCTATCTCTGACGTAACAAAATGCCGTATTTTAGATGTTTCGTAGTACCTAGTTTAGTTTTGGCGAGAATTTCAGTTTAGGGATGCCGCCATGCTGATATATTTTAAATTTGCCGCGCTTTGTCAGTTACAACTTTCGTTAGCCAGACTCTAATACCGACTCTAAGACGCTTTACTATTTATAGAATATTTAGATTTATGTTCTCTTTTAATATAATTAATTAAAATAAATAATTAAGGTGATCCCATACAATAAAATAAGTTTTCGCCGTTTATTTGCCAAAGGTACGGAACCCTTCGTGCGCGAGAGTACACTCGCACTTGGCCGGTTTATATTAATATTAATAAAATTAATTGACGTGTAAGATACGATCTTCTCAGCGTTCCATGGATGCACCGTGCGGGTGCCGGGTCCATCGTCTGGCAGAGAGAGAAAACTCGAGTAGACCCCGAGACTTGTGACTCGGGCGTAGGTTTAAGGGGCCCTTTCTGACGTACATCAACACTCACCTTCTCTACTCGTGTTTCTCTCCCTGCCTAACCAATTTTACATTTATGAACAAATAACGGAAACCTTGCGTTCACTACTAGACTGCAGGCCCGTGAACAAAATTTATGGGTCATCTGATACAGCAGGACACCTATGTAGGATGATAGAAGGGTATAAAGTAATAAGATTGAGCACTATGCCGTCACTTGTAAGCTGTCCAACTGAGTGCAGTTGAAGAGGGGGGGGGTTCTAAAACTCGATGATTTCTCCTTGTCGCATGATTTTTGTACGGTATTGCGAAATAATGTATTAGAAGAGGTAGGCCGTCACCAGTTTGCGAAGCTCATTTCTTATTTATTATGCTCATTTACTTACCAAAAATACACAATACGGTATTTGACTAAATTTGTAAAACCGTTTAAATGATTTTTGACGTGACAACGTCTTATAAATTGGTTTGCCGGGTGACACTTCAAGAAACTGCGTTACGCTCCGCTCACGTTATGCGCTCACAACGAGAGCGAGTGAGAGGCACGCGTCCCTTCCACTCGGGCATGGTTAGCCCGCCTAAGAGCGAGAGAGACAGACAAAAAAGTGAAAGGCACGCGTCCCTTCCGTAAAATTATTTTACCACTCAAAGTCGTTGTCACGTAAAACTTTCGCCCGTATACCGACTTTACAGGCAGCCAATTTTTTTTTGATTACATAATATAGGTACATACCACATGCTTATTACCGCAAGATCCACTATTTTAACATTAAAAATAATTGTTTAAAGTATAAAGTTCGAAAAGCCCGCCAAAAACGCTGTGTCTGGTCATGTGACGCGCGTGACGTCACAGGCCAGTAAATAAATCACTGTTCATAAAGAAACCGTTTACTGTAGATGACATATTTACTGGCGTGTGACGTCACCAGCGTTGCCATCCTTAACAGTGCGTTTACGTCGAAGATAAAAGTTCAGGATTTTTTAAATTTTCAATGGCGTATTTCACAAAAAATACATTACATTACATCTTCCAAAATATAGTGTAATATATATATTTAATGTGTTATCTGACAAGACTATCATAATTTATGCTATATTTTCAACATTGTCACATCAGAATCCCATCTTACAGGAAGGCGAAGAAACCTAAAGAACAAGTTAAACCCAAAGAAGTTGAAGCGGAAGCATCAGTGGAAGTGAAGATGGAACCAGTAGATGACCCGTATGAAGCCGTGCAACTGGCCATGCTAACAGTCGACAAGGAGGAGGTGGATGTCGGTACGTAGAGTATGTCCAGCCTGAAATACATATCATCATCATCAGCACACTAAATGTTCCCACTGCTGGGACTCGGGGCACAGAATAGATATTACCACAGAACCCACACTAGCGAAAATTTATTAGTTATATAAATAGCGACTCTTGCTGGGACGCAACAAAGTGCAATTCAGCTCGCATTAGCGCTCAATGCCTATCGCAATTTTTAACCTAAGCATTTGCGCTCTCTTCTAACGCGTAACTCTGTCGCTGTCTGGCGCGAAATGATGCGCATCGAAAGGGTTGTCGACATATTATCTAATAAAAAATTAAATATACCTTTCGTTATGTAGGTAGTCAGCATTGTAGCTCAGATTATATATTTTAGTTATTTACTTCGTAACGCGCAAGACAGCTAGAAGAGGCCGTAACATAGGGTCGGACACATTGAAATTAAAACAATAAAAGTATACTTTGACTGTTTTTATTCTACTTGATCGTCTAAATGTTGTTTGATAAATATGTAACATATTTTAATGTACCTACACTAATACATACAATCAGCTTCGATTACAAGCTATTTTATAATGTCCCGTACTTTTTGTACGGTTAGCAGAAAAATATAAAAAATAGTGGTATATTGATGTGCCTCAGGAAAACATACAGCATTATATGAAGAAGCAGTATGTATACTTATCTTAATAATCTGTGGTCGACGTCTATACCATAGACAATTAGCTTCATCTTGACGCCACCAGAGGGCGCTGCAAGCGCGCCACCAGCCAGGGCACCCGGCGCGGTGCGATCTTTGGGATTCATAGCGTTGTATACTTTCGCCACGAGTGGTCGAAATTATAGAAAAAAATATTCAATTATCACTAATTAACAATTAATAACTATCGAAAAATATTTTAAATGTGTTTATATATTACACGAAATTTTATTGAAATCTCAACGGATTGAGATTTTCGAAGTACCCGTGAGTGAAGCGGATAATTCATCCATCGAAGAAAAATGGTAAATCCTCTGCGTGGTAAAAGGTGAGATCGACCGATTCCAGAATCAAGGTCTTATACATGCAGGTCAGTCTTCATTCATTTATATGCATTTTATCAAAAGTGAGCAGCTGGCTCACTAGTGCGAGTTTTGCCTAATCTCTAATGTATGGTTTTGACCAATATATCGAAAACATTTCGATCATCTACGCCTGGTCGCGGAGACCTTGCGTTCGAAGGGTCGTGTCAGTCTTTACTGAACGACTTCCTTCTGGTACAGTTCCAAATTACGTTTCTAGGTTGCGGAAACCGTGTGATAGCTGGAACACACTTGTACCAACATAGTATGTGACCGATACTCTTTGGACATGCGGGTAGACACACGTAAAAAGATTTTGAAGACTATTATGTAAATTATTAGACCAGCTAACGTTAAATTGCTAAGTAAATCTACAGCATGTACCTACCCGCTTGGCAGCGTGTCCGCTAAAAGAAAAACTAAGGGTTTCAGGTGCATCTCCCAGTTTTTAACTGGCTTGTTTAAATTATTTATTGTTTGAACCTTGTCTCAACTACCTACTAATACTAATACACTTTGATAAGGTGTGTAACCAATAAGTTACTGCTTAGTAACATCTGGGAAGCTAAACTTATTAAGAGTATCTCAATATTACATATAATTATGGCAACATCTAATCCCACTTTTCAAAAAAAAAGGGAAAATGGCTATTCAGAATCGGAATCAACATTGAATAATATTCTATGAAATTAATTAAAACATCAAAACAGGTATAAACGAAATTAAATTTTATACCCTTCGGTGTCCACCGAACTAGTTCAGACGTATACAAATACATAGACGTGCCAATGGGGTTGAAATGAATATATCATAATTATACGCATTATTAACTAAGATTTGACGAAACTTAGTTCAGTTGCACTATTGTAATTACACCATCACTTAATTTAGTTGCACTATCGAATAAAGTAAGCTGCTACAACGTGGACAAATTTGCAAACATACATGCATAACCATTTATTTATGTAAGGAGATTCTAAGTTTGGATCTTTTATACAATACGATCGTGAATGTATTGCATTTTAAAATTCTTACATACCTACAAAAAATAAGTATTTCATATGCAATGGCGAGCTCTGGGCGCCAATATAACTATTTGGGAGAATAAAATTTCACATAAACCCATTTCAATAGATTTAAAATTCACAACTACATCCAACTCATCACATCGATAACTATCGATTCAGGGGAGGAGTCCATGTTATAAAACAAACCTTCTCTGCGGAAGAGAAGCAAGGCATCAATGTCGCCAATTTCAGAGATATTTATAAAAAATATATCATTCAAGTAGATGTTCTATTGTATTATCAAATGTTTTATGGCATGTTTTATTTTAATACGTATACATATTTAAATTTTGATCTCTCCTTGGCACCACATTTTCATAACATGCTTGGTCGCGGAAACCTTGCGTACGAAGGGTCGCACTTCGCACTAATCTTACAAGACGACCTCTTTCTGGTGCAATAAAAATTTAAATAAGCCTCTAGATTTCGGAAACCGCGAGACATCATTTGGAACAATTGATACCTCACATTTGACCAGGTCCCAGCACCATATCTTACCACTAACACACGCTTGGTCGCGGAGACCTTGCGTTCGAAGGGTCGTGTCAGTCTTTACTGAACGACTTCCTTCTGGTGCAGTACCAAGTTAAGTTTCTTGGCTGCGGAAGCCATGAGACACTTGGAACATACTCATGTCCAATATATTTGACCAATACTTGTTTTGGACCTGGTCCCCGCACCATATCTTACTACTAACACACGCTTGGTCGCGGAGACCTTGCGTTCGAAGGGTCGTGTCCGTCTTTACTGAACGACTTCCTTCTGGTGCAGCGTTCCAAGTGACGTCTCTAGGTTGCGGAAGCCGCGAGACACTGGAAATGCCTCAAAACTATGATCGAGAAAGCAGGTATCTATGTATATTCACATTATGTATCTGGAAGGTTATTGACAGAAAATAGGAGCAGGTCAACTATGGCGCACATATATCTACATATAACAGCGTTTATAGAAAAGTACATGAATCTACCTACATCTGACGCAAAAGTTAGATTTGATTTGCTTAAATTGGAATTGAAGGGTGGCTTAAATTTTACTGTTTCTGGTACCATACGGCAGACTTTAATATCCGCCATCTCAGATTTAACCAGTAACAGCTTCGTCAAGTATGACTTGTACTTACATGATTTAACAAAAGGATGTTTGTAGTACCTACTGCGATGGTGTGGTGGCGCGGAGCCACTTCTCATTATGTTTCAATACACAAAGCACCATGAGCAATACTAACTACGAATAATTACTTAACGACTAATACTCTATCACAACAACGAAGGAATCTATGACCACGAATCGTTTGCATTCTTCTGACATTCCCTGATGATGTTTATACTCCTAAAACACATGATAATTTAAAACACGCGTCTTACGCAGTTGTGTTTTCAATTCCAATGAGCGATAATGTTGATTAATATTTAGTTTGTGAAAGAGTGCCCAGCTTGCCGTATAGTCTCTATTCTGAAGAGAGAAACCGTATGCTCTTCGATTTTATGAAATCTGATAAGTAATAATAAGGTTAAATATTAATGGAAAAGATTTAAGATTTTTATCATTTCGAGATAACACCAAAACCAAATTGAAAGTAGATACGGTGAACAGTAACATGAAATAATTGTAGCAGAACCGTTATGTAAACGGTATATGAACTTTAAGCTTGAGTATGAGATTTAAAACAGCGACTAAGAACCACCATATTTTATAAATAAAAGGATTCAAAGATCCATTTGCAACAAATAATTGCAAAATGTCGTCAACAAAGCCTATAAATGCTTTCGACAAGCTCTGATGAACCCAAATTCCAGTATTCTTTCCTGGTTATTATTAGCACATTCGAACTATTCAACAAGGACGTACAAGGTAGTGGCTCTCGACTAGCCAACAAACAAATTATATTTATACGAAACCAGCCCAGCCTTCTGACTCGTTCCCATCACTGGGAGTCGGCCAAAGCCATGGTCCACCGGGCTGGTGCGGCCTGGTGGATAACGCGTGACCTAGGAAGATTCTAGGTAAACGTCGCTGTAGAGTGTATCATTACATTGAAATCTTCATGAGTATTGATAAAACCCTAGATTTTTAGGAAAATGAGGGTAGATTTGAGTGAGAAACTCACAAAAAAAATAGTTTATAAAATAACGCTAGGTCAGTGTGAATCATTGCCAACCCTTACTGTCACTCGGCACCGGACGAAACGATGGTCGAGCGAGGACTTATATGCGTTAAATATGTTATAATATATCTTAAGTCTGATCAAAATAATTATAATTTGATATTAAAATTCAAGAACTGCTGACATAGCTAAAACACGGATAAGTCTAGTTTAAAATAACAGCTTATCACTTAAAACAGAATTAGTACACGTAGTATGTACTTATATTATGTCGCCTATTTGCAGACAACACACTAAAATGGAACTTCATATTTATGTACATTTTAAAATTTTGCGAAAGCGATAATCTTCTGAATTCTACAGCTACCTGAAGTCTTAGAGAGTTACTTTATGTAGATTGGTTGTTTTCCAATTCCTCCAAAACAGTATGTAAAACATATATGTTTGGAACAGTTCTTTAAATAATAACCCCTTTTTAAATATTATAGACCGAAATATACATAGGTATTATTGCTATATAGCAGTATGAACATGGAAAATGAGAATAATTTGTGTCTTATCACATTATTTCTAGTTCCTATCTGAGAAAAACAGAATAGCTTTCGAGTCAAATCAAATAAATTTTATCTATAGCAGTTGCTTAACATCTTGTTATTAAAAAATTGGATATGTCCAGTCCAGTGAGACAGTGCCATGAACGTACAACTAGGAGATGTAGACCAGATATAGCAGTAGCCTTTGGATGATCAAATACCCAATCGATTGATGACATTATTAAGCAAAACATGGAAATATCTTAACACATTAGCATGTTAGGTTAATTTACTGCGAAATTAACATAAATGGTTAATCATGTTCTTCAAAGTTTACATCACACACAAATTAGCTTTGTTAATTTAGCTAATTACAAAATGTTATTGAACACTTTATTTTAATAAGTATTCAAATGTTTCAGTCATCATAGCGTTGTTCTTTTTTGGACATACTTACACCAGCAGATAACAAACACGTCTTCATATAATGCTGTATGTTTTCCTGAGGCACATCAATATAACGGTTTTACATAAAAATAAAACCGATATTATGTGCCGAGAACGGAAAACATACAGCATTCTAGAAAGGGCTTTCTGGTGAAGACTATGAATCCCAAAGATCGCACCGCGCCGGGTGCCCTGGCTGGTGGCGCGCTTGCAGCGCCCTCTGGTGGCGTCAAGATGAAGCTAATTGTCTATGGTATAGACGTCGACCACAGATTATTAAGATAAGTATACATACTGCTTCTTCATATAATGCTGTATGTTTTCCGTTCTCGGCACATAATATCGGTTTTATTTTTATGTAAAACCGTTATATTTTGTACAACTAGGAAAAAATGATAATACTTTGTTTTTTGACTCGTGCATCCATATACAGCACAATATATGGCGACGTAATTTTGCGCGGGAAACGTGCTGCGCGAGCGCTCAGACGTGCGTTCGACAACCGCCTGGCACTTGTTCCGTGCGAGGAACGGTCTAGCTGTAGGCTAAAACCGCGCGACCTTGAGCGAGTGAGGATGCACTGCTCGGGGCCTTCTCCGCAAGGCCTCGAGAGAGAGAGAGAGAGAGAGAAAGAGAGAGAGAGATAGAGACCTTCCTTCCACTCGACACCACCAAAACGACAGCATCCGTGGTGTCGTATGGAATCTCTAGTCCATATGACACCACCCTAGTGATGTGCTGTTCCGCCATTAGTTTTTATGTATTTTATGTCATCAGTATTAGTATCCATGTCCATTGTGAAAAATTAAAATATTCGGACAGAAAGAATAATATGCAAATTGCAATGAACAATGTCAAGGTGACCATTTGAGTGACAGATAAATATAAACTTTATCAAATGACATACCGCATTAATGAAACTGCTTGAACTTAATTGGAGTTTTCATATCAACAACTTTGTATGTAGGTAACCTCACTATTAGTCGGTGGTGTCGTATGGACTAGTGATTACATACGACACCACCGTGGTGTCGTTTTGGTGGTGTCGAGTGGAAGGAAGGGATAGAGAGAGAGAGAGAGTTAAGGCCATAATCCACCACGCTGGCCCAGTGCGGGTTGATGAATGAGGCATGACTTCGAAAGATTCTAGGTACATGTCGGTTTCCTCACGATGTTTTCCTTCACCGTTTTAAGTTTTTTTTTAATATCTTTTATAGGTTTACACTTGACCGCCATCTCGCCTGATGTTAAGCGACGATGCGGTCTACGATGGAGCGTGTTTACCTAGAAGAAACCGATTCACTCTCGATTTGAAGACACAGATTGTAACTATCGGGAAAAACCCTCTCAGGCAACGTATTCCACAGCCTAGACGTTCTTATCACAAAAGTAGAGTCAAATCTCTTCGTTCGTGTCTTTGGAACATCAACCATGAAACGATGTCGCTTTTTCGAGCTACGAGCATTCCGATAGAAAAAAGGGCAAGGTGGTATTAGATCGTACAAATCAGTCGCACACTCTCCGAAGTGTATCCGATAAAAAACCGATAAGCTAGCAATTTTCCGGCGATGTTCGAGACTTTGCAGTCTTTTAATCTGTTTTAGTTGAAACTTTTTTTGTATAACGCATAGGTTTTTAATTATATAGCGCTCCAAACTTTTAATTGCTGCGGCGCTTGCACTATACAACCAACTACCGAAATATATATTTCGGTACTTCTCTCCTAGTTTGGTTCGATTGAACGAAAAAAAAAAAAAAAGATGACAAATATTATTATCTACAATAATGATCTCTATATTTTTTATCGTACGATGCGCGGTTCGCGAGATATTCATGGCGGCTGAAGTGAACCTCGTGATATCTTTTTTACATTTTTAATCCCTCCCTTCCCCTTGTTGATATGTGGTGAGGTTTAAAACTACCCTTCCTCCCCCACCGAAAATCACGTGTATTTTTTATAGTACCTACAAATAATCTTAAAACTTAAGGGTTATGATAAAAATGTCAAGACAGGTTGTTTTTGACTCGTATAAAAGAATAGTTGACTGGTTGACTGAGCTTTGCTCGGTTTTTTTAAATGATTTTTAGGCAGATACAAATTACGTAGTGATGACTTACTTAGACCTACTTAGAAATGAATTGAATGCGTTTATAAAAGACTCTAAGTATAAAATTTTCTCAGAAAAAAAAAGAACAAAAAGAAAAGTCCCGAGTGTAACCATCAGGATTCGAACCGGGGCCTGTTGACTCCGAGGGCGAGCATATTCCGTCTGAGCCATTTAGACTTAAAGAACCGTGGCGAAATAAGTTATCGTATTCTAATGACATTGTAGGAGTTTTTCATTGTCTAAAAACGCGCTAAAAAAAATTATGTTTTTAAAAAATAAAACCTAGCTAGATCGATTTATCATCCCCGAAACGAAACGTATACATAATTTCATGAAAAGCGTTCGAGCCGTTTCCGAGATTCAGATTCTATATATATATATACCTACAAGAATTGCTCGTTTAAAGGTATAAGATTAAAGGAATGGTGTAATCATGCGAAATAATTTATGGTTTCATTTTACATAAATACACGGGTAACTCACGTATAATGTAGTCCGTCCAGTCCGACTCAAGTTTCGATCGCGTCCGGCGATCTTTATCAAGGAGAGTGCGCGCGCGGGTTCGCAGCTCGTTTAGCACTGAAAGGTTTCATTGTTGAGTAATGATTGTTTTAGTGTGACGTCGCCGACGGCGCCGATCCGGGCCCGGAGGGAAAATCACGCGTTTGACGAAAATACACGTGATATCTTACTATACCCCTTCCCTTGTGATATTTCGTGATTTTTGGCGAATTTATTTTTATTAATAATTATTAAGAGACCTTTGCCCAGCAGTGGGACAGTTGAGGTTAAATAAAAAATAAATATATTAATCGTTTTTTTTTTAAATAAAGAGTGACGAGACGAGCAGGACATGTGCCTGATGGTAAGCAACATGCCTGCCACAATACATAACAGCACAGTGACACGCAGCTATTGGAACGTGAAGAGTCGAAATCATTACCTAGCTCTGCACTGCGCTCGTCACCCAGAAATCTAAGATATTATATCTCTAAGCCCTGTAATTTCTCTGGAAACATTGCCCTTCAATCCCGGAACACAGTAATGTTTTCACATTACTGACATATTATTTAACTTTTGAAAGTTGAGTACTAAAATAAAAGTGATGCCCTGATGCGTTACCAAATTGAATTTCTTTTAACATTTGATTTTATTTATAAAAAAAGTTTTATTCAATGTAACACATTTATATTTAATTAGCTTCGAGTGACGAGACGAGCAGTTTCTGTATCTGATGGTTAGCAAACTGATGATAGCAACCACTGACAGTGTGCGCGTCAGCTTATATGTGACAGCGCACACGTGCATATTATGTGGCCGACTCGATGGACACAGTTTTTGTTTTAGCGAGACAATGTTCGAATTTTTTTATATAGTAACGGCACAAAAATTCCTGCCATGCTACAGTTGTTACATAAACTCCGTTGGAGGTGAAGTGATTTCACTTTTTATGTTCCAAGAGCTGTGTGTGTCACTGTGCTGTTATGGGCAGGCATGTTGCTTACCATTAGGCGCATTTTATGAATGCGAATGAAAAAAAAATGCATTTTAAAAAGAGGTTTCTCAATTCGACCGTATATATGTTTTTTTATGAATTCGATACAAACGTATCGAACTAAAGGCTTGTTCGCATTAGGCTAGTAAATTAGTCTAGTAGAGAGTAATTTAGTAGCTAAAATACTCGCTACTATTCTAAAATCGTTCGCACCGTGCTTTAGTACAGTTCACAAGTGAGTAGCGTTTCGCAACATGAAGATCCTACAACGCAATAAAATAAATGAATGAATAAGCTAATCTTATCGAATCGTAATGGCTATTTTAGAAGAGGTGAATGAGGAAATTTGTGTGATCAATAAAATAAGATATTCCACGGACAATTTCGTATTTGGAAAATTGTTCCAAGTTATTTTTTCTCTCCAGACTAATTCGACAAGTTCGAACCTGTTTAATCGGCGAGCCAATGAGCGCACCGCTTCCAACGAACGCGTGGTGGGGGGTGCTACTCGCCCGTTGAAAATAGAACAAAATGAATTGACTCGACTAAATCACTTCCTAAACTACTCGACTAAATTTTCACTGTTCATACACGTTTAGTTGCTAAATTACTCGCCACTAGGCTAAATTACTAGCCTAGTGCGAACTTTAAACGCGTGTTTGACACCGGTACGTCTATACAGGGTTATTGGTAATAAGCGTGCATCCGTTTAAGAGAATGTTTAGTACATTAAGTACGTCAACATCTGTTCTATAGTTTAGAAAAATTCGTATTTTTTTTCTTATACAAAATTTAAAAAAAAAAATGTTTATTTTCCCAGTTTTAAAGCATCGAACTCTTCGTAACGCGTGCGTCCGCTCTTTAACGCTCGATAAATGATGTGAAATGAATAAACACTAAGCAGCCGCTAAACAGTGCTAGAGACGACAACAAACGCTTTTTTCGGATATGTATTTGTAGAACAAAAGTGATTTGTTAAAATACACAGAACATGCCCTTAAACGGATGCAGACTGATTACCAGTAACCCTGTATATTATAGTAGTGCTATTCCAGACTATAATCTAAGTATACCTATTCCAAATTTCAACTCAATCCGTTCAAACGTTTCGACGTGATTGGGCAACAAACATCCAAACTATAAACGTAGTTTTACACTACAACTCACTCATATGGCCGGTTCAGTTCGACTTAAGTTTCGACCGCATTAAGCGGCCACTTTCATGGTCATTTTTGACACTTCATTTTAGTCAGACTACGTAACCAGTGTATTACGTTACGTCAAACAGACTACGTAAAGTCAGTCATTCGGGAATTTGTAAAATAATTATAGTATATAGATTAATTTCCTTTTTACATTTTGTTTTCATGAATTATTGCTAAAGAAATAAGTATCAACTATGAAAAAAAATACTATCGATTGCATATGTATGTTACCTTGTATAAAATTAGCTGTCCCTGGAAACGTTCTGTCATATAAATTAGCGACCAAATAAAATTTCGATATAAATAATGAGTGTAGAACTGTGAAAAATACTTTAAAAGCGTCCACACACGAGTCCTAAAATCAGAGGAAATGACGTAAAAGTAGTGGGGCGGAACCTACATCGAACTATAAATGACAAATCAAATCCTACATCGCCCCATATGATTGGTGATTTATGTTGCGATGTAGGCTCCACCCACTACTTTTACGTTCTCTGATTTTAGGACTCGTGTGTGGACGCCTTTAGACCTAAAATGAGGATCTGTTTGCCTGTTCGATCGAGCAATTTCGTTGTGGATTTCAATTATTTAAATTTAATTTAATTGTGGAATAAGAAGAATAGGTAATAAAATATTTTACCTTCCTACTCTCATTGTTCATTTTTCAATAGCGGTTTTATCATTTTTGTTGAAGTAATATCTATATAATTTAACCGTCATTCATTGACGTAAAGTCATTAACCGACTTCAAAAAAGGAGGAGGTTCTCTATTCGGCTGTATGTTTTTTTTTGTCAAGTCTCAAGTCAGTCAGATTTGAGTCAGTTGATGATTTGTATTGCAGAACAATGTTTACGGAGCCAGCTAGTGAAATTATGATAACTTAAGTTTTCCACATTGTCTTAAGTTTATGCTTTAATGACTTTTGTCATTTGTTGTTGTTTTTGTTCGAATTAAATTGTTTGTTAAATTATTTGTTAGTTTTATTTATGATTTATTCCTTTTAGTAATTCGTTTGCGAACACCGTTTGGGTTATTAACAAATCTTATTAATATTTAATATTATAAATGGTATAGTTTGGATGTTTGTTGCTCAATCACGTCGGAAAATCAGAACGGGCTAAAATTTCGAAAACTGTTGGACTATCGTCTGAAATAACACATAGTCTATTACATTTCATAACGAAATTAAAAAAAAAACTAGTCCTATTCCTCATTTCAAATAAATAGGTACACGGGTAACTCACGTTTGAAATATTCAGTCCAGTCCGGCTCAAGTTTCGATCGCGTCCGGCGATCTTTTTCTAAACGAGCTGCGAACACGCGCGCGCACTCCCCTTAAAAAAGATCAGACGCGATCGAAACTTGAGTCGGACTGGACTGACTATATTAAACGTGAGTCACCCGTGTATTTATATAAAATGTGTAATAACCACGTTCGTTTTCATACTAAAATAGTACTATTCCTATTAACACTATAAATGACAATGTTTGGATGTTTGCTGCTCAATCACATCGAAGCATCTGAATGAATCGGGTTAAAATTTGAACCATAGGTTATAGTCAGAAAAATATATAGTCACTTTTATAATGGGAAAATAGCGTAAAGAGAACTTCGCGGGTAAACTTACCTTTTTAAAAAATAAATAGTGCCGAGACAAGCAGGACATGTGCCTGATGGTAAGCAACATGCCTGATACATAACACCACAGTGACTAGCTATTGGAACATGAAGAGTCCAAATCATTACCTAGCACTGCACTGCGCTCGTCACCCAGACATCCAAGATGTTATATCTCTAAGCCCTGTAATTTATCTGGAAACATTGCCCTTCAAACCGGAACACAGTAATGTTTGCACATTACTGCTTGGCGGTAGAATAACTGGCAAAGGTGTGGTACTTCCCCAGGCGGATTCTGCCAAGAGACCGACCACTACTAAACTATTTCTCTGGTCGAATCGTGAAGCCTCAGAGCTTCTCGTAGGCTGCTGGACTGATTTAAAATAATCTTTCACCTTTGGATATGTACCTACTTTATCCCTGAGTGCTATAGGCTATATTTGTACCATGGGCGAAGCCGAGGTGACCCGCTTGATATAACAAAAACAACATAAAAAATTTTGATTAACTCCCCGATAGCCTCAGATTTGTTATCTGTACAACATTCTACTAGTCAAGGCCTTTCATTTGATACCCATATTAAGGGAGTTGTGAAAAATGAAATGTATTTCGCCATTTTGTGGAAGCGGCCATCTTGGATTTGAAATTTGTCATAGTGCAATGTATTCTACTAGTCAAGCCCTTTCGTTTGATAACCATATTGAGGTAGTAGTGAAAAAAAAATATAATTCGCCATTTTGTGGTGGCGGCCATCTTAGATTTGAATTTTTTATAGTGTATAGTATTCTACTAGTCAAGCCCTTTCATTCGATACCCATATTGAGGTAAGTTGTGAAGAAATATTTTGTGGCGGCGGCCATCTTGAATCGATATTAACCAAACATAGCTAAGAACATCCGCACGGATATTAACTTTCAAATAAAAAAAAACCGTATCGAAATCGGCCCATCCGTTTGAGCTCTACGGTGCCACAGACAGACACACACACACAGACAGACAGACATCGACGTCAAACTTATAACACCCCGTTTTTTGGTCGGGGGTTAAAAAATGTTGTCAGTCACAGGAACTGCCGATAGAAGTGAAAGCTTATAACTCAGTATTTGATAGCTTACTTTGGAAACTACGCGGGTGAAACCGGAGGACGTGGTCATGAGCATGAGGTCACAGTCGCGAGTTTACCCGAAGATTTCTTAACATTCCCGAGCGTGACACTAGAATTCAATTCACAGCACACGAAAGATCTGTCTGTGGCGCGGCAAAAGAAATTTTCACTTAAAAAATGTCACACATAAGTACCTACTTAAAAAAAAATTACAGGGCTTAGAGATATAAGATCTTAGATCTCTGGGTGACGAGCGCAGTGCAGTGCTAGGTAATGATTTGGACTCTTCATGTTCCAATAGCTGCGTGTCACTGTGCTGTTATGTGTCAGGCATGTTGCTTACCATCAGGCACATGTCCTGATCGTTTCGTCACTCTTTATTTAAAAAAAACCTGCAGATAGAAGTAAAAACATATATCTTTTACTACTAGTAAAAGTTTTATGTTTTCACTTACTTAAAGTACTAATATTGCACAATACGTCACCTGTGAAGATATAACCATTAGATGTGACCCGCCAAACTGCATCCGCACGGAATTATGTCACCGTTGGGAAGAGTGAGCGGACTCTTTCCGTTCTAGTCGGTTGCAGGACGCGGTGAACGCCAGACGTTTTACCTACTTACTAGATGTCCGCCCCGGCTTCGCCCATGGTACATATATAGCACTCAGGTACGAAAACTCTCAAAAAGGAATATTTTACCCCGTTTTTGTTACATTCTTGATTCATGCTCCACTTCTACTTCTATATATAGCCTATATTGCCTATATACAGAAGATCTCTGTGGAGCGGCTAAATTACTCATGACTTTTTATACATATTTCTTGGCAAAGAAAAATAGGGGGGGGGGGGTGAACATTTTGAACCCAATTCTAGTACTAGTCAGGCCGACTTAGTCTGATAGTAATCGACTCGACATCGTCTTTTGCTTAAGCCGCCTCCTCCCGGCCCAGAGCCTCCACCACGGCCGCATTTCTGTCCCTGATGACCATCTGTAGGTTGAACTCTCGAATCAACAAAAAAATTGGTTGCCTGTAAAGTCGGTATACGGGCGAAAGTTTTACGTGACAACGACTTTGAGTGGTAAAATAATTTTACGGAAGGGACGCGTGCTTTTCACTTTTATGTCTGTCTCTCTCGCTCTTAGGCGGGCTAACCATGCCCGAGTGGAAGGGACGCGTGCCTCTCATTCGCTCTCGTTGTGAGCGCGTAACGTGAGCGGAGCGTAACGTAGTTTCTTGAAGTGTCACCCGGCAAACCAATTTATAAGACGTTGTCACGTCAAAACTATATTAATAAATATTCAAAAAATTTCAGAAATTCATGTATACAAGCTAAAACAATATTTATTCGAGATCAAATTAAAAACTCTAATAACATGATAAAAAATACGTGGAAGATTATAAACAAAGAGACTGGTAGATTTAAAAGTCGTGAAAAGATAAACGCACTTCGGGTTGGTGAAAGAGTAACTACAAGAAAATCGGAAATAGTAGATGCTCTCAGGACTTATTTTGCTGATATTCCCTTGGAAACAACTAAGCACTTAACATCGTCCCCCTTACTTGCTGAAGAAATGTTGAAAGAAAATGTTAAGTGCCCTTCATCTACATTTGAATTTCACCAAGTGACTACTATTACAATACAAAAACGTTCAAAGATATTAAAGTAAAGAGTACGGAGGACTTATGGGGATTATCAGTAAGAGTACTTGATGGAATTATAAATAGCATTGCTCCATACTTAGCGGAATTGTTTCCGACAGGTGGCGTAGCAGGTAGCTGAAGTGGTGTTTTGTTTGAAAGCGATAATTAATGAACCGATTTCAGTCATTCTTTCACGGGATCCTGCTGAGTGCTATATAATGTACCACGGGCGAAGCCAGGGCGGACATCTAGTATGAGGATATAATATGTATAGTGAATCAGTAACTGAAACACTCGAGTCGGAGACATACAATTTATTCAATTACCAATAAGAATTTCTAGCCTACCTACCACAACACCCAGAGAAACACCGCGCCAAAAGTTTACACATACTATGTTATAGATAGAGTTAGATTTTCCGCACGGTTCCTTTGTGTCAATCGTAAGCAGATGACGTGCATACTTTCTATGGCAACAGAGTAATGTGCCCCGACAAAAGTATGTCACTACCACAAAAGCGACAAGGCAAGAAAGATGCTACCCGTGCTTTTGTGCGTTTGTGCCAACTCTATACGTAGTATATGTAAACTCTTTGCACCGCGCATAACTCGCTGAACGACTTTGATCATTGGGTAGCGCCGTAGTTAAAGCACGATAGGCTACTATTTATCCTAAAATGTATGGTTTCCTGGCTTGTCATTCATCAAATTCATAAAGTTATACTTAGATGAAATGGCTGGCTGCTAAACGCAACCAGCCTACAACATGTCACTACTGCTGACAGTCGGACAAAGATAAGAAAATAGATAACTCGGGGTCTTCGCTCACAAGAAGAGAGTCAAGGTCGTAACCCACCACGATGTCTCAGTGAATTTACACTTAACGTGGATTTACACTTGACCGCCATCATGCCTGATGTTAAACAACAATGCCTCTATGGTTAACAAAGAAGTGGTTGTAAAAGGAAAAAAATGAAATCAAAAGTAAAAATCAAAGTAATTTATTCGCCAAAAATGTGGTTACAAATAGGATCTTATAGTATGGTGTGGTGCTGCACAATTTCAGCCTAAACGGCATGCGAAATTAAAAAAAATGTTTTACAAATATAAAATTTTCAGAACATTTACAATAGCAACAACAGTTTTTATATCTAAGGAATTTTACAATGAGAGTTACAATCACAAATAATTACTTGTATTATAGGTTTTAGTTTTAGACAAATAAGTCTCATACAATAATAACGAAAAGTTCATTATACATGTGTAAGCTAACAACTCAGAAAGTGAAACAAAGATAGCTTAAACCATTGTGTATTACTATCAGTATTTAAACTAATTAACCATTATGTTTAACATCGGCATTTAAACTTATCTTAATATATAAAATTCTCGTGTCACAGTTTTCGTTGCCATACTCCTCCGAAAAGGCTCGACCGATTTTGATGAAATTTTTTGTGCTTATCCGGTATCTATGAGAATCGGCCAACATCTATTTTTCATCCCCCTAAATGTTAGGGGTAGTCTACCCCTAAATTTTTATTTTTAATTTTTAGACAAAATTTTTAATTTCTATTTTTTTATGATACAGCATACAAAAATACATACAATCCTCAATTTTCACCCTTCTACGATCAACCCTTATTTTTTAATAGCCATTTTAGTAATTTAATCATTTTTCATCCCCGTTCGTTAACTGAGCAATCGTCATTTAATTAGTTATCCCCGCCAGTTGTCTACAGGTGTCACTTCTGATCCAGTAAACAGCACGATAATTTGGGGATCAAAAGTAGCCTATAGCATATTTATAGTTTGAACAAGCTAATCTCGGGAACTACTAGACCGATTTAAAAAACTCATTCACCGTTCTTTCATATGTACGTAATCCTCGAATGCTGTAGGTTATATATATGTACCACGGGCGAAGCCGGGGCGGGCCGCTAGTATATATCTAAAATTCATTTCATTATCCATCTTTTTTCCATCTATCTTTTTTCTGACATCCCAGATCTGTCTCCCAAACGAATAGGGAATATGCATGTAGTTTAAATTGGCTTGATTTTTTTTTCGTAGAATCCTTAATGTCCCGCCATTATGCCAAAACAATTATTTTATTATTTAGTTAGTTCTTAATTGTAAAAAATATTATTTAAAAAGTGCAAAATAGGCGCGGGAAATTCAAGTTTGCGAAACGCATCACTATTGGTCGAAACCAAATGTGACGTCACATGACATGTTTTCTGCTTTAACGGTGTCGATATTCGTACTGAGCTAGTAGTGTTAGAGAGAAAAGTCGTGTTCTCCATCGTTGTTGTATGTAGGTAGGTCAGATATTGTTTGTGAATTTAGTATGTAGGTACTTCATAAATAAATCAGTTGTCTTCTACAATGTGCACCGGTTGTTTCATTGTCTGTTCCCACAACTACTACATGGTGTCAGGTGTGATTAGAACCGGAATATTGTTTTGCAAGCTGTATAGGCAGCGTTGAGTTTTGTTTGTGAAACTGGAAAACATGTCGTTGAAACCGGAGACAACTCAGACGGCGACGCCTCGAGAGATGACGTATGCAACGCTGCAACAGCCGGCCGCCATGAGCGAGTTCGGCAACACGGCTACTAATTGGCGCGAGTGGAAATCTGCGTTCGATTATTATTTGATTGCGACCGGGAAGGAGACCGCGCCGTCCAGGGAGAAGTGCGCGCTGTTCCTACACGTCATTGGGAAACACGGCCGAGATATTTTAGAGGAGTTGGACTTGAACGAGAAAGAAAAGTGTAATTACGAAGAACTAGTGTCAAAGTTCCAAATTCACTGTGATCCTACACGGAATATTAATTACGAGCGGCACGTTTTCTTCGAAACTTATCAACACGATGACTCCTTCGATAAGTTTTTGAGCGCACTAAGACTGCGTAGCAAATCGTGCGACTTCGGTCAACTACGCAACAGTCTCGTTTTAACGCAGATCATCCGCGGCGTCAAGGATTCTAGCATGCGGGAGCGAATGCTTTCCAAAACTAAGTTGGATCTAGAGGAGGCCGTATCGTGGTGCCGGGCGGTGGAGACGGCCGGTCGGCAGGCCGTCGCGTGCGCCGAGTCGGGGAAGGCAGCCGCCGCCGAGGGCGGTGCCGCTGAGTCGACGTCAATCGCATTGGAGGCGGTGCGCGCGGGTGCGCCGCGCGGCCGGGGTCGCTGGGCCGGCCCGCCGCGCCAGCCGCAGCGGCAGCAGCAAGCGTACCGCGCCACCGGTGCGGCCGCTTCGTGCGCCTCCTGTGGGAGGAAGCACGGCGGCAGCGGGCAGTGCGCGGCGCGTCAAGTGAAGTGTTTTCGGTGTGAACGTGTCGGTCATTACGCGAGGCTGTGTCGGGCCAAGTTCCTCGCGGAGGTGCAGGACGAGGAGGAGCCGGAGGAGTGCGACGAGATCAGTGAGTCGTTGTTGTGTAACCTGTCTTTGGACGAGGTCAGCGGACGTTCGGACTCCTGGTTCGATGACGTCATGGTGGACGGCGTTAAGGTTAATTTTAAGTTAGATAGCGGCGCCGATGCGTCTGTCATGTCTTGGCGTGCGTTCAAAGACGCCGGTTTTACCAAAAGTATACTAAAAAAGAGTAAATGTACATTAAGAGAAGTGAGTAAAACTAAGCTCCCCGTTGTAGGATACTTTGAACCTATTTTATGTCATAACTATTTAAGTAGTCGACAAAAGATATATGTTTTAAATCTAAACTGCAATAATTTACTCGGCATTAAAGCATGCCAAGAACTGAAGTTAATAATGCGTAATGTCAAGAAGGTAGGCTACATATCGGAACTTAAAATTGATGAATCTGTATTTGAAGGCATAGGATGTTTACCGAATATTTATAAAATAAACATAGATAAGGCGGTCCGTCCTGTAATAAATGCGTCGAGAAAAGTTCCTATGAAAATAAGACCTAGGTTGAAGAACGAACTAAATAAGTTAGAACGTTTAGGTATAATTGTAAAGGAAGACGCGCCAACCGATTGGGTATCTAATATCGTAGTAGTCGAGCGACCTGATAAGCTGCGTATTTGCTTAGATCCTCATCACCTAAATAAAGCGGTACGCCGGTGTCATTTTCAATTACCTACGCTCGATGAGATCACGAGTAATCTGTCAGGGGGCAAAAGTATTTTCAAAATTAGACGCTAAAAATGGGTTTTGGATGCTGAGGTTGGACGAAGCTAGCTCGAAGCTGTGTACGTTCTCCACCCCATTCGGGAGGTTTAGGTGGCTGCGAATGCCGTTTGGAATAAACTGCGCACCGGAAATATTTCAGAACGAGATGTTTAAAATATTTTCTATGCCGGGTGTGGAGGTATTCGCTGACGATCTCTTGGTCTGGGGATGCAACCGGGAACAGCACGACGAGCGACTGGGGGAGGTCATCCGGAGGGCGATCAAATACGGCGTTAAATTCAACAAGCAGAAATGTGTGTTTAGAGCGGCTGAGGTAAATTTTTTTGGGCCATAAGTTAGACGGCTCGGGTATCAGCCCGCTGGACAGTCGCGTGAGTGCAATTAAAAATATAACGAGACCGAGCGACAAAAAGCAGCTAGAACGTTTTATGGGAATGGTGAATTACTTAGCGAGGTTTATACCGCATTATTCTTCAATGGCGACTCCATTGCGTACGTTGTTAAAGAAAGATATCGAGTTTGAATGGTTGCACGAGCACGACGAAGCGTTTGAACAATTAAAATCAGCTATTAGTGCAGCTCCCGTGTTGCGGTACTACTCTCCGCAGGAAGCCGTGACCGTGAGCGTGGACGCGGGCCCGGGCGGGCTGGGCGCGTGCCTGCTGCAGGCCGGCCGGCCCGTCGCGTACGCCGCACGGACGCTCACGCCCGCCGAGACTCGCTGGGCGCAGATCGAAAAAGAAATGTTGGCTATCTACTTCGGGTGCGTTAGATTTCATCAGTACATATACGGTCACAGTGAAGTGACAGTGGAGAGTGACCATAAACCGCTCGAGACTATTTTCCGTAAAGCGTTGAATGAGACGCCTCCCAGATTACAACGCATGTTGTTAAAACTGCAAGATTACCGATTGAACGTAGTGTATAAACCGGGCCGGTTCATGCACATCGCGGACGCGCTGTCGCGGGCGGCCGTCGAGCCGGGCGCGCGCTCGGACGGCTGCGAGAATGACGTCACCGTTCACGTGAATGCCGTGTACGCGAGTCTGGACGCAACGAATGAAAAATTGGAACGTATCAAACTGGAGACGCAAAAAAGATCCCGTACTGTCGGCGGTTATAAACTATTACCACGACGGTTGGCCGACGGATAAAAATCGAGTAATTTCGATCGTTCGTCCTTATTGGACTTTTAGACATGAGTTGCATGAAATTAAAGGAATATTGTTTCATAATAAACAGGTAGTGATTCCGAGCGCCTTGCGCAAAGAAATGCTATCTCGTATACACGAAGGACACTTGGGAATCGAAAAGTGCAAAGCTCGTGCGCGCGAGGCCGTCTTCTGGCCGGGCATGGGCGCGCAGATCGAGGAGTGCGTGCAGCGCTGCGAGCCGTGCCAGCGGCACCGCGCGGCGCCGCCGCGGGAGCCGCTCGCGCCGCACGCCGCGCCGCGCCTGCCCTGGGACCACCTCGCGGCAGACATATTCGAACTGAATAAACTACAATACCTCCTCGTGGTCGATTACTATTCTAAATTCGTGGAAGTCATTTATTTACCTAATATGAGGAGTGACACGGTGATATCTAAAATGAAGGGAATGTTTTCCCGTTTTGGAATACCGAAAAAACTGGTTACGGATAACGCGAAACAATTCGTCTCGACCGAGTTCGCGGAATTCGCAAAAAAAATGGGAGTTTCGTCACGTGACCAGCTCACCCCTGTATCCGCGTTCCAACGGGTTGGCCGAACGGAACGTTCAGACGGTAAAGCGTTTACTGAAGAAAGCCTCCGAAGATAAAACCGAGTGGCCGCTGGCCTTGCTCAACTTCAGGAACACTCCCATCACGGGCGAGGAGCACTCGCCGGCGCAGCTGCTGATGGGGCGAGCGCTGAACACCAGGCTGCCGGTCGCGGCGCAGGCGCTGCGCCCGAGGGCGGTGGAACCCCGGCGGGTTCGCGACGTGCGGCGAGGCAACGTCGCTAAGATGAAGCAGTACTACGATAGAGGTACGAGGCCATCGCCGGTTTTGTCCCGAGGCGAAGAAGTCCGAGTCAAAGATGGTAAAGTATGGAATAAAGCTCGTATTATAAACAAAGCGGTTGGTGATCGTTCGTACTGGATTAAAATGGACGACGGTGGTACTTATCGTCGAAACAGATCTCACATTATAAAATCTAATACTAAAAATAAGATGTATACGCGCAGCTTCTCAGGTCGTTATGATTACATGTGCGATAACAGTGATAACAGTAACGTCGAGTCCCGAGGCTCGCCGGCCGCAGCCGCGCCGGCGCCGGCCGGGGGGTCGCCGGCGATGGCCCGGCCGCAGAGTGTAATTTCACCTGAAGAGGAACTTAGGGAGTCCTCCACGGAGGCGGTTCCATCTGGGACTCCGATACCTAAGAGGACTCGCAGTGGCAGAGAGGTGCGACCTCCGGCTAAGTTCCTTTTCGAATGAAGGTCGCTGAACCTTGTTATCGTTATTTAATTTCCATTATAAGTAATTAATTCATGCTTTGTATAAAAATATTTTCTCATTCACATTATTCAAACATACCTATATTTAGGAATACGTTCGTTATCTGGGTTTACTTTATTGTAGTTAATTTCATTCAGTTGTATTAGGTACTTTTCATGTCGAAATAAGAAATGGTATAAGGTACTACATTAGGAATATAAATACATAATATGTAGGTTAAATCTAACTTAACAATAACTGTTTAAAATAAATATAACATTAGTCTACTAGCTATGTACCTTCCTACTGATTATTATGAATAATGTTAAAAAAAAAAAAAAATATATAATTATTGGTAATTACTTTGTAAGAGAGGGAGATGTTGTATGAATTTAGGTAGGTCAGATATTGTTTGTGAATTTAGTATGTAGGTACTACAAAAGTAATAAATAAATCAGTTGCAGGCGCGGGAAAGTCTTCTACAATGATATTTTAAATATTATTTTAAAAATCAATTTGCACCAAGTTGTTTCATTGTCTGTTCCCACATTTTATTTTAAAACTACTAGGGAGTCGGTCGGAGACCAGCCTGATAGCAACTTCGATCGTTTCCTACTTCAACACGTACTTCAAGACACCGTAAAAGAGGAAGGTGAGCTGATGATGATGATCAAATCTTATAGACCGCAGGCCCGTGAACAAAATGTATGGGTCGTCTGATACAGCAGGAGACCTATGTAGGATGATAGAAGGGTATAAAGTAATAAGATTGAGCACTATGCCGTCACTTGTAAGCTGTCCAACTGAGTGCTGTTGAAGAGGGGGGGTTCTACTCGATCATTTCTCCTTGCCGCATGATTTTTGTACGTCGTTGCGGAATAATAGATTAGAAGAGGTATTGAAACTATAAAAATACAAATTTTAAAATTCTAATGGTTAGTTTGTGAAAAAAATTCATGATTTTCCGACGATTTACAGAGTAAGTTTGGTCATTTGATTGTGTTCGGCTTTGGTTCCATACAGTTTCAATACCTCTTCTAATACATTATTTCGCAACGCCGTACAAAAATCATGCGACAAGGAGAAATGATCGAGGTTTAGAACCCCTCTTCAACAGCACTCAGTTGGACAGCTTACAAGTGCCGGCATAGTGCTCAATCTTATTACTTTATACCCTTCTATCATCCTACATAGGTCTCCTGCTGTATCAGATGACCCATAAATTTAGTTCACGGGCCTGCAGTCTATTATACCTTTAAACGAGCAATAGATAGATAGAGCAATAATAAGAATTGCTCGGTGACACTTTGTTCCGTTCTGAAGGGTAGATAAATAGATAGATACTCTTTATTGTCCACAATACAAAAAACAACATACAAAACGATATATCCTTAAAGCTAGTGAAACAAGTGGCGACATAATCGCTAAAAGCGATCTCTTCCAGGCAACCGAAGGATGGAGAAAAAGATGAAATAGAGTTAGACGGGATTAGGGTACAGTGTGACTTAAGGTATTAAATAAACTTACATATTAATAATCATACATTAAAGGGCAATGTTTCCAGATAAATTACGGCTCTGAGATATAACAAATCCCCTGCATAGGTATTTAAAACTATCGACACATTACTACAAAAGACTCATTAATATAAGAACAAAATTAAAAATTTTGATTAACCCCCGACTACCTCAGATTTGTTATCTGTACAACATTCTACTAGTCATACTAGTTAAGCTCTTTCATTTGATACCGATATTAAGGGAGTTGTGAAAAAAGAAATGTATTTCGCCATTTTGTGGAAGCCGCCATCTTGAATTTGAAACTTGTCATATTGCGATGTATTCTACTAGTCAAGCCCTTTCGTTTGATACCCATATTGAAGTAGGTTGTGCAGAAATATTTTGTCCGCCATTTTGTGGAGGCGGCCATTTTGAATCGATATTAACCAAACATAGTTAAGAACATCTGCACGGATATTAACTTTAAAATAAGAAAACCACATCGAAATCGGCCCATCCGTTTGAGCTCTACTGTGCCGCAGACAGACACACACACAGACAAACAGACAGACGTCAAACTTATAACACCCCTTTACAGCTGATTATTTTTTAATTGACATTATTCTTTAGTATTATTTTATTATGTACACAGATTATTTATGTACTATATAATTTTATTGTAAGTGACGTTACCAAGTGTTCTTTTGAAATAATGGTTCGAATAAATAAATTGAATTGAACTGTTAATGACCGTAAAGAATGGGCCAAAAATATGTGTACTGAAATGCAACTTCAATGAATGACTGAATAAAAATCTATTAGTAACAATAAATATTTATTAAATTATAATTTAAATGTATTGACATGTTTCATACATTATTTTTGTATTTCATGACATAATTTATACACAATGACATAATTTGACTGACAATGCCCCTATACAGCTGCACTTATTGACAAGGCCTTTTTACAGCCGCATTCAATTGTTTGAACCTAAATTAGTTAGTATGATGTAAATGGTATTCCTATATTATAATTGTTTTATGTGACGTTACCATGTGATGTAATATCCTAAGGTTCGAATAAATAAATTTAAATTTAATTTAATTTAATTTAATTATGGTCGGGGGTTAAAAACAACTGACATAACAATACAATAGACGAACTAATGAAACAGTATCTGTTTCAGAGCCAGAACCAATAGAAATAGAAACAGATGAAAGTCAAGTAAAACTAGTCTCTGAACAGATAAAAGTAATTATAAATACAATAAAAGAAGAAAAAGTAAAGATGAAACTGGACAAAATGAAGAAGAAACACGAGAAACTGTTGGAGAAGAAATTGAAACGAGAAGCAAAAATCATGCGGAGAAAGAGACGGACCGAGAAAGCCGAATTGGAAAAAGTGAGAGAGATGTATAATGAAAGAGTGAAGAAAGCTGCTGCCATGGCACAAAAGAAAGGTAAACATCAACTGTATATTTTACTAGCGGCCCGTTCCGGCTTCGCTTGGATATCTATATTATACAACGTGTGGCGGAAAGGTCCAACAATATTTGAATAGGTCATTCCAACATTGACATGGACTTCATCTCCGAAGGTTTCTTTCCCCTCAGCACTTTAGATCGCGAGATAATACGAGTCAAAGTTTGATGTAAAATTGACCAGCTTCAACCCTAATGCGCGGCGGCGCGGCGTGCGACGACGGAGCGGCGGCCGGCGGTCAGTGACCGCGCCGCGCCGCCGGTGATGAGGGTTGTCAAATAACATAATAAACAACGAATTTATAACTTTGTATGGAAAAAAATTGTTGTGCTTTCGTGTCTAATATTCACATATGTGATTCGATACGTAGTATAGATGAACTACAATAAATATTGTTGGACCTTTCCGCCACACGTTGTATATAAATTACGAGACATATTGTTTATCCGCAGTTTGAATAGCATAAAAAAGGTTATAATGACGCAACCGTGACCGATAGACATAATATTCTGTCACGGACTTCAAAGCACGGTACGAAAGCTCTCAAAAAGGAATATTTTTGCCCGTTTTTGTTACATTCTGCATTCATACTCTGCTCCTGTTGATAGTAGCGTAATGTTATATATTTATATATAAAGCCTTCCTCGATAAATGAACTAAGATTACCATCAGCTTCCTTTAAGATCAAATTACTCTCTGTACCTCATGACCCCTTCGGCTCGAACTGAAACTTTTTTATGGCAAGTCGTTTACTTACAGGGCAAGTCAGTTGTGGAATGAATTACCCGTCCACATCAGACATTCTCCTTCTCTGAATACATTCAAAACCAATGTTAAACAATTTTATTTGTTGAAAATGTAGTTTATTTGTTGTTTATCGATTTTCTCCAGTTGCAATAACAGTTGTATTTATATTGTATTTATTAGTATGTATTACCTATATGTAGGTATTTAATTATTCTTTTTTATTTTTATCATAATTCTTATTTTATTTCCAATATATATGTATATTCTTTGTTTAATTCTTATTTGCACACCCCGTATACTTGTACAAATATTATTTTCCATCCTAAGGTTGCCTGGAAGAGATCGCTTTCAGCGATAAGGTCGCCCATTGTCACACTACTGTAAAATGTATTGTTCTTTTTTTTCTGTGTTTAATTTTGTTTGGTGTGTCAATAAAGAGTATATCTATCTATCTATCTAACCAACAGGAAATAATCTTTCAATTCGGACTAGAGTTCCCGAGACCCTAGCGTTCAAACAAACAAACTCTTCAGCTTTATAATATTAGTATAGATGTTCACACTACTGAGAATTGAAGTCTTCTCTCACTAGGAGAAAGATTTTTTTGTTTTTTATCGCGTATAGGTCCGCGTTTGACCACCAACTCGCCTGATGGTAATCGACGGTGTGGTCGAATATGACGCACGTTGACCTAGAAGGTACCTATTCACTCTGACCTTGAAAAGTTCTAGATGAGGCAATACTTCAACACGCTGGCCAAGTGAGTATCGGGTGGCATCGCAACTCCTCAAAAGATTCTGGATCATGTCGACTTCCGCACTATGATTTCTTTCTGGTGAAAAAACTACATATATGTACTACTAGGTTAAATGGACCCATTGCCGGCAAAAGGCCTCTGCTTTTCTAGATATCCCGATTTACGGCCTTGGTGGCCCAGGTTTTATCGTGGAGTTCCAGTTAATCATATTAGCCATATTAGTCTGTGTCAGCCCGAAGGTCGTTTAAATGTTGGTCCCCAATCAATGGCAAAGTTTTGTTCAAATACATTGTGATTTTAATTTATTTTGTCAACAGAACCTCCGAAGAAAATAAAGTATTTTCATCAGAAAACAACGGAAATAGCAAAAACAGAATTAAATGCTGTCAAATCTGAAGAACATGCCATTACAGTAAATGACAAGGATAACAACAATCACACTGAAGATGCAAATCTAACAAATGAATCTAATTGCACCGAAAACAATGACGAAAATACAATAATTACATTACAAAATGAAACAAGAAATTCATCAAACAGCGATAAAGGAATAATTGACGAAACTACAAGCCATGAAACGGACAACTATGACAATACTATAGAAAATATACTAGAAAATGACGAATTAGCCAAAGTTATTGATCAAAACTGTACAAATGTAGAACTTAAAGCTGTAGATAAAAATAAAGTAAATAACACTAATTCAAATTATGAATTAAACAATGCTATTGAGGATCAAACTTCTACCGATAATAAATATGTAACAAATGAACAAAATAAAGTTTCTAACAATTTAAAGAAAGATAGAAATAATACAGCAGAAGAACTCGTAATCGTTAAAAATCGTAATAATAGTGAAACGAATGATAATATAAGCAAACAAATAGATAACAAACCCGACAATGTAGCCAATACCATGAAATTTAATAATCCTCATGATAATAAAGTCTCAAATGACAATTTCCGCAAAGATATAAACGATGAAACCGAAGAAGTTGATTCTGCGCAAGATAGAAAAAAAATAGAAAATAAAAGCTCAATTCTTGATATGAATAATAAAATAAATAGTAAAATTGGCGATCAAGACGATACTGTTACAGATAATTGTGAAAATAAGCATTCCAATGGTAATTCAAGCAAAGACCAAGATGACCAAAATGTAACAAACAATGAAATTGAAACCATGAAAGATAGTAATAGTAATAATAGTGAAGTAGTTGAAACTGGGCACACAAATAGAAGTATTCGTTGTAGTGCGAGAGTTAAAAATTCCAAATCGAATTACATGGATGATGATAATACTGATGGTGATGATGACAAATCAGATGCTGAAAGCCTATACGATCCCAAATCGGATGAAGAATCTGTGCCAAATAAGAAACTGAAGTTCATAACCCATCAATGCTACGTTTGTTTTAAGGTATGGTACTTTGAGACTTTAGAGACCCTTAAGCTAGACTAGCTAAAACAAAGGCATCCCGAAAAGTTCCCGCATTGGGCCGTTTTCACAAAAATGTTATACCCCTCTTATCATTTCAATCATTCCATAACATCCCGTTTTGTGCCCAAATTTTATACTGAACTAGATGTCCGCCCCGGCGTTGCCCGTGGTACATTATATAGTGCTCATCAGGATCCCGTACATATACAACGGGGGGAAGAATGACTGAAATCGGTTCAGTCATTCCTGAGAATATCGCTTTCAAACAAAACACCTCTTCAGCTACCTGCTACGCCATCTGTCGGAAATTGGTCGTACCAACTCAGAGATTAGCAAAAAGGTTTTATATTCAAGAGGTATGTAATCTGTGATATTCAATGACGCAATCTTAGACACATCCTGTCATGTGTCATGTCAAAGCACGAAACGTACGAAAACTCTCAAAAAGGAATATTTTTTCCCGATTCTGTTACATTCTTGATTCATGCTCCGCTTCTATTAATAGTGGCGTTATGTTCTATAGCCTAAAGCCTTCCTCGATAAATGGGTTATCCAATAGAAAAATAATCTTTCAATTCGGACCAGTACTTCCCGAGATCCTAGCGTTCAAACAAACAAACATAAAAACTCTTCAGCTTTATAATATTAGTATAGATTTGTACTGATTTTATACCAAAAAAGATAGATCATGGTTTTCCGCACGGTTCCTTTGTACCAATCGTAACCAGATAAGGTGTATGTTAGCTATGGCGATATAATGATGTGCCGCGACAAAACTGACAATTCCACAAGAGCGACAAGACAAGAGCGATCAGATCCGTGTTTTCGGTGTAAAGTGTTTGTTCCAACAGTACCTACTAACATTTATTTCGAAACAAATGCTACTACTAAAAGTGAACATACATAGTACATAAATGTACTTACTAAAACTAACATTTGTTTTGAAATAATAGTTACAACTGTGAAACAAATTTGGTATATTGTGTGACCGGATGTGGTCACACAATGGAATGTTCCGTAAACGTACGACCAAGACGACCCAGTCCCTTATAAATATGACCTCCACAGTTACAATTTTTGGCGTATATAATCCCCAGATTGTTTTAAAGGTATTGTACTACATTTCAGTTATTTTCAACCAAAGAAGATCTATTATCGCACTGCGAAACCCACTACGACATTTGCAACAAAACGACCCTGTCGAAGTGTCCGATTTGCGGCCACGTGGCTAACAAGGGTATAGCGACGCATATGCGGGAGAAACACGATGTCAACATCAAAATACCGCACATGGACATCACTACAAGAGAAGATGGACAAGGTATTTTTTACTAAGCCCCCGACCAAAAAAAGGGTGTTATAAGTTTGACGTCGATGTCTGTCTGTCTGTGGCACCGTAGAGTTCAAACGGATGGGCCGATTGCGATGCGGGGTTTTTTGATTTGAAGGTTAATTTCCGTGCGGATGTTCTTAGCTATGTTTCGTTAATATCGATTCAAGATGGCCGCCTCCACAAAATGGCGGACAAAATATTTCTTCACAATATGGGTATCAAATGAATGGGCTTGATTAGTAGAATACTCTACATAATAACAAATTTCAAATCCAAGATGGCCGCTACCACAAAATGACGAATTACATTTGTTTTTCACTACTACCTCAATATGGGTATCAAATGAAAGAGCTTAACTAGTAGAGTGTTGTACAAATTACAAATCCGAGGTAGTCGGGGGGTAAATCAAAATTTTTAATTTTGTTCTTGTTATTTAAAACGAGCTGTAGGACAACTTGTAGTGGTAGGACTCTTAGCAGAGTCCGCCTGGGGAAGTACCACACCTTTGCCAGTTATTATACCGCCAAGCAGTAGTGTGCAAACATAATATGCTCCGGTTTGAAGGGCAATGTTACCAGATAAATTACAGGGCTTAGAGATATAACATCTTAGATCTCTGGGTGACGAGCGCAGTGCAGTGCTAGGCAATGATTTTGGCTCTTCATGTTCCAATAGCTGTGTGTGTGTGTCACTGTGCTGTTATGGGCAGGCATGTTGCTTACCATCTGGCACATGTCCTACTCGACTCATAAATTTTTATTAAAAAAAAAAATTGTAATATGAATATTATTTGTTGTCAAACGTTCAAAATCGTCTAATTTCAATTCTAGGTTCGAAATACTGCTACAAAACAGCGAACACGGTGCTAGAGATCATACCATCAGTAAAGATTCTGAACCACTCCGCGTCCGTGGCGATCGACAGGCGGAACCGGGCGCGGAGGGGATATGGCCATCGAGACGACGAAGCTCGTTAGAAGAGGCGAGAGCTGGGTGGTGGAGAAACAGCCAGTGCATGTTGAGTATGTCTGATTTTGTCCTACTTGTAGGCCATAACCACGGATATCGGGGGATATGCCTTGAGGGCGTGGCAGTGTCTTCTCGATACGGTTAATATGACCGCACAACTCTGACATTCGTTCAGTCGCTTTGGCGCGTTAGAGATGGGCTAATGAAGTTTGCCGATGTGAAATTTCTTCGAAAATTTATTCGGTAATTTACATGGACAATGTTCGTTTTTTCATTTTTAATTAACTACCTATTTTTCCATGTTTTTTTACTTGCTTTATGATTATTATTAATAATATATACAAAGAAATAAAATTGGAGCGTTTGTATGTAATATCAAATTAACAACTGTTTACTAAGTTCAAATAAAAGTATGTACGGTACCTATACCTAAAAAACTATTTTAAAACTATTTGTCTATCTTGTTTGTTCCACTAATCTACCAAACAGCTTGACCAATTATGATGGGACTTTCACTACCAGACAGCTGATCGTCTAAGGCATACATTTTTACGTTTTTTTAACGTGTTCTTTTCTCTTGCTTGATGAAAATAATATGTTAATATTATTACTAGCCTAGATTCTCCCACTGCTGGGCAAAGGCCTCTCTTCCTTCTTTGCATATAGTCCAATTCACGGCATTAGGATTTACGGCGTTCGACAGTCTGAGATATAATGTTTTACCTCCATGCCCTGTAATTTCTCTGGAAACATAGTCCTTTAAACCGGAATAAAGTGATCTTTATTTAAGCCAAAAGCTAAGCCATCAGCTATCTTTCATTAAAAGTCCCTTAAAATTAGTCCAGCCGTTTCAGAGATTACCCAGTACAAGCAGGAAAGCAAAAAAATAATAATGTTTTTTTGTCATTGGTATCGTAAATCCTACTACTACCTAATATTACAAATGCCAATGTTTGGACGTTTGAGTATTTGGATGTATTTTGCTCAATCCCGTTTAAACGTATGAATGGATCGAGTTGTCATTAGAAATACAGTAAGATTATATTTTGGAAGATCACATAGACTTAGGCTACTTTTATCTCGATAAAAGAATGGGAACGAGAACTACGCGGGTAAACCCGCGGAGCACTGCTAGTACTTTCGAATACATTTGACGTAAAACTGTTAATTTGAATAAACTATTTTTTACAAAAAATTAAACCGACTTCAACAACACAAATAGGCACTCAAAAGCGAAAAATAATTTAACATAGGTAATTATTATAACCGCTACTCACTCATCCATATGAAGTCGGTGCCAGGGTAGTTAAAAAGTTAGCAGATATACTATGTACGAGGTAGTAAGTAAGTAGGCATAGGTAAGTAGTATCTATCTACTACCTGTTAGATTTGGCTGGCACCGACTTCATATAGATGAGTGAGTAGAGGTTATAATAATTACCTATATTACATTATTTTTCGCTTTTGAGTGCCTATTTGTGGTGTTGAAGTCGGTTTAATTTTTTGTAAAAAATAGTTTATTTTACCTTTTTAGTGCTAAACAAGTTTTCACTATTGCATTTACACGATTTCGTGTTGAGATCTCAATACATGAATTAAACCCAAACACTGGGTAGTTCCTGTAAACCGTTAAGAAATTCCCTTGACTGTCCTTTATCTTCATCATCAGACCACTAATGACAGTCACAACCCATCTATGTAAAAGTTCTCATCAATACAAATTCATCGAGCCCAAACACAAGGTAACTGATTATGTACCGTCGAGGAGTTCCTCGACCGTCTTCCTGTTCCTCATCAGATCGACTCCAGACCATCTTTAAATTATACTGCTTTAAAATGCTCAAGCAAAACTTAACTAACGCACTAGTCATCTTTACAATTTGCGAAAGTTATCCTCGATTTCTCTAGGATACCATCATCAGATCCTGGTTTCCTTATCATGGTACCACCCTGGGAATATCTCCTTTACAACAAAAAAAGAATCATCAAAATCGGTTCATAAACGACGAAGTTATCCGCGAACACACATAAAAAAAAAAAAACATACATACGGTCGAATTGAGAAACCTCCTTTTTGAAGTCGGTTAAAATGCAAACTGACTCCTACTCCAACTTTATACATTTCTTTATGGTATAATACATGTCGTATAGGGTATCAATTTTTATATATATATATACGTGCATGACGCCAAAAATATTGTAGGATGTAAATATATATATATATAAATATATATTTACGTATTTGTATATTAGTAAAACTTAATAAATATAAATACTACAGCCCAAAATAAAATGTCGAATAAATTTTCAATCACATATTTCAATCCCTAGTTACGTGTGTGAGCGTTGAGTGACTCCTTCTACATGACAAAATTATTTGTTTATACGGAAATGTTCCGCCTATTTTATGTATGTTGTCATAAAGAGCGCAGTCATAATTCTTAGTGTGCGTGCTAAAATATGCGGTTGTGTGTCGTAATTATTACTTTTGTTTATGTAGTAATTATTTAGGTGGGAGGAGACCGGAGACACTAGGTTTCGAACTAAATTCGCAGTCAAGGCATATCCCCCGAATATCCGTGGTCATAACGTTATTTTGCCCTACTTGTAGGTCATAACGTTATTGTTAGCCTCCGACTGTTTATTGGCCCAACGGCGTATTTGTTATTAATTTTCTCTCTCTGTGTGTGTCATGCTTGCTAAAATAATCAAATTGGCCCCAAGTTTCGGCAGCTGGCAAAATAGATCAAAATGCTGCCTCATCGATCGAGCTTTTTATAGTTACAGCGAGTTTTTTGAGAGTGATGGTAAACTTACTAATGATACATTTGTAAAAATTTACATCATTCAATTGTAATAAATGTTTGTACTGTGTCTGAGTGTTTCTATGTATAATAAGTGTTAAAGAACTATATATTAATGAGTATTATATCAGATATCTGTCTGTCATAGTACAGGCTTTGCTTAGTTTGGGGTAAGATGGAGTTGTGTGTGAATTGTCCACTAATATTTATATATTAATAATAGTTGGCAGATTATGGCATAAGTGTGTTTGTAACGGACTAAAAATCTACGGGGTATTTGTTATAAGTTGTCTCTCTGCCTGCGTGTGTGTGTCCCTGTCTGTGTGTGTGTACTTGAGGGCGTGCGCGTGTGTGTCTGTTCGTGTGTATAGCTACAGTATAAAGAAATACTGGCAATAGTTTATATTGCAAATTATAATAGCATAATAGAAAACTGAACGTAGCTCATGAAATACTAACATTGTAATGTTGGCAATGGCGGGAGCGAGCTTAGGCTAAGAATTAAAAATATTTTATCAAATTGTTATGTGATTTGGTTGATAAAAAAAACAAATTCAAGCATTTTAAACATAATTAACAGTAAGCTTCATTATTTTCGAATAAATTAGCCTTCAGTGGAGCTGTTTATTTTTAGTTTTTGTATAATCATTCTCTTTTAAGCTATTTAAAAATAATTGAATATTAAAAAAAAAAATTTAATAATCTGAAAATAAAAATAGGCGGCGGTGGTGTGTCAAGCCAAGTTAAAAATAAGAAGTGTGGCACTCGGGGACTGCCGCGGTAAAGCTATTGCATGTTGCATGCATTTTTTATCAACATAAGCAATAGGGATGTTAACAATTTTTCGGAATAGCTTTTATTTTGAAGAGTGACATTTGTTTACCATAAAAAATATCAGGGGAAATCCGTTAAGTTGGCAACACTGCTAAGAGCATTTAGTCTATAAAGCTAATACAAATTAGATTCAAAGTCGAATGACCGAGTGGGGAGGACGGCGTTACGGTCTTCCATCCCTCTTTCTTGTGAACATAAGAAAGAGATGCACGATCACTAAAATTCGGTCCCCAGGCCCGCGATAAAAGCTATGCAATAGCTTAAAAAAAATCATTGAATTACAAAGCTTCTTGTTAGGGACCCTCGTTCCAGTCCCGATGCCGATATAGACTGTAGTAAAACGCTCTATAAATGTTCAAAGTTCAGTGTTTATTTCGTCTCGTACAAAGAGTCCATGCCGAACGAACTTATTGCTATATTTATACTATTTACAATACATGGCTTAGTCTATAAGTGGCGGAGCGCGCGCGTAGTGCTTCGGCCAATCAGAGCCCGCGCTCCGCTATCGCCCCGTCTCGCTCGCACGCCGTGTCGTCCCGCTCTGCCGCGGTGAGGTCCGCCGTCCGCAACAATTCTTATTGTTATTTTCAGCTACGTTCAAATGCCGGAATTCACTGACGCCGAGTTAGACAAGTTACCGTTCAGCAGTGACTACGTGGAGAGACTAGGTCACCTGAGCCGCCTGGCGCGGCGGCGCGGCGTTAGAATCGTATTCCCTTGCCTGAGCTGTGAGAAAATATGTCAGGTTAGTATAAATGGGTAGTCAAACAACCATTGCTGTTGACCAAATACTGGTCATTTATTGAGATAACATACACCCTGCCGTCCGTAAGCTATATACTAATGATAGATACATTCATTTTCTAACAAAATATTGTGAACAAAAGTAAAATACAATAAATGTTTTGTTTTTTCTTATTGTTTTTCATAAGTTTCTAAAAAACGTTGTTGTGTAATTGTTATGCCTGGTACCCACAACACAGGTTACTCTAGTGTGAGTACCAGTTTATATTTGTCTAAATATCTTTGTGTTTATGAATAAGTTAACTAATTAACCGACTTCCAAAAAAAGGAGGAGGTTATCAATTCGACCCCTATGTTTTTTTTTTTTTTTTTTTTTTTATGTATGTTACCTGATTTCTCGAGAACCTCTGAACCGATTTTAAAATTTCTTTTTGTGTTCGGATGGGTATGCTTCCCGAATGGTCCCATATAAATCATTTTGAAATCGGTCAAGTAGTTTTTGAAATATGAACCAAAAACTGAAAAATTGCGTATCTGGATGACGTTGTAGATTTCACAAAAGTTATGAATCTCGACCCTGTCAATACAAAATTGTGTAAATGCTTTAATAAAACTTGTTTTAACCCCGACCAAAAAGGGGTGTTATAAGTGACGTCGATGTCTGTCTGTGTGTCTGTCTATCTGCTGTGGCACCGTAGTAGAACTCAAACAGATGGGCCGATTTCGATGCGGTTTCTTTTATTTCAAGGTTAATACCATAGCAGATGTTCTTAGCCATGTCTGGTTAATGTTGATTCAAGATGGCCGTCTCCACATGGCGGACAAAATATTTTCACAACCTACTTCAATTTGGGTTTCAAATGAAAGGGCTTGACTAGTAGAGTACTATGTACTATAACAAATTTCAAATCCAAAATGGCCACCACGACAAAATGGCGAATTATTTTATATTTTCATTACTACCTCAATTTGGGTATCAAACGAAAGAGCTTGACTAGTAGAATACTTTTCACTATGAAAAATTCAAACCAAGATGGCCGCTTCCACAAAATGCCGAAATACATTTTTTTTCACAACTCCCATTATATGGGTATCAAATGAAAGGGCTTGACTAGTAGAATGTTGTACAGATAACAAATCCAAGGTAGTCGGGGTTTAATCAAAATTTTTAATTTTGTTCTTGTACACTAAAAAGGGTAAAATAAACTATTTTCGTACAAAAATTAAACCGACTTCAAAACCACAAATAGGCACTCAAAAGCGAAAAATAAACTAAAATCATTATTATAAGCGCTACTCACTCATCTATTTGAAGTCGGTGCCAGTCAGGTCAAAAGTTAGTAGACTGATGCTATGTAGGCACAGGTAAGTAGTATCTATCCTATACCTGTTAGATTTGGCTGGCACCGACTTCAAATAGATGAGTGAGTAGCGCTTATAATAATGATTTTAGTTTATTTTTCGCTTTTGAGTGCCTATTTGTGGTTTTGAAGTCGGTTTAATTTTTTGTACGAAAATAGTTTATATTTAATAGAAATAATGAACCAAATAAATTTCATTTCAAAATGTAATCAATTGGTGTCGTGAAAAAATAATTATGATATGTTATGATAATTACGCATATTAATATACTAGATGTCCGCCCCGGCGTAGCCTGTGGTACATTATATAGCACTCATCGGGATCCCGTACATATCCAACGGTGAAAGAATGACTGAAATCGGTTCAGTCATTCCTGAAAATATCGCTTTCAAACAAAAAACCTCTTCAGCTACCTGCTACGCTAACTGTCGGAAATTGGTCGTACCAACTCATATTTAAAGCCAAATTTGATAAGGTTTAGATGCAAGAGGGATGTAATCTGTGATATTCAATGACGCAATCTGAGACACATGCTGTCATGTGTCATGTCAAAGCACGAAACGTACGAAATCTCTCAAAACGAAATATTTTTCCCGTTTTTGTTAACTTTCTTGATTCATGCTCCGCTTCTTAGACATAGTAGCGTTATTTTCTATAGCCTATAGCCTTCCTCGATAAATGGACTATCCAATAGAAAAAGAGTCTTTCAATTCGGACCAGTACTTCTCGAGATCCTAGCGTTCAAACAAACAAACTCTTCAGCTTTATAATATTAGTATAGATTAGGCAAATAGAAAATAATTCAAAAGTTAATTAAATTAAATTGATAAAAATGCCATAAGATGTCATAAATTAAATAATGATATAAAAGCAAAAATTAAACAAAGATAAGAAATACAAATGCTATAAACTTCTTTAAGTGACTGCCCTCGTGGCTTAGTGGGTAGTAACTCTGCCTGCGAAGCCGAGGGTCGTGGGTTCGATTTCCGCCCAGTGCAAATATTTGTGTGATGAATTCAAATGTTTGCACTGTGTCTGGGTGTTTCTATGTATAATAAGTATGTATTTAGAACTATATATGTATTATATCAGCTATCTGGCCGCCATAGTACAAGCTATGCTTAGTTTGGGGTCAGATGGTGTTGTGTGTGAATTGTCCACCAATATTTATTTATTTATTTACCCAATTGAGATGGTGTTTGTGTGTGAATTGTCCACCAATATTTATTTATTTACCTAATTGAGATGGTGTTTGTGTGTGAAATGTCCACCAATTTACAAATACTAAGTTATAATGTTGTGCTTCTAATGATAATGTTGTATTTTGTTCAGAGTCTGTGCGCTCTCAAGCTGCATTGCCGCCGGCACAACCCCGACAAGAAACCGTTCGCCAAGAAACAGAACAAGAGGGACGCCGACCCGGCCGCGGCCGTTCCAACCAAACAGGTAAACATTGACATTTTTATACATAAAAATATAAAAAACATAATAAAAAAAAGTTGACAGTAATAGGAGCCGATACAAGTGAAAACTTATAACTCAGAATTGGATAGCTCACTTTGGAAACTACGCGGGTGAAACCGGAGGGCGCCGCTAGTCTGGAATAAATCTTCAAAGCGTTAAATAAGTCTTCTAAGGCTAGATGGCAATGGTTAGATGTGTAATGGTAACCATGGTAACACGCCATGGCCATATAGAAATGCTTAAGCGTTCCGAGTTCACCCGAAGATTTCTTCCATTCCCGAGTCTGGCGCTTGAGCTCAATTCATAGCCCACGGAAAACCTGTGTCTGACTACCTCAGATCTGTTATACATTATTCTACTAGTCAATCTCTTTCATTCGATACCCATATTAAGGGAGTTGTGAAAAAAGAAACGTATTTCACCATTTTGTGGTAGCGTCCATCTTGGATTTGAAATTTGTCATAGTGCAAAGTATTCTACTACGAGTAGTTAAGCCCTTTTGTTTGATACCCATATTGAGGTTGTGAAGAAATATTTTGTCCGCCATTTTGTGGAGGCGGCCATCTTGAATCGATATTAACCAAACATAGCTAAGAACATCTGCACGGATATCAACCTTCAAATAAAACCTTGAGCGCTACGGTGCCACAGACAGACACACACAGACAGACAGACATCGACGTCAAACTTATCACCCCTTTTTGGTCGGGGGTTAAAAACAAACCAGATAAATTCCAATGTGATGTTCTAAACTATTATGCAAAGCATGCACACACAACTTAACTACAACATTGAGGCAGTCTCCAAATTAAATACATAGAATATAAAGCGATAAAATTAACTTAACACAGTCATACCTACAACTAATACTATATAAAATGTGTTATCTATTTCAGGTGAAGAACATCACAAACCGTACAGCCAAGCCGAAACCGATCAAAAACAAGCACAGATGCGAAGATAAACTCAAAAAGTTCTACGAAACACATATACGTGGCGCTGATATTGAGTTCTGGCAATTTCTCAAAATATACAACAAAATGGACCGTGACAATGTACAAGATTTCGCCGATTTAGAGGGCAACCCTGATTTTGGTGCACGGATATATGGAGACAATCCTGAGCCTGAATCTGCTCCAGAAGCTAAAACTAACTTAGAATTTAGACAGAATCAGATACAAGGCGAAAATTCAGCAAATATGTCGGATTCTGGTCTAAATTCTAAGTCGAAAAAACGTGTCTCTTCCGCCACAGAATGTGAACCTAATCATGATAGTAATAGTGACGAAAATCCGATTAAAAAGCCAAAATATAACAAAGCAAATAAGTCAAAAAGTAATGTTTTGGACTTAGGAAACGGAACCGAAGATAGATCTACTAGTAACTTACATACGAAAGAATTATCAAAAACTGTTCAGCCGAAAATATCGCAAATTCGAAACACGAAATTTAAAGTCGATTTGTTGAATAAAACTGGACCGCGTAGTGTTTCATCGAAAACGGTCCAGCCTGACAAAAAGCCGTACAAACGAGTTATATTGATTAGTAAAAAACTACATTTAGAGAGGGAAAAAGCTAAAATGATTTTGAGGGAGAAAATTAAAGAAAATCTTAAAGGTTGAACGATACTTTAATGCTTTCTAGCTAACCCCACCTGCAAATCGTTTTTTGTTATTATTACATATTTTATTTTTACTTTATTTATAAATATACAATTTACGCGTCAATTAACAAAAAGTAAATACAAAAGAAAGAAACAAATCTAATATATAAAATTCTCGTCTCACAGTTTTCGTTGCCATACTCCTCCGAAACGGCTTGAGCGATTTTGATGAAATTTTTTGTGCTTATCCGGTATCTATGAGAATCGGCCAACATCTATTTTTCATCCCCCTAAATGTTAGGGTAGTCCCCTAAATTTTATTTTTTATTTTTGAGACAAAATTTTAATTTCTATTTTTTATGATACAACGTACAAAAATACATACAATCTTCAATTTTCACCCTTCTACGATCAACCCTTATTTTATTAGGAAATTATTTATATGGCAAAACAACGTTTGCCGGGTCAGCTCGTTGTATATATTTTCAAAGTTTGAAATTACCACTTTACTGTATAATAATAATTATTGTACAGAAAACTGTCAAGCATTATACGAGTATAATATCTCTATGTTACGCAAATTTATATTATATTTTGACCCTTTCCCGTCCTTGTCAAATTTGTGAGACCCTACATCCCTACTTACTGATATCCCTACCTAGTGTGACATATTTTGCAATTTTAGTTTAAATTTAGTGTCATACTTAGATGTTATAAGTAGGGATGGGCCGAATATGGTTTGAACCGAAAATGAACTTCGGCCGAACATTCGGTAAAAATGAAAAGTTCGGCCGAACTTCGTTTAAATTTAGCCGCGCTTTTTCGTGTTGTGACTTGTTTACGCACTTGCTGCAAATATTGCTAGATGTCCCCCGCCCGCACTCCGCGCTTCCCCGTGGGGCCGTTAGCCAGCTAGTCATTTGATAAGACGTCACCAGCTTGTCACGTACTATTGTTTACATTATGCAAAATAAATTTTTACGTGATTTTTGTTGGTTTTTAAAAAGTTGGTAGTTAAAAAGACCAATTTAAGTTTTTTGTTTGTATGATTACTTTTTCTAATTCAAATAAATGACTATAAGTAGGTATATCAGACTTATTTTATTTCACCGTTCCTACAGATATTATGTTTTTTCATTATTTCTATTTTGAAAGTGCAAGTATATTTAGTGCAGAATGTTCGGCATTTTAACCGAAATTCGGCCGAATGTCGAAGTTCGGTTCAAGCTGCCGAAGTTCGGTTAAACCGAATGTAAAACGAATTTCGGCCCATCCCTAGTTATAAGTACTATAGTGGTAGGATTATTTCCCCCTGGGGAAGTACCACACCTTTGCCAGTTATTCTACCGCCAAACAGTAATGTGCTGACATTACTGTGTTCCGGTTGGAAGGGCAGTGTTTCCAGTGAAATTACGTGTATAGATAAAGCATCTTGTATCTGTGGGTGTCGAGCGCAGTGCAGTACTAGGTAATGATTTAGACTCTTCGTGTTCCAATAGCTGCGTGTCACTGTGCTCTTATGTGGCAGGCATGTTGCTTACCATCAGGCACATGACCTGCTCGTCTCGTCACTCTTTACTATAAAATAAAATAAACAATAGTTTGTCTGTAAAGTCGGTTGGTTTGCGGACGATAAACGCGATTGATAGATGCAAGAGTACAATGAGCGTAACGGGACATAACGGGACATTTTTTCGTGCATGCAGCCGGCGTTCATCGATTTATTAGACGTTGTCACGTCAAAAATATATAAAATATTATTTGAACTAAGATATAACAACGATGTTAGTCATCATTAGAAGTGGAGTTTCGTTTTAAATTATTTTTCTTTACAAATATTTCATTCGAGACGTGTTAGGGTTGTAGAAAAATGTTGTGTTGTTATTTTAGTTGTAAGTAAAGTTGAAATAAAGTTGTTTTTTTATTTTAATCTGTTGTTTTATTTATTGCTTTCTAGCAGGATTCCGCAGTTTTTAGGTTGTTTTACCGAGACCGGTACATTTAAAACCCATTTTTTTCCTAATTTACTTTGTCATACTGAATGTACCATAATACGATTACATAGTGTCGTAATGTAACTTATGCATAATCGTTTTTAGCCTAGTGTATTTTAAGCATAGCAATATATTAGATTTACTACATTCAATTCGATTATTGATGAGACACATAGTCTATGCATTATTTTTTTTTAATTTCATTTTTCCAAAGTTAAACGATATTGCACCTAATAAGCTGAATAGTTTTAAATGCCTACGCATTTTGAGTTGTGATTATAGTTTTCGCGGTGTTGCTGTTGAACCAGCCCTAAGCCACAGATCAGAAAATAGTTACTTCGTAAGCCGCGAACATATTTCACCTTTAGGTTATCTATGTGTGCCTTAAAATATTATGCTAAGGGAGCATGACCCTGACAGGATTATTTATTTACTAGATGCCCGCCCCGGCTTCGCCCCTGGTACATTATATAGCACTCATCGGGATCCCGTACATTTCCAACGGTGAAAGAATGTCTGAAATCGGTTCAGTCATTCCTGAGAATATCGCTTTCAAACAAAAAAACCTCTTCAGCTACCTGCTACGCCACCTGTCGGAAATTGGTCGTACCAACTCAGATTTCGAAACACATTTGATTAGCAAAGGTTTACATACAATGACGCAATCTTAGACACATGCTGTCATGTGTCATGTCAAAGCACGATATGAAAACTCTCAAAAAAGGAATATTTTTCCAGTTTTTGTTACATTCTTGATTCATGCTCCGATTCTATTGATAGTAGCGTTATGTTATATAACCTATAGCCTTCCTCGATAAATGGGCTATCCAATAGAAAAATAATCTTTCAATTCGGGCCAGTACTTCCCGAGATCCTAGCGTTCAAACAAACAGACAAACTCTTCAGCTTTATAATATTAGTATAGATTTCATCATCATCAGCCAGTGGCGAGCTATGGAAGAGGTATAGGCCTTTCCCATGGTTCGCCATTTAGCCTTATCCTCAGCTATACGTCTCCATCCACTGCCTGCTGTCTTCCGTATATCGTCACTCCATCTAGTCTCAAGAGTCTCCTACACTACGTTTGCCGATTCGTGGTCTCCACTCAAGAACACGTCTACTCCAACGGTTATCGGTTCTGCGACAGATATGACCGGCCCATTGCCACTTCAGTTTGCTAATGCGTTGAGCTATGTCGGTTACCTTGGTTCAAAGTCAAAGTTCTTTATTGATACATGTACAATTTACACTTCATGTTCAGAAAAAAAAACAAAATAAGAGCATACAAAGAGTACCTATACATTTTTAAAGTTTAAATTGAACATTATATTGTACGATATTAAGTAGATATCGTACAAATAAGTGTCAAATATTAAATAAAATATAATATGTACCTATTTGTTACAATTGTAATGAACAATCTCAATTTTTTACAATTTTATTGTGAGTTTTCCATCACTCCTCAAACCGTCGCTGTAACTGTAAAAAGTTTGATCAATAAGCCAGCTTTATAATCGGTTTTTGAAGCTACCCGAACTCGGTGCTGATTTAACTATTTTAGGAAGAGTGTTATAAACTTCCGGTCCCATAATGTGAGTCAGTTTTTTCGATCTCGCGAGAGAGTGAGGTATACTGTCCAGCTTGTCAGCGTCGCACATATTGCGCGAATGTCTCTCTCCTCGCGTGTTGTATGAGTCTAAGTTATTTCTGTCATATCTACTCTATGACGTTGTCTGACGGATTCTTCTTTCTGAATACGATAGAACAAAGAAATTCCAAGCATAGCTCTCTTCATAGTTCGCTACGCAACTTTGAATGTGTGGGCCGCTTTAACTGTCAGTTTCGGCGCCGTAGGTCATGACAGGTAGGACACACATAGACGACGAGAAGACACGACGTAGTTTGCCAAATGCTGCGATATTTATTTATTTAATACTTATTTATTGCACAATAACAGCTTAAGTAGGTAAGCTAAGGGTGACATTTGAGACACAGCTGGTAAAATACTCGTATATAAACAAACTACAATACTATTTAAAACATACTTACTAGAATATAATTTAATACTACATTACTTAAGTATATAGACGTATTAAAAGTCGGACGTACCTAGTAGCCTCGCTAAAACAAAAACTGTGTATAGAGTCGGCCAACAACAACGGTGCGTTGTGAATGTGTGCGTGTCAGACTGTATGTGACAAGCTTCAAGCTGACACGCACACAAACACACAAATTTGCGCGCGTAATGGCCGTCTGATGTGTATCTATATGTGCGCACTGGCCGACTCTATAGACACAGTTTTTGTTTTAGCGAGACTACGTTCGTCTTTTTTATCCGTCTATGCACTTAAGTGACTTCAGTAATTGGTTTCCTTTGAAAAACGTAACAAACAAATTTAAAAAACGCTTTACGTTACGGCTTGTCTAGCCGGGAGAACGGCGGCTGCGATCCGGAGCCCCGGGTTCTAATCCCACGCGCACCACTGTATTTTCGAAGTCATGTGCGTAATGCCGCTAAATTAAAAACGGTGAAGGAAAACATCGTGAGGAAACCGACATGTACCTAGAATCTATCGAAGTCGTGTGTCATCTACCAACCAGCACTGGGCCAGCGTGGTGGATGGCCTAGACTTCTCCTAGCGAGAGAAAACCCCGAGTCCCAGCAGTGGGAACATTTAGTGGGCTTATACACAGATTTCGATAAAATTTGAATGGGTCCATCCAGGTGTAAGTCAATATAAACCACTAGATATGCTAAACTTAAGGCGGAATTATGTCGTCGTTGGGAAGAGTGAGCTCACTCTTTCCGTTCTAGTCAATTGCAGGAAGCGGTGAACACCGGACGTTATTATCTATTATTATTCGTAGTCAATAACCAAAATAAGTAGAACCACAGCATATCTCGCCGCTAGCGATTCTAGCTGTCAAGTAGGTTGGTTGTGTGTAAACCACTTACGCTACAGACCCAGTTTATTACCAATTTCAAGGAGCTCAGGGCACATCCGGTTTGTATCGATGGTAAGTTTATCTTTGGAACAAAAAAATAATCATCAAAAACAGTTTATCCAATCAAAGTAGGTACTAAGGTAACAAACATAAAAAACAGTCGAATTTAGAACCTCCTCCTTTTGTGAAATCGTTTGAAAACTTGATCATAAAACAGCCCACTAAATGTTCCCACAACTAGGACTCGGGGCATTCTCTCGCAAGGAGAGAGTCAAGGTCGTAATCCACCACGCTGGCCCAGTAGGTACGGGTTGGTGGATAACACATTACGTACCTCGAAATATTCTAGATACATGGCGGTTTCCTCACGATGTTTTTCTTCACCGTTTTTAATTAATTTTTGAGCTTGTTATCTCTGACCGTATATATAATTTCCTGGAGAAATTTAAACTTTTAAATGACAAACAGTATGGCTTCCGGAAAAAATCTTCAACTACGTTAGCTGTATTTAACTACGTGCAAGAAATTTTGAACAACATGCAGGACAAGTGTTTTTCTGTTGGGTTACTTTTAGACATGTCAAAAGCCTATGACAGAGTTTCACATGATATCCTTGTAAAGAAGTTGTCTGAAATAGGGATAAGAGGTAAACCACTCAATTGGCTTATTTCTTATCTCTCTAATCGAAAACAGGTCGTGGAAATTGAGCATTATCAAGAATCTATAGGTTTATTAGAATCCGTTAAATCTGATGTGCTCACCACAAACTGGTCTATTCCTCAGGGTAGCGTTTTGGGCGGCATCCTCTTTCTTATCTACATCAACAATATACCTGCTATCACAAATTCCTCGTGTATTCTATTTGCTGACGATATATCATTAATATTTAAATGTACGAATATAGCCTCACTTACAGACATCGAAAGCAGTTTTGCAGACTTTAAGAAATGTTTAGCTTCCATAAATCTTGAAATAAACATATTAAAGACAAAACTCATACAATTCACATCTTACCAAAAAACTGCACTACAATTGAAAACACTTGCAAAAAATCTCGGCATCAAAGAAGTTACAGATTGTATACTTTTAGATTTTTTGTAAAATTGCAACGCTCTTTATACAGGGTTACAGACAGACAGACAGACAGAAACTCTTTATTATACACACCAGAACACATACAATAAAAAACAATAGCAAATTGAAACACTTATAACTAGTGCCATAAATGGCGGCCTTATCGCTTATAGCGATTTCTTCCAGGCAACCATTACCTAATAGTCAAAAATAAGAGAACGAAATACAAATTGTGGATATGGTGCGAAAGTAACAGCAAAAAGAAATACAATACTAATGTCGTCAAATGGGTTAATGCATTATTGTAACCTAAAAAACTAGTTTTTTTTAGAAAAATAATGTATTTATAGCTATAAAGAAATAAATAAATAAATAAATAATTAGCAGCATACGTACCTATAGTACGTAAGATAAGATAAGATAAGATAAGAAAACTCTTTATTAAAAGCCACATAAATACAAAAATAAAACAAAATCACAAAAGAAACTTAAGAATAACTTATGCTAGACATTTTAATTGGCGGCCTTATCGCTTAGAGCGATCTCTTCCAGGCAACCGTGTACGGATAGGATATAAAACAGTAATGCGGCCTTAATAATAAATTCAATACATTAAACAACAAATTGAAATAGCTAATTTATTGTACAACCTAAGCATAAAATTAAAATAATATACTACTTACAATAAGGAATACATTTAAAATACACATACTAATTTACATAATACATATACACATATGAATATACATAATATTTATAATATTAGAAGCAAAAAATAAACCTACATAAACTTATAATAATAAACAAGTACCAAAACCTACACAAACCAGATGATAACTTAAGGATAGATAGATGGCAACTAAGTCTCTAAATAGAATTCTTTAATCCGAACCTTGAAATTATCTAGCGACTGGGCGCGCTTTATTTCAACGGCAGCTCATTCCACAATTTGACAGCCCTCACAGTAAAGGAAGAGGAGTAAAAGTTGTACTGTGTCGAGGGATATCAAGTGTGAGGTTGTCCGCACTTCTCAATGACCTAGGGAGAAGACATTGACGAAAATTAAAACGCTCCTGAAGATACCGGGGTGACGACGGAAGAAAAAGGACATTGTATGGGAGGGAGAGTATGTGAGCATCCCGGCGACGACGAATGGGCAGCCACTTGAGCTTAGCGCGGTAGCTAGAAATATGATCATACTTGCGCAAGCCAAATATGAATCTGACGCAATAGTTCTGAAGGCGCTCAAGTTTAGATAGCTGCTCTTCTGTGAGATCTAGGTAGCAGACATCAGCATAATCGAGAATAGGGAGCAAGAGTGACTGTGCAAGCGCAATTTTAGTAGTGGTCGGAAGAAAATTACGCAATCTACGTAAAGATCCTCCAGATGCAAATAATCTACGGCTAGTTTCCGCTATCTGTGGGCCCCAAGACCAATGCTGATCAAATATAACGCCCAAGTTCCGCACAGTTTTACTAATAGGGATTATAACTCCATCAAATACAACACGAGGAAGCGTGTTCCAGTCAATTAGGTTAACAATACGAGAACTACCTACAACAATGACCTGCGTTTTTTGGATTCACTTTCAATCCAAAAGAAATACTCCATTGTAAAATACGTCGCAAATCATCGTTTAAAGCCTCGACAGCTTCCGATAGCCAGCCCAATGGAGCTTGGCAGTATAATTGTAGGTCGTCTGCGTACAGGTGGTAGGATGAAGAAAGGTTACGAGATATGGCATTAATAAATAAAGCGAAAAGCAAAGGAGATAAGACACCACCCTGCGGTACGCCAGCCGAAGTAGTACACCAAGAAGAGAAATTGTCTTCAAGACGGACTCTCTGGCGGCGCCCATACAGGTAACTTTGAAACCAGTCAATTACTGCAGGAGATATGTTGGAAGAGCGATGTATTGCCAGTAGGATATCAAAATCTACAGAGCAAAAAGCATTACTAAAATCCAGAAGCGCCAGCACGGTCAAGTACGTAGTAGTACGTACGTACGTACGTACGTACGTAGGTAATGCTCTAACTTGTAAACTTGATCACTTTACTTAAAAAAGCTTGACTGTTATTTGTCTGACAAAGGATCTCAATGTTCGTTTGTTCGGAGTTACAAGAACAAAATTAAAAATGTTGATTAACCCCCGACTACCTCGGATCTCGGATTTGTAATCTGTACAACATTCTGCTAGTCAAGCCCTTTCATTTGATACCCATATTGTGGTAGTAGTGAAAAAAATAATGGTGGCGGCCATCTTGGATTTGAGATTTGTTATTATGTATTGTATACTACTAGTCAAGCCCTTTCATTTGATACCCATATTGAGATAAGTTGTGAAGAAATATTTTGTCCGCCATTTTGTGGAGGCGGCCATCTTGAATCGATATTAACCAAACATAGCTAAGAACATCCGCACGGATATCAACCTTCGAATAAAAAAAACCGCATTGAAATCGGTCCATCCGTTTGAGCTCTACGGTGCCACAGACAGACACACACACAGACAGACAGACAGACAGACAGACAGACAGACAGACAGACAGACAGACAGACAGACAGACCGACAGACAGACAGACAGACAGACAGACAGACATCGACGTCAAACTTATAACACCCCTTTTTTTGGTCGGGGGTTAAAAACATGTTAAAATCTAAAGAATAATTTTGGAAGGCGATTCAACAGAGCCTGCCTAGAGATAAAATAAGTAACAATACCACACATTTTTGCCATTGGTCATGTACAATCACACGCGGCGCCACCGTCGTATTACTAATTGGAACTAGGTAACATTTGTTTTTATTTATTTATTTATTATTTTTTCATACAAATACAAAAATCTTTATTGCTGTTTGCAGGTAAGATAAGATGATACAAAACATTTAAATAATTAACCCATACAAACTAGCCTCTTCTTCTAGAGGCATGCAATATGTCTGGCAACGCAGTTTCCATTGGTCTGAATTTATACAATGATAATAATAGTCAGCTGATAAAGTCTTCTTCTTCTTTTTTCATTTTTAACTTTTAATCGGTTGTATCATATATGTCATGTGATTCATCGTCTATTAATTTCTGGCTTCTATCCCGTTGTGTTATGTTAGTGTGATATGTTTGATGAGTACAATTACGCCAACGTCTTGTGCTTCAGCAGGATGCTGTTATGGACTTTGACAAGTGTGTGGTTTAATGTAGGATCCAAGGTCTTGTAGTAGTAGCTCTTGCAGTTGTTTTTTTTTTGTTCTTATTTATAAAAAGTAGCTTTACAGTTTTCACCAATGCGTTACAATTATTACTATTATTTACATTTACACATGCTCATACATAATATATACAAGATAAGTTAATACTTATCACAATACTACGATAGGGTAACGACACAATAGGCATGTCGACACATTTTTGATTTAATGTGCCATCAAATGGCTACTCAATAACTGGAACATAGGTGAAAGAATTACTTTGTCATCTTAAAAACTTCCCGTGATATCACGATATTAAAATCACAATTTCGGACTCTCCCAAAAACGCTTCATACAAATAACTACAGCAACGTGACGTCACACTGTCGTATTTTCTATGCGTCGCACGTAAAGTTTGTATGGTTGCGTTTAGGAAACTGGTTTCATAACAAAAGTGATTTGAAATTGAATGGATTATCCAATGGTAAATATATTTTCTAATAATATCGTACTTTTAAAATGGACTTGCCCATCCAGCTTTGAATGATCATAAAGTAAGTTAAACAAAAAAATATCTAAATTAAAATTGGTACATATTTTATTATATTTAAATACTGTCATTACATCAAATAATTATAATTGCAGGACCTGTCGTCATGCCTATTATATACTGTTAGGTACTTACACGAACACTTAGATAGATACCTTAAAATTACAATAAATTACAAAAAGTACCTACGTCTAATCAAATGTACAATACCTTAGTCTAGGATACTTCTTCACAATAGGTTCTTAAGTACTTATTGTTAGCCGACTGAAAGAAGGGAAGGGTTATGTTTTTCGCGCGGATCTTGTATGTTTGTAAATTTATTTATTCCCACGTATCTTCCAAACTCCTGGATGGATTTTGACAATTAAGATATCGTTAGATTCGTCTCAATCATCCAAGTGTTCTTAGATTGTTTTACATAATGTTTTTGACGTGACAACGTCTTATAAATTGGTTTGCCGGGTGACACTTCAAGAAACTGCGTTACGCTCCGCTCACGTTATGCGCTCACAACGAGAGCGAGTGAGAGGCACGCGTCCCTTCCACTCGGGCATGGTTAGCCCACCTAAGAGCGAGATAGAAAGACATAAAAAGTGAAAGGCACGCGTCCCTTCCGTAAAATTATTTTACCACTCAAAGTCGTTGTCACGTAAAACTTTCGCCCGTATACCGACTTTACAGGCAACCAATTTTTAATCTGGTGATTTTTTGCAGTCGGGTTTTTTAAATTAAATTTATTTAGTTTAATATTTCCGCCATGGTACGTGAGTGGTCTGTGGTGTAGACTATGGTATACGTTTTATGAGACGGTAGTAACCTGACCGGTTTGGTGACGTCATTGTGTTCCGTGAAGCGAACCATTCAGAGCGAGAACGCGGGAACGCCGGTGTCACCTTATCCAAGGTTAAAAAAGTTACGATTTGAAAAGATACAAATTATCATTTATTAGAAATGGATATATAGATAGACAATTTTAAGGACACACCAAAAACACTAGTGGTTAAGTTGCCGGCTTTATCGCTTATTCCAGGCAACCATAATGGTAGAAAAATAATGTGTTAGTGAAAAAGGTGATAGGTATTCATGGCACAATTTTTTTTTTGTATTACATAGGTCCTTACATATTAATGAAGTTGGTGTTTTGTCGTACATGCCACTTTGATGTTAGATATCTCCTCTTTGGTTAGGAATTCAAAATCTAAATTTATACAGCTATTTACTCATGCTTTTGTGTTTTGAAAACTGTAATTCATTTGTTTTTTTCCTTTATTAATTTGTTTCTTCCACTCAGTTTACGAAATGGAAAACTTGAAATATCGCGATAATTGTGAGTACGAGTTTCATCGTGACACCAGTGCTGCAGAAACTACTCGAAGGATTAATGATGTGTAAAGCGGTGGTGTCACAAAATAAGGAACAGGGCGTTTTTGGTTTCAACGCTTTCGTGCTGGAAATTTCGACCAGCTTAACTAGCCCCGTGGATGGCCGGAGACCAAAGTTGAATATGTAGAATTGAAGGCTATTGTGGAAGCGGATCCATCGCAAACCAGTTAGCTGCAGGCGGCGGTGTTTGTTATAGAACTAAACCCTGTCAAACCAGCCGAATACAGGCATTTTAATTTTTTATCTCGAAAATAAATCAAAATTTCCTAAGAAATAATATTTGTCTATGTTCTGCACAGACAAAATTGTGGTCAAAGACGTAGATACTAGTAAACATTCGTTGTTTGTGTAATGTCGGTTTACGTACAAAAATGTTACGTGATATCTCTTTAACCAGGCCGTATCGGCCGATGGAGTAATCGTGTCAAACACAATCGTGTGTAACGACACATTCTATGTATTTGTTATTGGACGAACAAAAAAACACAGACTGAATAGGGAGATGCTTTTGGTAAAAAGTAACAGAAAACCCAAAAAGTTCCGAACAAAAGTTACGATGCAGTGGACCAAACAAGACAGGCGGCCGGATCCGATTTGAAATTCGAATAGCAGTACGCATTGTCTGAGTCGTGCTACTGGCCTATAACACAGACATCCGGTCCTCAATTAAAAAAATAAATTAAAAAATGAGAAAGTGAAATTGGCGCCAAAATAAAATATTATCAGAAAATCTTTAGTAATTTAGTTTGTTTTTCTTTATTCAAGTGTTTAGTGACTAAGTGAATTTTATCATTTTCTGTGTTGTGAATATTTTGTGTTTGGATTGCTGTGTACGCCGGGAAAAGGATGGCGGTAAATTTTTTATAATGACTCTTTTACACTTACCGTAAATAGTATTACTAAGTATTATATTAAGTATTTTGTTTTATTTTAGTATAAATTGTGCATAGAGTTTAAGATGCTACAATTCTTAGTAACTCTCGTTCTGTCCATTGGCATATAACCATAAGCAGCCCACTAAATGTTCCCACTGCTGGGACTCGGGGCCTTCTCTCGCAAGGAGAGAGTTTAAGGCCATAATCCACCACGCTGACCAAGTGCGGGTTGGTGGATGACGCAAGATCTCGAAAGATTCTAGGTACATGTCGGTTTCCTCACGATGTTTTCCTTCACCGTTTTTAAGTTAGCGGCATTACGCACATGGCTTCGAAAACCTATATTTTTAAATGTAAAATATCATTACATAGTTTTATATGGATAGCCCACTATTGAAATGTAGATAGAGTTCCGAGTTTATTTGACTTTTTTTGTTATATTCGGGATATTTAATTTTTAACAGATTCTTTGAATAATATGAAACACATAATTTAAACTGGACCCAACACATAACATCACCAACATAATATTTTATAAAGCAAAAACTATATACTTACGTATGTATGTATATTTGCGCGTATGAAGCAGTAAGAAATATCCCACACTTTTACTTTAAAATATAGAATGCTAATATTTTTTTTTTATCTATACTAATATTATAAAGCTGAAGAGTTTGTTTGTTTGTTTGAACGCTAGGATCTCGGGAAGTACAGGTCCGAATTGAAAGATTCTTTTTCTATTGGATAGTCCATTTATCGAGGAAGGCTTTAGGCTATAGAAAATAACTCTACTATTAATTGAAAGGGGGGCATGAAACAAGAATGTAACAAAATCGGGAAAAAATATTCCCCTTTTGAGAGTTTTCGTACGTTTCGTGCTTTGACATGACACATAACAGCATGTGTCAAAGATTGCGTCATTGAATTTCAGAAATCTGTGCATTGAATTTTTTTTTGCTAATTTTTTTTTCTAAATCTGAGTTGGTACGACCAATTTCTGACAGGTGGCGTAGCAGGTTGCTGAAGAGGTTTTTTGTTTGAAATCGATATTCTCAGGAATGAGTGAACCGATTTCAATCATTCTTTCACTGTTGGATATGTACGGGATCCCGATGAGTGCTATATAATATACCACGAGCGAAGCCGGGGTGGGCATCTAGTTATGTATAAAAAATACATTAAATCAATAAACAACCATTACACAATACAACGTACTGTAACACAAGCTTTATTATTCTTTTGTTTATTGTTAAAGTATGTGGTCAAATTGAAAATAAGTATATTAATATTACTTTATACTCGACCACTTGATGACCACTTGTACATAACAAATAAATAATTACTTAGAATAAAAACTATGCAAAATATAATATCAATTCATTGTAACTTTGCAATGCAATATAATAATGCTTTATTTACGTATTATTAATAAAGATTTAAGTTTTTCAGAGGAAACTATAATATCTAGTTATAGTATCAATAAAATAATCAAGTCTGTATTCGCCTTTACCACGTAACACGATCCCGTTATGCCTAGGGTTCATTGCCGTCTCAAGCGGGATTTGATCAGGTTCCGTTGACGCGGGTTCGGTACGCTCTTTACTACTCCGAAATTTAAATCAACCTAACTTATCCTCAATACTCAATCATTTATTGCTAATATTATGGTACATTTCTTGATCTTATTAATAAGTACATGTCATATGTAGTACCTAACCCTAATTACCCTGATTGGGTGTGGCAATATAATTGGTATCGTGCGGAGCGGATCGACTCAAATCCTACTAAATCCTACTAAAATTACATTTAAATATCGATGTTTAGTTATTGGGATGTTTGTTACTCAATTGCGTCGTAACGTATGAATGGATCTGGAGCTACCTAACATACATATTATCATACATAGCAAAATACGACTACCTAGTTAAATTCGCACTTTTTAGCACGGGAAAATTACGGAACGGGGACTACACGGGTAAAATCGTGGATTCCAACAGATAGTGGATAGATACTAGGCTGGCCTGGTGGCTTAGTTGCTAGTAACTCTGCCTGCGAAGCCGTTGTTCGTGGGTTCGATCCCCACCCAGTGCAAATGTTTGTGTGATGAATTCAAATATTTGTACTGTGCCTGGGTGTTTTCTATGTATAATAAGTATGCATTTAAAAATATATAAGTATTATATCAGCTATCTGGCTTCCATAGTACAAGCTTTGCTTAGTTTGGGGTCAGATGGTGCTGTGTGTAAAGTGTCCAACCCATATTTATTTATTTATTTATACTACTTACCACGTGCTACATAGTATCAATCTACTAGCTTTTTGACCTGACTGGCACCGACTTCAAATAGATGAGTGAGTAGCGCTTATAATAATGATATTAATCTTCTAATATATAAAATTCTCGTGTCACAGTTTTCGTTGCCATACTCCTCCGAAACGGCTTGACCGATTTTAATGAAATTTTTTGTGCTTATCTGGTATCTATGAGACTCGGCCAACATCTATTTTTCATCCCCCTAAATGTTAGGGGTAGTCCACCCCTAAATTTTTTATTTTTATTTTTTAGACAAAAATTTTAATTTCTATTTTTTTATGATACAACATACAAAAATACATACAATCCTCAATTTTCACCCTTCTACAATCAACCCTTATTTTTTAATAGCCATTTTAGTAATTTAATCATTTTTCATCCCCGGTCGATAACTTATCAATCGTCATTTAATTAGTTATCCCCGCCAGTTGTCTACAGGTGTCACTTCTGACCCAGTAACCAGCACGATAATTTGGGGATCAAAAGTAGCCTATAGCATATAATTATATAGTTTGAACACTAATCTCGGGAACTACTGAACCGATTAAAAAAATCGTTCACCGTTCTATCATATGTGCGTAATCCTTGAATGCTGTAGGTTATATATATGTACCACGGGCGAAGCCGGGGCGGGCCGCTAGTTTATTAATAAATTTTTGGCCTTTAGTGCATACTTGTGGTTTTGAAGTCGGCTTAATTTTTTTGTACGAAAACAGTTTAGTTTACCATTTTTAGTGCAAAACAAGTTTTTATCAATGCATTTACACAATTTCGTATTGACAGGATCGAGTTTCATAACTTTTGTGAAATCTACAACTGCGTCATTCAGAAAATTGTCCGCAAATTTTATTTTATGGTTCATATTTGAATAACCACCAGACCGATTTCGATAAAAAAATATGGGACTATTCGGGAAGCATACCCATCCGAACACAAAAAGAAATTTTAAAATTGGTGCGAAGGTTCTCGAGAAATCAGGTAGGTAACATACATAAAAAACATTGTAGTCGAATTGATAAACTCCTCCTTTTTAGGGTTTCCGTTAAAATTGTTTTTTTATTATTAGTTTTATTATATATATTGTACACACAATGAGCGTAACGAGACAATGATCGTAACGGGACAATGAGCGCAACGGGACAATGAGCGTAACGGGACACAACGGGACACTTTTTCGTGCATGCACCCAGCGTTCATCGATTTATTAGACGTTGTAACGTCAAAACATTAACTATACAAAATGTTTTATTTACCATAAAAATAAGCGCTTATACGTACTTACTTACCTATAATACGTACCCACAAACGAATTTAGAAACTCATTCATTTTTAGAGTCGTTTAAACTCTACACCGTTACAACAAGATAGGTGATGCTACTTCATATCCCTGTATAGAAGTCAGATACTGTTGATTGATTAAAGTAATTATATTAGCACAGCGATAACGTTTTGCGGCCAAATGTCACATCTTGGCCCAAGGCCGCCCACTACCAAATATGACTAGACTAGTGTAAATACCGGCGTGGAGAAACTGTGAAAAAAATCCTACTAATAGATATGGAAAACTATTGTGACAAAAAGTAGTATACAAAATTAGTGGGTAGTAACTCTGCCTGCGACGCCGAGGGTCGTGGGTTTGATTCTCATCCAGTGCACATATTTGTGTGATGAATTCAAATGTTTGCACTGTGTCTGCGTGTTTCTATGTATAATAAGTATGTATTTAAAACTATATAAGTATTATATCAGCTATCTGGCTGCCATCACACAAGCTTTGCTTAGTTTGGGGTCAGATGGTGTTGTGTGTAAATTGTCCACCAATATATATTAAAAAAAAAGTCGCTTTCTCTGTCCCAATATCCCTAAGTATATCTGTAGTGGTAGGACTCCTAGCAGAGTCCACCTGGGGAAGTACTCCACCTTTGTCAGTTATTCTACCGCCAAGCAGTAATGTGAAACATTACTGTGTTCCGGTTTGAAGGGCAATGTTTCCAGAGAAATTACAGGGCGTAGAGATATAAGATCTTAGATCTCTGGGTGATGAGCGCAGTATATTATCTATTCTATGGCGCAGTGCAGTGCTAGGTAATGATTTGGACTCTTCATGTTCCAATAGCTGCGTGTCACTGTACTGATATGTGGCAGGCGTGTTGCTTACCATCAGGTACAAGCCATGCTCGTCTCGTCACTCTTTATTTAAAAAAAATGTATGCTTAGATCTTTAAAACTACTGTAAGTACAGATATTGATGCGGGTTTTTAAATAGGTAGCGTGATTCAAGAGGAAGGTTTATATGTATAATATATGCATACAATAGTAGAGAAACACTAATAATTTTAAAGGTTTCTAATATGATGTCCTAATATTAAATAAAAACCTTTTTTGCGCTTACTTTGCAAACGCTGGCTGAATCCTACGAGATGGATCAAAATAATGTACTGCAGTATTGTACCCCTTAAAAAGGTCTACAAAAAAGTCAACAATGGTACATGTCTATTTCTTAGGGATAACCCACAATAACCATTTTTATTCGTATTTTTAGTATAAGCATTGCACCCGGGCGAAGCCGGGGCGGGTCGCTAGTATTACCTATGAACCAACACCACAAATGGCAGGCTTAATTCTGAGAGGGATCTGTTCTAGCTACCTTAAAGAATAATCACTTACATTTTTTGTGACAAGATCACAAGACGAGCAGGACATGTACCTGATGGTATGCACCATACCACCTCATAAAACCACAATGATATATAGCTATTGGAATATAAAAAGTCCACAGTATTACGTAGCACTGAACTATCATCACCTCCCAGAAATATAAGATTTTCGAAGTAAAAACTCTTTTTGACGCGCCACAGACAGATTTTTCGTGGGCTGTGAATTGAATTCTAGCGTCACACTCGGGAATAATATAAAGTCTTCGGGTAAACTCGGGACCATAGCCATGCTCATGGCCACGTCCTCCGGTTTCACCCGCGTAGTTTCCAAAGTGAGCTGTCAAATTCTGAGTTATAAGTTTTCACTTCTATCGACAGTCCCTATGACTGACAATTTTTTAAAAAGGTTTATACCCTGTAATTATTCTAAAAACATGTACCCTTCAAATTGGAACATACAGATATAGGTACAAAATAGTGAAATATCGAAAAATTGTCTTATCATTTTCGCGTATTCGCTCGGATTGTTGTTCTTTCGGTATAATTATTTCATAAGGTCATTGCTGAATTTGGATAAGTCGTTAATATCATACATCTGGCAAGCGTATTGCAAGGATACAAAGAGACGGGTTCAGTAGATTATTAAAAAAAAGTTTTTTTTAAAATAAGAAGTGACGAGACGAGCAGGACATGTGGCTGATGGTAAGCAACATGCCTGACACATAACAGCACAGTGACACGCAGCTATTGGAACATGAAGAGTCCAAATTATTACCTAGCACTGCACTGCGCTCATCACCCAGACATCTAAGATGTTAAATCTCTAAGCCCTGTAATTTCTCTGGAAACATTGGCCTCATTTGGTTCAAGAAAACAAATACTCAAAAAAAACAAGTACTTATTTTTTTACTGAAATAAACGAAAAGGTATTTAGACAAATTCACAGTGGTACACTGGTACCCACACTAGGGCATTCTGCGGCGTGGGTTCAAATTATATTAGGCTAGATGTGCCAGTGATGTGCTAGTGTTACATAATCACATCATAATCACATTTTGTAGTGGTAGGACTCTTAGCAGAATCCGACTGAGGAAGTACCACACCTTTGCCAGTTATTCAACCGCCAAGCAGTAATGTGCAAACATTACTGTGTTCCGGTTTGAACGGGCAATGTTACCAGAGAAATTACAGGGCTTAGAGATATAATATCTTAGATCTCTGGGTGACGAGCGCAGTGCAGTGCTAGGTAATTATTTGGACTCTTCATGTTCCAATAGCTGCGTGTCACTGTTATGTGGCTGGCATTTTGCTTACCATCAGGCACATGTCCAGCTCGTCTCGTCACTCTAAATCTAAATTATAAAAAAAAATAACGCCAGATCCGATCACGTTGAAATTTAAAAATTCAGTCAGATTACAATCTGGAATTAATGTATAGTAGGTTATTTTTTATCACGAGGAAATAAATGGGAGATAAACTACTCGTATAAAACCGCGTATCTTTGCTAGTAGTATGATATAACTTATAATATAACCGCGCCTTAACGTGCGCCTTCTACCGACGGCATCCCATTCTACGTTTTATGGTAAGCCATAAAAAGCGGTTTCACAACATTCCGACTCCGTCGTTCCTTGAGTCCTCGCCCGAATTAAAACTGGTTGCGTTGATTTACGGCTGGGCTAGCCGGGAGAACGGCGACTGCCGATCCGGAGCCCCCGGGTTCAAATCCCACGCGCACCACTGTATTTTCGAAGCCATGTTCGTAATGCCGGTAACTTAAAAACGGTTATGAAATACCGACATGTACCTATAATATTTCGAGGTCATGGTGTCGTTCATCAACTCGCACTGGGCCAGCGTGGTGGATTATGGCCTTGACTCGCTCCTTGCGAGAGAAGGCCCCGAGTCCCAGCAGTGGGAACATTTAGTGGGCTGCTTATACGAGTTGTTTTATCGAAGGAAATAAATACTTAGTTATATACTACGCTGTATTGGTGGACAATTCACACACAACACCATCTGACCCCAAACTAAACAAAGCTTGTGGTATGGCGGCCAGATAGCTGATATAATACTTATATATAGTTTTAAATACATACTTATTATACATTGAATCATAATATATGCCCATTTACCTAATATGGATAGATAGATTAACTCTTTATTGCACATAATTTAAAAATAAACAAAAGTTACCTAAAATAAAGTAGCAAATGGCGACCTTATCGCTAAAAGCGATCTCTTCCAGGTAACCGTAGGATGGAAAGATATATTTGAGAATAAGTAGGAGGGAAGCATAAAAGGGAGTGGTTAATACTTCTATTACGTCAAAGTTCTTTATTGATAAATGTCCAATTTAAAGTCAATTTTAGAAAAAAAAAAAAAAAAATTAGAGCATACAAAAAGTATACATTTTTAAAGTTTAAATTGAACTTTATATTGTACGATAATAGGTATCGTACAAATAAGTGTCAAAGATTAAAATATATGTACTTATTACAATTGTAATGAACAATGCATAGGTAAACGGTAAACTATATTACCCACGGATCCCTAATTATAATCGACTGGTAGGTAGTCACAAATATATAGTTATAATGTTAAGTCAGAAACGAAAATAACTTTACTTTTAATAATGACCTTTGCTCAAGGTCTGGTCAATTCAGCTTTCATTTCGTGGCCCACGTGGAAGTCACTAAACCGACTCCGGACCCAAGCGGGCCGCTGCAAAGTTAACATGGCGAAATGGGGATACTCTGACGCAAATAACATCCTGTGCGACTGTGGGGCCACTCAGACCATGCAGCACCTGCTGTCATGCCCGCGGTGTCCAACCAGCTGCACCAGAACCAACCTGATGGAGGCTTCGATACCGGGAGTCACAGTTGCGGAATACTGGGCAGCACAAATTTAAAAGACTCACACAAACAAAAACAAAAGAAGTGTGGCACTCGGGGACTGCCGCGGTAAAGCTATTACAATTAATTTGCAATTAACCCGAGTTCGGGTAGCTTCAAAAACCGATTAAAAAGCTGGCTTATCGATCAAACTTTTATAGTTACAGCGAGTTTTTATATAGTGATGGCAAACTCACAATAAAGTTGTAAAAAATTGACATTGTTCATTACAATTGTAATAAGTACATATATTTTAATTTTTGACAGTTATTTGTACGATACCTTTATCGTACAATACAAAGTTCAATTTAAACTTTAAAAATGTATACTCTTTGTATACTCTTATTTTGTTTTTTTATAAAATTGACGTGTAAATTGTACATTTATCAATAAAGAACTTTGACTTTGACTTTAATTTTTTACTGAAATAAACGAAAAGGTATTTAGACAAATTCACAGTGGTACACTGGTACCCACACTAGGGCATTCTGCGGCGTGGGTTCAAATTATATTAGGCTAGATGTGTTACTCAATCACATCATAATCACATTTTGTAGTGGTAGGACTCTTAGCAGAGTCCGACTGAGGAAGTACCACACCTTTGCCAGTTATTCTACCGCCAAACAGTAATGTGAAAACATTCCTGTGTTCCGGTTTGAAGAGCAATGTTCCCAGTGAAATTACAGTGCTTAGAGATATAACATCTTAGATCTCTGGGTGATGAGCGCAGTGCAGTGCTAGGTAATGATTTGGGCTCTTCATGTTGCAATAGCTGCGTGTCACTGTGCTATTATGTGGCAGGCATGTTGCTTACCATCAGGTACATGCCCTGCTCGTCTCGTCACATTTTATTAAAAAAAACTTATTATCCATAGAAACACCCAGAAACAGTACAAATATTTGAATTCATCACACAAATCGAACCCACGACCCTCGACTTCGCAGGTTACCCACTAAGCCGTGAGGCCACTCTAGTATTGTTAGTACGAGTACTTACTACATAAAAAGCACATTGCCTGCCATCGTGCCATCGTGCGTCTTGTTCGTTCCGTCATATACCACAAAATTAAATAAATAAACACATGGTTAATGAGTAGGAAATCCTAATATAACAAAGACGGTAGCCATTTTGAGTGTGTAAACAGACAGACATTTTTGGGTCGCGGTACGGATGTAGAAAACACATGTGAATGTTTGACATAACGTAGTTTAAATCATAGTTTACACGCCACTCACATAGAGTAGATAAAAACATTTAGAAAAAAATTGGTTGTCTTTAAAGTTGGTTTACGGACGATAGTTTAACGTGACTACGTCACAACGAAACATTGATAGATGCGGCGCAAGCGTACAATGAGCGTAACGGGACAACGAGCGTAAGGGGAGATAACGGGACTTTTTGCATGCAACCGGCGTTCATCGATTTATTAGAAGTTGTCACGTCAATAATTTCCCATAAAAAATAAAACCGACTTCAGTTTAAAATTTTCGTTTCCACCAAATTTCATAGGAATCTAGATTTCTACTGTACAATATCATATCATAATATATACTGTATCATTTAAGTAAAATAAAATAAAGTAACATGAAAGTAAAATGTACTTAGTTTTTTGTTCATATTTTTAAAACCGCTTCACCGATTCCGATAAAATTTATAAGGGACCACCTCTGAACATTTATCTACCAAACAAAACAAGAACAAAATTAAAAATTTTGAGTAACCCCCGACTACCTCGGATCTCGGATTATCTGTCATAACGTTCTACTAGTCAAGCCCTTTCATTTGATACCCATATTAAGGGAGATGTGAAAAAATAAACCTATTTCGCCATTTTGTGGTAGCGGCCATCTTGGATTCAAATTTGTCATAGTGCAAAGTACTCTATTAGTCAAGCCCTTTCATTTGATACCCATATTGAGTTAGTAGTGAAAAAAATTATCCAATTCAGCATTTTGTGGCCATTTTGGATTTGAAATTTATTATAGTGTAAGTATAGTATTCTATCTACTATTCAAGCCCTTTCATTTAATACCCATGTTGAGGTAGGTTGTGAAGAAATATTTTGTCCGCCATTTTGTGGAGGCGGCCATTGTGAATCGATATTAACCAAACATAGCTAAGAGCATCCGCACAAATATTAACCTTCAAATAAAAAAAATCGCATCGAAATCGGTTCATCCGTTTGAGCTCTACGGTGCCACAGACAGACACACACACAGACAGACAGACATCGACGTCAAACTTATAACAACCCTTTTTTGGTCGGGGGTTAAAAAAAAACTTACACCCGAATTGATAGCCTCCTTTTGGAAGTTGGTTAAAAAACGTACAATTTAATTAAGATACTCCTCCTTTTTTGAAGTCGGATAAATTTTAATTTATCTCGATGATATAGTGATTGCTTACTCTCGAATATGGTGAAATGCCTGAATTGAATTTCGAATTGAAGGCACTTTTTGTTGTTTTGAAGAAAATGGATTGTTATGAATTTTTCGATGGATAAAAATATATACTAATATTATAAAGCTGAAGAGTTTGTTTGTTTGAGCGCTAGGATCTCGGGAAGTACTGGTCCGAAGAATGAATATTTTTCTATTAGATAGTCCATTTATCGAGGACTATAGGCTTTAGAACATAAAGCTAATACTATCAATAAAAGGGGAGCATGAATCAAGAATACAACAAAAACGGGAAAAAATATTCCTTTTTGAGAGTTTTCGTACTGTGCTTTGAAATGACAGCATGTGTCTAAGATGGTGTCATTGAATATAAACCTTTGCTAATCAAATTTGTTTCTAAATCTGAGTTGGTAAGTCCAATTTCCAACAGATGGCGTAGCAGGTAGCTGAAGAGGTTTTTTGTTTGAAAGCGATATTCTCAGGAATGAATGAACCGATTTCAGTCATTCTTTCAGTTGGATATGTACGGGATCTCGCTGAGTGCTATATGTACCACGGACGAACCTAGGGCAGGCATCTAGTACCAAATAAAATACAAATACCAAATTATTATTTTTCCCGCCAAAAGCCTGACCGCAAAGTTAACATTGTTGATTTTCGTCATTCGGTGTAATATAGTTCTCAAAATCAGAATCAGAATCAGAATAATTTATTGTTGAACTGTGTACAAACTAGCTGGTAGGTTACAATATTTCCAGTACTTACAACAGTCTGCCCTCTGCGAGCATACAATAATAATTAACGTTAAATATTTTTTTTACTTAAGAGTACAAATCGTTTTAACTGATAAAACTGCTGAATGAGCTAAATAATTTCACCATTCTATATTATGTACCTACTATGTATGCAATTAATAATTGTATACAGTTAAGTACAGCTGTACTTACTAGTCGTTTAGATATTCTGTCAGTTTATAATAGGTTTTAGAAATTAGCCACGTCTTTAGCCTAATTTTAAAATGATTACCAACCAGACTTTTAATGTTGGTTGGTAACTTATTATAAATCAAATAAAATGTATCAAGCGGTAAGGATGTGGACTTTGAACCTTTTCTATTTGTGAATAGAGGTGGTAATATGACACCATGTTAACACAATCGTCACAGAAATGCGACAAAAAACGTCACAATACCTACTTGCGTGATTCATCTCGGCCTCAGATTGAAAACCTCATCTCGGCAAATAGTTCAAAGTCAATAAGCCAGAAAAAAATAATCATGACATGTCATGACGCTCCTAATGAAATTATAATACCAGGAGATTAGATAATTTATTTGAAATGTGAACCATTTTTTTCAGTTGTCCCTTAATGCAGTCTTCATTAGGTACATGATTTTATCCCTCCTGATATTCCTCGTCCCACCTCCGTTAAATGCCTGCTGTCTCTTGTTTACACCCCCTTTGTTTATATTTTATGTAATTATATTAAAAGAAATAAGATTAAATTGTAACATTAGTACTTGTCAATATTTTAAGTTAAATGCACATGCACACAGCATTATATTGTTATTAGATTTTTTGTGTATATGTCTGTTATGTAGCTTTAATTTTTTGCGACCTAGTAAAACATTGAATACGTGACAAATCCTCTTAGTACAATACTCATATTACTGGCCCCTATCTCTTTGTTTGACGGCCTATCATTTAACGTGTCTTTGGCGGAATTGTGAGACTAATCCACAAAGAGCCATTCATTAAAAAAAAAAAAAAATTTTTACAGCACTAGCGTTGCCTCGCTGTTTTATTCGTTCAGTTTCCACCTGTTATTTAGCAATAAAGTAGAAAGTAACCTACGTGCTATTTTTTAATAGTTGTGACAAGACGAGCAAGACATGTGCCTGATGGTGCGCAACATGCCTACCCAAAACAGTGACACGCAGCTATTGGAACATGACGAGTCCAAATCATTACCTAGCACCGCACTGCGCTCGTAACCCAGAGGTACAAGATGGTTTAAATCTGTACTATGTAATTTCACAGGAACCATTGTCCTTCAAACCAGTACACAGTAATATTTTCACGTTACTACTTGGCGGTAGAATAACTGGGGAACTTTGCACAGAGTACTCTACCGCTAAATAGAATATGAAAGGAAAAGAAATAAAGAGATGTTTACATACTTAAAATAAATATTTTTCCGTTCCACCACCTCAATTGTTAATAATGTTCAAACCATTTATTTAGTAATTTCCTCGCTGGGGTGGGATGAAAAGTTACGTGTTGCATTCGAGTGCAAAGATGTTTCACCTTGTGCTCAATTAATTCCCTCGCCAACGCTCAGGATTCTAATTTTTTAATCATTTTTAGAATCCTTCGCTTAATCTGTCATCAAAATTGAAAAACGGTTAAAAACACCTTTGTACTCTTGTAGAGATAACCAAAGAGTTTACATACTTATACTACGTATAGAGTTGGAACAAACGCTTTACACCGAAATCATGGGTCTGATCGCTCTTGCCTGTCGCTCTTGTGGAAGTGTCATACTTTTGTCGCGGCACATCATTCTGTTGCCTTTAGCAAATATACACGTCATCTGCTTATGATTGGTACAAAGGAACCGTGCGGAAAATCCTGAGCTATTTACTTATTCTCCATCTATGGGTATAACAAATAACTACGACTATGCTGATTTAATTTTATACTTTTTTCCAGGGTATGAACATACGTCTGGCGTTCGCCATCATATCATCAGCTTGCTGGTCGGCCTTTCAGCATGGGTACAATACGGGAGTACTCAACGCGCCGCAAACGGTGAGTGTCTTCTGGACCGGTAAATTTATTGTTTTTCAAATTTCGCGATTTGAACACATAATGTTTAGTACCTGGGTGTACTTAGATATCATACAGATTTTCTAAAAAAAAAAATACTTGAAAAAAGAAAAGCGGCCGGTTGGATTCGAACCCGGACCTACCATATTATAACCGCCCGACATCTTCCCGACTGAGCTAATATACTGTCGCGCGCCGCCGCGAAATTTGCCGTCGCATTCTAATCTTTATATAATAGTTTTTCATTGCCTAAAAACGCGCAAAAAACGGCGTTATTTAAAAATAAAACCTGGCTAGATGGACTTATTGTCCCCGAAACCCTCTGTATACATAATTTCATGAAAATCGTTCGAGCCGTTTCCGAGATTCAGATTCTATGTATATATATACACTTACAAGAATTGCTCGTTTAAAGGTATAAGATAATGTACAGGACTTAATCACGATTTGAAACGTCGAGGTATTTAAACAATAAATTAAATCGGGATTAAGTCCTGTTACATTATAAATATTACCGGTAAATTTAGTGGTTGATCGCCAACTCTATTATTATACACTTACAGCCGAGAACTTTTTCTTAATTTTTCAGGTCATGACCGAATGGTTGCATAAAGAAGCGTTGTCAGAAACCAATTCATCAATGAGCGCGCAAGACGACCCGAAAGTGGCTGCGGTGTGGTCTGTCGCTGTGGCCGTCTACTGCGTGGGGGGGATGATTGGGGGGACATTGACGGGGGTGGTTGCTGACAGGTAAATTTGAACTTTAGCATGTTGGCTTACAGCTCAGAAAATTTTTAGAAGGTGTTCAAATTCGTCAATGAAAATACAAGACAAACTGGAACACTGCTGACAGGTTAATTTTAACCTTGGTAGTTAGCTTACAGCTCACAGATTTTTTTTAGTAGGTATTAGACTATTAGATTGTTGTTCAAAAACAAACTAGTCAATGAACGCGTAAGACGACCCTAAATGTTGCTGCCAGATGAATTTGAACCTTAACATGTTCATTTACAGCTGAGATAAACGTTTTAGTAGCTGTGTTAAAATAGGTATTTAAAAACAAACTCGCCAATGAACGCACAAGACGACCAGAGACGTTGCTGACGAGCGAATTTGAACCTTAATGTGCTGGCTTACAGTTCCCAGAAAAGTTTTAGGTGTCGAAAAAGTGTTAAAAAGGCCTTAATGTCAGTAGTACCATTGATTTGTACCATTGATGGTACAAATGACACAACTTTGTATCCTTAGTCACAGAATAGATATTACTACAGAACCCTCACTTAGCGAAAATTGTTATATAAATAGCGACTCTTGCTAGGACGCAACAAAGTGCAATTCAGCTCGCATTAGCGCTCAATGCCTATCGCAATTTTTAACCTAAGCATTTGCGCTCTCACACAAATATATATCACAACCAAATAGAAGCCAGAAATTAATCTAAGATGAAGAATCAGATGACATAAATAAAAAACCAGAAATTAATAGAAGATGAGGAAGAAGAAGACTTTAATCAGCTGACTATTATTTAATTATTTTTTTATTTATAAATTACTAACAAATTGTCTTGCCAGACATATTGCATGCCTCTCGCAGAGGCCAGTTTGTATGGGGCAACTTTTAAAATGTTTTGTATCATCTTATCTTACCTACAAACAGCAATAAAGATTTTTGTATTTGTATTTGTATTTTGTATTTATCTCTTCTAACGCGTAACTCTGTCGCTGTCTGGCGCGAAATGATGCGCATCGAAAGGGTTGTCGACATATTATCTAAAAAAAAAAAAAAATAACCTTTCGTTATGTAGGTAGTCAGCATTGTAGCTCAGATTATATATTTTAGTTATTTACTTCGTAACGCGCAAGACAGCTAGAAGAGGGTCGGACACATTGAAATTAAAACAATTAAAGTATGCTTTGACTGTTTTTATTCTACTTGATCGTCTAAATGTTGTTTGATAAATATGTAACATATTTTAATGTACTTACCTACACTAATACATACAACCAGCTTCGATTACAAGTTATTTTATAATGTCCCGTACTTTTTGTACGGTTAGCAGAAAAATATAAAAAATAATGGTATATTTTGTACAACTAGGAAAAAATGATACTTCTTTGTTTTTTGACTCGTGCATCCATATACAGCACAATATATGGCGACGTAATTTTGCGCGGGAAACGTGTTGCGCGAGCGCTCAGACGTGCGTTCGACAACCGCCTGGCACTTGTTCCGTGCGAGGAACGGTCTAGCTGTAGGCTAAAACCGCGCGACCTTGAGCGAGTGAGGATGCGCTGCCTTAGTACCTACCATTAATGGTACTAGAGACAATTGTTTGGGGATCAGTAGTACCATCAGAAATATTGATGTATCGCTAGTACCATCAATGGTACAACTAAACAAATTTAAAGTAAGTATTGTGAAAGTGGTCACCGGGGCTAGTGGTGTTCTAAAACCAACTCGTCAATGAAGACGACCTAGAATGATGATCTAGAAATTTCGGTAGCCTTTTCTACCGCATTTCTAGATAGCCATGACGTGTTACCATGTTTTTTTTTATTTGAATTTAGCAACTCCACAGACTCCTGTGTCCGTGACCTTTGTCATTTGTTTTATTTTTTACATGAATCTTGGATTAGGAGAAGAAAAGGAAATAGGGAACATTTTCATTCTAATTCTAGGCCTATTTTATTTTCTAAGCCGCCTCCTCCCGGCTCAGCGCCTCCACCACGACTGCATTTCTGTCTTTGATGGCCATCTGCAAATTGAACTCTCGGAGTGTCTTCGGTGTTACCATGGTTACTCCTCCGGTTTCACCCGCGTAGTTTCCAAAGTGAGCTATCAAATTCTGAGTAATAAGTTTTCACTTCTATCGGCAGTCCCTATGACTGCCATTTTTTTTTGCATGTGTTGTAACTAAATGTGATATGTTTTCAGGTTAGGCCGGAAAGGCGGTCTATTTTGGAATAACTTTTTGGTGTTCATCGGCGCAGCATTGGAAGGGTGTTCCAAGTTGGCGAAGTCCGCAGAAATGCTCATTGTGGGCAGGTAATAACGATTACTTTTAACCCTCATCGTAACAAGAATAAAATTATTAACATAGATTAGGTACACACTGGAATAATACATAGGCTACGTTTTATCACAAGAACAAGATTAAAATTTTTGATTAACCCCCGACTGCCTTGGACATGTAATTTGTAAAACATTCTACTAATCAAGCCCTTTCATTTGATATCCATATTGAGGGAGTTGTGAAAAAAAAAGTATTTCGCCATTTTGTGGTAGCGGCCATCTTGGGTTTGAAGTTTGAAGTTTGTCGTTGTGCATAGTATCCTACTAGTCAAACCCAGTCATTTGACAAAGTCAAAGTCAAAGTCAAAGTACTTTATTCATAAATGTACAATTTACACGTCAATTAATAAAAAAAGAAAGAGCATACAAAATTGTATACATTTTCAAAGTTTGAAATGACTACTTTTCTGTATTATAATAATTATTGTACAGAAAACATTATACGATTATAATATGGTTTTAATACAATTGTACTGACCCATGTCAAATTTATTTCTTTACATTTTTATGGGAACTTTGCCATCACTCTCTAAAAATTCGCTATAACTATAAAAAGTTTGATCGATAAGCCAGCACTTCAATCTGTTTTTGAAGCTGCCAAAACTTGGGGCCGATATAACTATTTTCGGAAGAGATATAACTATTTTCGGAAGAGACATTAGGGTTAAAAACTAAAAAACAAAAGTATAAGGTTAAAATGGCGATTTTTTTAGCATACAGCGACAAGACGAGCAGGACATGTGCCTGATGGTAAGCAACAAGCCTGCTCATAACAACAATGACACGCAGCTATTGGAACACGAAGAGTCCAAATGATTATCTAGCACTGGACTGCTTTCGTCTCCCGGAGATACCTGTAAGGTGTTTTATCTCTTAGCCCAGAAATTACTCTGACCCTTCAACTGTACACAGTAATATTTGCACACTACTAAGTGGCGGAAGACTAACTGGCAAAGGGGGCTCAATACTTCCCCAAGCGGGCTTATCGAAGAGCCTTTAACTATAACAAATAGCTTTTTACATGTTTTCACAGTTCCCTCCATACGGGTATTCAATCAAAGGTCTTGACCACCATACCATAACACCATGCCAAATTTCAAATCCAAGATGGTTGGTCTCTAAATCCTAAATTTTTTCTTGTCTTATCTCCTACAAATGCTGTTCTTCTCTCTTCCAGGCTCATAATCGGAGTGAACAGTGGTCTGAACGCGGGCCTTGCCCCGCTTTACCTATCTGAAATATCTCCAGTATCCATCAGGGGCTCTGTGAGTATCTATATACATGTACCTATTGTATGAGACCAACTGACTGATAGGTAACTTAAAACGGAAACATGTACCTAGAATCTTTCAAAGTCATGTGTCATTCACCAACACGCACTTGCCCAGCTTGGTGGATTATGGCTTTGAGTCTCTCTTAGCGAGAGAAGGCGCAGAGTCCGAGCAGTGGGAACATTTAGAATAGAATAGAATAAATTTATTATCAATGCTAGTTACACTCACAAAATATTTATAACTAAACATCCTGAGTATTTCTCAGCAGACTCGTCAAGTAGGTACAAATTTGTAGGTAGGTAATTACATTGATAGTTAGTAATAATTTAAAATAACAACAATAACATAATTAATAAATTCAGCTGTAAAAGGGCTGTGTCAAAGTTTTCTTTTAATTGTAATAGAAATAATAAATAAATGAAAGCGACAGTAGCAAGTAGTTAGTTTAGTGGGCTGTATATGCTAACTGATACGAGGGTCAAACTGAAAGTTCTTAGAAAATCAAAATCTGATTACATTAGCCAGTTATTAGTTTTATTCAATTCAATTCAATTCAATTCATTTATTCGAACCATTATTTCAAAAGAACACTTGGTAACGTCACTTACAATAAAATTATACATAAATAATCTGTGTATGTAATAAAATAATACTAAAGAATAATGTCAAATAAAAAATAATCAGCTGTAAAGGGGCCTTGTCATTTAGGTGCAGCTGTAAAAAGGCTTTGTCATGGTGAAAAAAACAAATTATCCAAACAATGAATACATACAGTAGGTACTTAAACAAATTTACATTAATGTTTAGTATTATTCCACTTTACTCGATAGTTCTGATTTTGACATATTCCTTTTCCAAATATTGCTGTCCTTTACAAAATCATCTACAGTGTAATATGCTTTTCTCATTAGGTAGTTTTTTTATTTCTTATTTTATTTTCAATAATAAGAGTTCTATTTTCAAATTATAGAATTATTTTTTTATTACATTGTTTATAAGTGGCCAGTTCTAAAAACTTTCAGTTTGACCCTCGTATAGGTCCATTTAAAGAAAACGCAGAACTTACTTTAAGATCATCATAATCTGCCTTCATGGATCCACTCCGGAACATAGGGTTCTCCAACAATACGCCGATCAGTCCATTCCTCGATTTACCGTTTCCAACCGCCACCACCTTCCTTTCGTGAATTGTCATTCCATCTAGTCGCAGGGTGTCTTACACTTCAAATTCAAATTCAAATTATCTTTATTGCTGGAATATAGGTATTAGTTACAGATTTAAAATAATAAATTTATGAAAGGTATCACTATATCCGCACCCATAGGGCGTGCAACATTACACATAAATACAAATAGTCTCAATTATAAAACGCCAATTATACAATAATAACTTCATTAATTTCTTTACAATGTCAATATTCATAATGTCAATTTAATTGTCAATTTTGTCATTCAAATATTTAATGATAGTATAATATGCTTTGTCACTTAACTTAGGAACATTATTTCCGGCTCAGGTTTAAAAGAGGGTTACGTTCGTAATGAAAAAAAATGAATCACTTTTGCTGTTTGTTCCTAACCTAACCCGGTAGCGGGCAGGTTCGGAATAAACCACATCATGGTTTTCGGGTCAGGTTAGGAAGAGGGTTAGGTTAGGAATGAAAATTAACCGAACAGCTGCCATTCTAAGACGGCCACAGAGAACAATGGCTATTGGGGTGATACGGGGATACCGAACGATATCCGGTGAAGCGGCATGCTTGTTGGCCGAATCGCAGTCTCCCCTCTTTTTTTTTTTTTTTTTTTCCTGTCCCGGTGCAAAGACCGGGCCCGCGAGCTAGGTCCCTAACATAATCAGGGTGGACATGCTTTCTTTATTTGTTTACAAAATATATTTCTTATAGATAAAGAATTAAACATTACTACGGTTTTCTGTTTCTAACTATAATTCTTATTTTACAAGTACATTACCAATATTTTTATATTTTTTTTGAGTCATTCCAATTGTAATTTACATTTTCTTCAATAGCTTGGTATGTTACTTTATGTTTTTGTATTCTATATGTTTAAATTTATATAATTCCAAATTTTAGTGTTGTTTATTATTTTATGTGTAACTGTATGTTTTCCTGTCTATTGTTCCTTTAAATTCTGTAAGAGTTTGTACGTGTAAGAGTTGTCTCCCCTCTAGAACCCGTCTACTCAAACGGTTATCGGTTCTGCAGCAGATATGACCAGTCCACTGCCACTTCAGCTTGCTGATGCGCTGAGCTATGTCGGTGACTTTAGTTCTCTGACAGATTGCTTCATTACGAATACAATCCTTCATTCCTACTGATGATAAATGGTTTTTAACGTTGTCTTAGTCGCGCAAAGTCGGTGGATGAAGGCGGCAGAAGACCGGGCATTGTGGAAGTCTTCAGGGGAAGCCTATGGCCAGAAGTGGACGTTTACAGGCGTATATGATGATGATGATGAGGTTAATGATTTATTTGACTGGCCTTGTGGCTTAGTGGGTAGTAACTCTGCCTGCGAAGCCGAGGGTTCGATTCCCACCCAGTGCACATATTTGTGTGATGAATTCAAATAGTAGTAATGTGTCTGGGTGTTTCCATGTATAATAAGTATGTATTTAAAACTATATTAGTATTATATGGCTTCCATAGTACAAGCTTTGCTTAGTTTGGGGTCAGATTGTATTGTGTGTGAATTGTCCACCAATATTTATTTATTATTTACTTATATTTGTTTCAGATAGGAACGGTATACCAGCTCGTCATAACAATAACGATCCTACTATCACAAGTGCTAGGACTGAACAGCGTCCTGGGCACGGCGACTGCCTGGCCATACCTACTGGCGGCGACGGCCATACCGGCCGTCATACAGTGCCTCACCCTTCCTCTGTGCCCGGAGTCCCCTAAATACCTGCTGCTGAATAGAGGGCTGGAGTTGCACGCGCAGAGAGGTGAGAGATACTAATACTGATACTGATACTAATACTGATACTGATACTGATACTGATACTGATACTGATACTGATACTGATACTGATACTGATACTGATACTGATACTGATACTGATACTGATACTGATACTGATACTGATACTGATACTGATACTGATACTGATACTGATACTGATACTGATACTGATACTGATACTGATACTGATACTGATACTGATACTGATACTGATACTGATATGATGACTAACATGAACCACCAGGAGACCTATATAAGATGATAGCAGGGTATAAAGTAATAAGATTCAGCACTGTGCCGGTTCTAAACCTCCATCATTTCTCGTTGTCGCAGGATTTTTGTACGGCGTTGCGGAATAATAGATTAGAAAAGGTACTAAAACTGTATGGAACCAATGCCGTGCATAATCAAATGACCAAATTTACTCTTTAAATCGTCGGAAAATCATGAATTGTACACGGGCCTGTAGTCTATTATAGTTTCTTGTACGCTGTGAGTTATTTAAACCAAACTGAGGAATACCAAAATACCGGCCTAGCCGAGTTTAGGTTAAATAAATAAATAAATATCTTTATTCATCCGATAAATAAGCCCATTTACATGAAACAAATTAACACTCACATTATTCCTTAAAAAAAACTTGACTTATACGATTAAATATCACAGAACCTGCATTAAGCAAAGCTTGTGTGGCAGGTTTCTGTATCTCTTCAAATGACTTTTATAACAGACAGAACAAAGACAAAACTTTCCACTTTTGCTAAGTGGTTCCACTTTCCACTTAACAAATTGTAAAAATGTGAATAAAAATTTATCTTATCTTGTTATACATATAACGAACTCTGTTTGGTTTCAGCCCTGAACTGGCTCCGTGGTGATGTGGCTGTCCATGGGGAAATGGAAGAGATGCATCAGGTACGATAATATGGCTTAGGAGAAGGATAGGTCCTAGTCGTCAAACTTTGAATCCCTCTGAAACATCTGATCAAGTTGCCTGGTCTAGCCGAGAAAACGGCGGCTGCCAATCCAGAGGCACTGATTTGAATATCACGCGTTCCAATGTCTTTTTCGAAATCATGTGCGTAATGCCGCTAACTTAAAAACGGCGAACGAAACAATCGGGAGAAAACCGACATGTACCTATAATATTTCGAGGGCGTGTGTCATCCAACAACTCGCTATGAGCCAGCGTGGTATTTACGGCTTTTTTTATTTATTTTAATTTAGCAAGTCCACAGACTCTGGAGTCAGTGAACTTTGTCATTTTGGCTCATCAGGTTAAGAAGAGGGTTAGGTTGAGAATGAAAATTAATCTTATTTTGCTGTTCCTAACCTAACCCGGTAGCGGGTCAGGTTTTCGGGTCAGGTTCGGAATAAACCCTTTTTTCAGAGATATATTGGATTAGGCAAAAAAGATACTAGAAGAGAGTAGAGAACGTTTTCTATCTAGTTCTAGTCATCATCATCATCATCAGCCGCAAGACGTCCACTGCTGAAAATAGGCCTCCCTCCTAGATTTCCACAACGAACGGTCCTGCGCAATCTGCAACCAGCGGTTTCCAGAGACCTTTGTGAGGTCATCTGTCCATCTAGTTCTAGTACTCTTTCTGATTCTCTCCCGGCTCAGAGCTTCACAGCCGCATTTCTATCCTGCCTGTGGATTATATGACTGTCATGACTCCCTGTCCTTGCGAGAGAAGGCCTCGAATTATAGCAATATGAATATTTAGTGGGTTGCTTATACGAGTATGCTTATACTGAAAGGTCTGCTTTAATGTGTTTGTCTTCAGGAAGCTGAGAAAAACAAGGTTAGCAAGAAAGTGACCCTCCGAGAACTGCTACGCAACCGCTCCCTCCGCGCTCCTCTCATCATAGCGGCTACTGTGATGGTGGCTCAACAGCTGTCCGGAATCAACGCCGTCATATTCTTCTCCACCGACATATTCCGGAAAGTCAACCTCGGGGAGACCAACTCGCAGTACGCTACGTTAGGTGAGGTGGCGTTTAATATCTCGCTACACTAATACTGCGATACGGATATCGATACAGACACAGATACAAATATAATGACACAAACACAGACACAGATAATGACACAAACACAGCACCGATAATGACACAAACACATACATAGATAATGAAACAAACAAAGGCAACTACACACATAGATATTGACACAAATACAGATAATGGACACAGACACAGATAATGACACAAACACAGCACCGATAATGACACAAAAACAGACACCAATAATGACACAAATACAGACACAGATGATGACACAAACACATACACAGATAATAAATAATAATACAGATAACGACACAGACACAGATAATAACACAGACAACGACACAGATACAGAAAATGACACAAACACAGACACAGATAATGGACACATTAGAGTTCCGTGAAAAAAGGAAAACCCCTTAAATAGGTACACTACATGTGAGAAATAGATGTACCTTATTGTATAATATTATGTTGATTTCAGGTATGGGAGCCATGAACGTTGTTATGACCCTTCTCAGTCTATTGCTGGTGGAGAGAGCAGGACGGAAGACTCTCCTACTGACCGGTTTCGCCGGAATGTTAGTCTGCACTATTGGACTATGTGTCGCTAGCATGTTTGTAAGTTTTATTTATACATGTGTATACATATTTCTTATGTTTTTAATCGACTTCAGAAAGGAGGATGTCTTCAATTCGGTTCTATTTTTTTTTCAATGTGTTTTTTGCGATAATTGTGAATCAATTTTTATGCTTATTCTTTTATTGGTATAAAATACTTCAGAGGTGTTCTAACATGCATTTTTATTATTTAAAATTACATATTAAATTAGGTGGCCTTTGAAAATATCAACAAAATTATCTGGACGACTAAGCTACATTGTTATAGCTTCTTATGAAATTTAATCGAATTTCTGAATTTAAAAAAGCATCTGTTTAAAGCCTGAATATCAAAGAATATTCGCAAGAGGCTGATTAAGATCTACATCTGGGGTATTGCATTGTATGGCAGCGAAACGTGGACCATGACTCAAAGGGATAAGGAAAGATTAGAGGCATTCGAAATGTGGTGTTGGAGGAGAATGGAGAGAATCAGCTGGAAGGAAATGAAGAAGTTTTGAAGATGGTAGAGGAGAAAATAACATTAATGGAAACAATAGAAAACAGAAGAGGGAATCAGAATCAGAATCAGAATCAGAATAATTTATTGTTGAACTGTGTACAAACTAGTTGGTAGGTTACAATATTTCCAGTACTTACAACAGTCTGCCCTCTGCGAGCATACAATAATAATTAACGTTAAATAATTGTTTTACTTAAGAGTACAAATCGTTTTAACTGATCAAACTGCTGAATGACCTAAATAATTTCACCATTCTATATTATGTACTATGTATGCAATTAATAATTGTATACAGTTAAGTACAGCTGTAATTACTAGTCGTTTAGATATTCTGTCAGTTTATAATAGGTTTTAGAAATTAGCCACGTCTTTAGCCTAATTTTAAAATGGTTACCAACCAGACTTTTAATGTCGGTTGGTAACTTATTATAAATCTTTAAGGCCATGATATATGGACTATTATGGTACATACTGTTGTTTATCTGTGGCATAAAGATGTTGTGCTTATGTTTTTTCCTGAGAATCTCTAATCGACTAGACTTAATTTCGAAAAAGTAGTTACTGTTACATTTGACAAAGACAGAAATTTCATATATATAAATACAAGTAAGAGTGAGAATATTGTTACTTTTGAAAATATTACGTAAACTGTCCTTAGCGTTGAGCTTGTATATTGTTCTTAAGCATCTCTTTGAAGTATGAAGGTTGATTCTATTTCAACGGAGTTGCCCCAAAATATCACGCCGTAAATTAATTGAGGGTAAACATAACCATAGTAGGCGTTCAATGCAATTTCCTTAGATGATATATTACTGAGAATTGCCAAAACATAACAATATTTTGATAATTTACTATTGACTTTATTTACATGTGATTTCCAGTTTAAGTGATTATCTATTGACACTCCTAAAATTTGTATTGTCAACAACTTTGACTTTATTCCTCTGTATATAATGTCTAAATCTGTTGGTTGTTGTTTGTAGTTTCTAAATTGAATTATTTTTGATTTCTCCACGTTTAGGTTCAAGTTAATTTCGCCTAACTTAGTTCCTACTGTGTTGAGTGTTTTGTTTATTTCTCTGTTAAACTCTTCGACACTATTGCATTTAGGTATGTATATAGTTGCATCATCTGCGAACATTACGCATAAGTGTTCGGTAAGTTTGGTAATTCATTTATATACGGTAAGAATAATATTGGCCTAAAATACTCCCCTTGTGGAACGCCCATAGACATTATCATTGATTTAGAATATATTTGTTCCACAGTTTTCGTAGATCTGTTGTAGGTTTCTAACGCAACAATTTGAGTTCTGTTGCTTAAGTATGACTCTATAAGTTTTAACGCATTACCTCTTATTCCAGTAGATTCTAATTTATTTAATAATGTGCTGTGATCTACGGAATCAAAGGCTTTAGACAAATCAAGAAATAAAGCAATGCCAGGTTTCTTTTCATTTATATCGTCACTTAGTTTTTTATCATTTTGAATATTGCAGCTGAAGTATTCTTTCCTTTTGAAAACCGAATTGATTGTCATCTATAATACCATTCTTGGTAAAAAAGCTGTGATCCTGTCATATATAACCTTTTCAAATATTTTAGATATACACGAAAGAAGTGCTATAGGCCTATAATTGTTCGCGTCGTCTTTTGCGCCTTTCTTATGAATAGGTTTTATCAGAGCCATTTTAAGGAAATCTGGAAATATGCCAGTCTCAAGGGTTAGATTAATGATATATACGAGAGGTTCTATAATAATATGTATACTTTTTTTTATTACCTGCATAGATATTTTATCATGACCAGTGGTTTTTTTGGCTTTGAAGCCTTTAACAATCTTAGTTATTTCTGAATAGTTCACTGGCGCTAGAAAAATAGAGTTACAATTTTGGTGATAATTTTCCAAGTGTGTGATGCCCAATGATGTGTCCCAAGATGTTGGGACATCTGATATGACACGACAACTTCATTAGAACAATAATGGAAGGCAAATTAGAAGGGAGGAGGAAGAGAGGTAGACCTAGGAGAAGTTACATGAACCAAGTGAAGGAGAAGATAAATGTAGTGTCGTATCAGGAAGTCAAGGAGAAGGCGGAGTGTAGAAGTACATGGAAAGAACTCCACCGACAAGAGCGTCGCTCTTAAATTATGAATGAATGAATTCTGAATTTAATTTTAAATTGAAGTCGTTTTTTGCCACTATATAAGCTTTGCTTAGTTAATGTTGTGTCAATACTGTCCAATATATTGAAACGTGTTGTCCCCAGACTAACCACGAGTGGGTGTCGTATCTATGCATCGTTCTGGTCATTCTGTTTGTCGTCATGTTTGCCGTGGGGCCCGGATCTATACCCTGGTTCCTCGTCACTGGTGAGTATCTTTCAGAGCAAATGATGATTGATGGTGGAAGACGCGGCTGAATGAGTAGTATCCATGGCCAACGTTTTTTTTAAATAACAATTTAACAATGACAGCAGACTGACAGACATTTTTTTTAACTTTTGTGGTGTCAATAACGGAAGTTATAATGGAAGTTACAGCTGGTGTAGTCGATAGAACGGCGCCTGCCGATCCGGAGACCCCGGGTTCAAACCCCACACGCACCTCTGTCTTTTCAAAGTCATGTGCGTAATGCCGCTAACTTAAAACGGTGAAGGAAAACATCGTGTGGAATCCGACATGTACCTAGAACCTTTCGAAGTCATATGTGTCATCCATCAACCCGCACTTGACCAGCGTGGTGGATTATGGCTTTGACTCACTCCTTACGAGAGAAGGAGAGAAGGCCCGAGTCCCAGCTGTGGGAACATTTAATGGGCTGTTGATGATGTTGATGTGGTGTCAATAAAGTGTTTTTGCATTGTATTTGTAATATTGTTTTTTTCTCACAGAGCTGTTCAACCAGTCGTCGCGGCCGGCCGCGTCCGCCGTAGCTGTCACTGTCAACTGGCTCGCTAATTTCATCGTCGGCCTCAGCTTCATACCACTCTCGGTGAGTGACCAGGCCAGGCGCGGTTCCAGCCTCGAATGTTGGAGGGGGTCACCAGTACGCAGCCTCAGATTGGGGGGACAATACAGTACGCAGCCTCAGATTTGGGGGCAACCGTACGCAGCCTCAGATTGGGAGGGGACAATACAGTACGCAGCCTCAGATTGCGAGGGGGGCAACAGTACGCAGCCTCTGATTTGGGGGGCAACAGTACGCAGCCTCAGATTGGGGGACAATACAGTACGCAGCCTCAGATTGCGAGGGGGGCAATAGTACGCAGCCTCAGATTGGGGGACAATACAGTACGCAGCCTCAGATTTGGGGGCCAACCGTACGCAGCCTCAGATTGGGAGGGACAATACAGTACGCAGCCTCAGATTGCGAGGGGGGCAACAGTACGCAGCCTCTGATTTGGGGGGGGCAACAGTACGCAGCCTCAGATTGGGGGACAATACAGTACGCAGCCTCAGATTGCGAGGGGGGGCAATAGTACGCAGCCTCAGATTGGGGGGACAATACAGTACGCAGCCTCAGATTGGGGGGGCAACAGTACGCAGCCTCAGATTGGGGGACAATACAGTACGCAGCCTCAGATTGCGAAGGGGGGCAACAGTACGCAGCCTCAGATTGGGGGACAATACAGTACGCAGCCTCAGATTTGTGGGGGGCGGCAACAGTACGCAGCCTCAGATTGGGGGACAATACAGTACGCAGCCTTAGATTGCGAGGGGGGCAACAGTACGCATCGAATTTTAACGTGGTTTATCTCAAAATAAAGAACGGTTCAAGCAGACGGCATTAAAACCAAATTAATGGGTATGCCTTCCTAAATAAAAATACCAAATTATTATTTTCCGCCCAAATCCCGGCCGCAAAGTTTTTTTTTTTTTTAATAATAAAAAGAGAGTGACGAGACGGTCAGGACATGTGCCTGATGGTAAGCAACATGCCTGACACATAACAGCACAGTGATGCAACTATAACTAAACTAACTGGAACATGAAAAGTCCAAATCATTACCTAGCACTGCACTGCGCTCGTCACCCAGAGATCTAAACTGTTATATCTCTAAGCCCTGTAATTTCTCTGGAAACATTGCCCTTCAAACCGGAACACAGTAATGTTTGCACATTATCGGTAGAATAACTGGCAAAGGTGTGGTACTTCCCCAGGCGGACTCTGCCAAGAGTCCTACCACTAATAGAAGTTAAATTTGTTGATTTTCGCCATTCAGTGTTATATAGTTACCAAAGTGTAGGTATAAAGTGGGTATGAGCTAATACACCTATAGTTTTTTTTTTTTTAACTTTTATAGGTTTACACTTGACCGCCATCTCGCCAGATGTTAAGCGACGATGCGGTCTACGATGGAGCGTGTTTACCTAGAAGAAACCGATTCACTCTCGATTTGAAGACACAAAGATTGTAACCATCGGGGAAGACCCACTCAGGCAACGTATTCCACATCCTAGATCGTTCTTATCACAAAAGTAGAGTCAAATCTTTTCGTTCGTGTCTTTGGAACATCAAACATGAAACGATGTCGCTTTTTCGAGCTACGAGCATTCCGATAGAAAAAAGGGCAAGGTGGTATCAGATCATGCAAATCAGTCGCACACTCTCCAAAGTGTATCCGATAAAAAACCGATAGGCTGGCAATTCTGGCAATTTTTCGGCAATGATCAAGACTTTGTAGTCTTTTTCGCAAAAGAGTATAATAATTATCTTGTTTCAGCTTCGTATGGGGACCAACGTGTTCATGGTATTCGGAGTACTTCACGTAATCTTCATCGTTTTCATCTATTTCAAAGTCCCGGAAACCAAGAACAAGACTATCGAGGAAATCACTGCGATGTTCCGACAACACATGTAGACCTACCATCGCTACTGGTGGAACTACCACATATACCTGTGGAACTACCACCTCTATATTCCTCAAGACTTCATTCCGCAATTTTTTTATTTTTTAACCCCCGACCAAAAAAGGGGTGTTATAAGTTTGACGTCGATGTCTGTCTGTCTGTCTGGCTGTGTGTGTGTCTGTCTGTGGCACCGTAGAGCTCAAACGAATGGGCCGATTTCAATGCGGTATTTTTTATTTGAAAGTTAATATCCGTGCGGATGTTCTTAGCTGTGTTTGGTTAATATCGATTCAAGATGGCCGCCACCACAAAATGGCGGACAAAATATTTCATTATGGGTATCAAATGAAAGGGCTTGACTAGTAGAATACTATACACTATAAAAAAATCAAATCCAAGATGACCGCCACCACAAAATGGAGAATTATATTTTTCTTTTCATTACTACCTCAATATGGGTATCAAACGAAAGGGATTGACTAGTAGAATACATTGTACTATGACAAATTTCAAATCAAAGATGGCCGCTTCCACAAAATGGCGAAATACATTTCTTTTTTCACAACTCCCTTAATATGGGTATCAAATGAAAGGGCTTGACTAGTATAATGTTGTACAGATAACAATCTGAGGTAGTCGGGGGTTAATCAAATTTTTTTTATTTTGTTCTTGTTTATAGTAAAGAGTGACAAGACGAGCAGGACATGTGCCTGATGGTAAGCAACATGCCTGCCACATAACATCACAGTGAAACCACAGTATAAATAAACACTACCAGTAGGTTCATCGCCTTTCATTTTGGGAGAAACGCCGATAATGTCTAGACACGGGTAGGGTTGTCGCAAACAAAACTGCTTTTTACCAGAACAAAATTAAAATATAGGGAAGACGTCAGCCCTGAGCCGTGCTCCTGCAATGGGGCTTTTTCAAGATGCAAAAAAACCTTTCAATGACAGTTCCCAATTTCACCGTAGGTGGCGCCACTGTTTCATTTTGTTAGAGAAATTTCACAAAAACCAGCAGTGGTGTCACTCTTGGCAGTATTTATAATCATCTTTTTGCGTCTGGAAAACGCCTTATATACTAACATTGTAATCAATGTTGCCAGTCAGGTCTTGTCAGAAATTACCTGATATAAAAAAAATACCTTTTCATAAAAAGTAGCCTTTCATATTTTTTTTTACTGGAAAGTAAATAAAAGTAGCTAGAATAGAATATTAGTTGTATTGATTTATGGAAACATCGATGAGTAAATGAGCATTTTGTGATTTATTTATATTGATTTTAAATAAACTGATGCATTAAGAATTGATATCCAGTTGTCGTACACCTAAACGTAACCTTTTCATTCATTAGAGTAACCTTAAAGTAACCAAAACGGTTCAAAAATCGCCTAATAAGTAGGCTTGGCACATAAGTAACCTTCTGGCAAGACTGGACGCTTCCCGCGTCTCTCCCCGCACGCCCCGCACGATCGCCCCGTCTAGACGGCTTCGTCGCACGACTGTATGATCTAATAGACTGTGGTGACACGTAGCTATCGCAACATGAAGAGTCCAAATCATTACCTAGGCACCTAGAGATACCCTGTAATTTCACTGGAAAGATTGCTCTTCAAACCGGACCATATTGATTCGTTTTCACATTACTACTTGGCGGTAGAATAATTAGTGAAGTTGTACTGCCCCAGGTGATCTGCAAATTTTTTTTATATTCTTTATTGTATGAAAAATCTACTAATTTTTCGCTAAGTGCTTAAAGTAAGTTTAACTTAAGATATATCACATAAGTAATTGTTTAAATTATATTCGTCAATTAAACATGTTTTGTAATATTTTGATTTGTGGCGTTTCATTTAAAAATTTAAACCTTGAATAAAAATATTGGTTGACAATTCACTCACAACACCATCTGACCCCAAACTAAGCAAGGTTTGTGCTATGGCGGCCACATAACTGATATAATACTTATAAAGTTGTAAATACATACTTATTATACAGACACAGTACATTTTTTTTTTAAATAAATGGTAACGAGACGATCCGGACATGTGCCTGATGGTAAGCAACATGCCTGACACATAACAGCACAGTGACACGCAACTATTCGAACATGAAGAGTCCCAATCATTACCTAGCGCTGCACTGCGCTCGTCACCCAATCTATCTAAGATCTTATATCTCTAAGCCCTGTAATTTCTCTGGAAACATTGCCCTTCAAACCGGAACACAGTAATGTTTGCACATTAATGCTTGGCGGTAGGATAACTGGCAAAGGTGTGGTACTTCCCCAGGCGGACTCTGCTAAGAGTCCGCCTGAATTTGAATTGAACACAATATTTGCACTTGGTGGGCATCGAACCCACGACCCTCGGCTTTGCAGGCAGATTCACTACCAACTAAGCCACGAGGCCAAATCCAAAAATCTTTATTGCTGTTTGCAGCTAAGATAAGGTGATACAAAACATTTTAAAAGTTGACCCATACAAACTGGCCTCTCCTTAGAGGCATGCAATATGACCAGTCAGTCAACAATTGATTAAATGCTCCGCTCTTATTGATAGTAGCGTTATGTTCTATAGCCTATAGCAATTCGGACCAGTAGTACTTCCCGAGATCCTAGCGTTCAAACAAATAAACTCTTCAGTTGTATAATATTAGTAAGTAGGCCTATCATTTAGCGTGTCTTTGGCGGAATTGTGAGGCTAATCCACAAAGAGACTTTCATTAAAAAAAAAATAATTAGTATGTTTTTTTTTTTAACTTTTATAAGTTTACACTTAACCGCCATCTCGCCTGATGTTAAGCGACGATGCGGTCTACGATGGAGCGTGTTTACCTAGAAGAAACCGATTCACTCTCGATTTGAAGACACCAAGATTATAACTATCGGGAAAAACCCACTCAGGCAACTCATTCCACAGCCTAGATGTTCTTATCACAAACGTAGAGTCAAACCTCTTCGTCCGTGTCTTTGGAATATCCACCATGAAACGGTGCCGCTTCTTTGGGTTACGAGAAGTACGATAGAAAAAAGGGGCAAGGAGGTATTAGATCATGCAGATCAGTTGCACACTCTCCGAAGTGTATCCGAAAAAAAACCGATAACCTAGCTATCTTGCGGCGATGTTCAAGACTATGAAGTCTTTTTCGCGCTAGAGTGTCTTTGCCTATGAGCCTTTTGGCACGCTTCTCGATCGATTCCAGAGCCTCAAGCTGATAGCTAGCCGATCCATCCCAAAGGTGCGAACAGTACTCCATACAAGAGCGAATCTGTGCTTTGTATAACAAAAGTAATTGTTCAGACTTGAAGTAACTTCGCACCTTTGAGAGGACACTTAGTTTTTTTGGCAGCTAATTTAGCCTTGGACTCGATGTACGAGCCAAATCTTAAGTATAGATGATGTATTGAGTAACATTGTAAATGTCAGTGTATGGATGTTTGGAATGTGTGGATGTTTGTTGCTCGGCGTAACTTATGATCGGGCTAAAATTTGGGATACAGCTCGTCTACTCTCTTTCTACGAAAAACGTAATTTCGAAATAAACTCGCGACTTTCCTACTCCGGTTCTACTTCGTTTCATACGGTCGAACATAGTCTGACGTTTAAATGTTTGTTCTAATACTACTCTAATTTGAAAAATACAAATCTTCAAAAGTTACGTTACGTATAATAGTAGGTACTTATAGTACGTACTTGGACGCTCCCCCATCACTTAAAGAACCTAGGAACAAACATGTCAGTTTCCTCACGATTTTCCTTCGCCGTTTTTAATGTTTAGGGGCATTGGGCATGTGACTTCGAAATGACAGTGGTGCGCGTGGGATTGGAACCAGGGGCTCTGGATCGGCAGTCGCCGTTCTCCCGACAAGACCAGTAGTAGGTAACACTCCATTATATTAAACATGCGCATACGAATCTAGATGAGAATTTGAAAATCTGACTCAGTCGAGTTAGATTTCATATTTAGTATCTACTAATATTATTGTATATTTAAGAAGATTTTAGACAACATTATTATTGTATGTTTACGGCTAGCTTTACTAATAGTACCTATCTACTTAAAGTCCATTGGTAGTACTACTACTTAGTCTGTGGTAGTACTTATTTACATTTATTTTGATTCTGGGCCATGGATACTCCTTCAACGATGGGAAGATTGGGCAGATTTTATCAGTGCTACCATTTTCGGTATTATTGCGCTAAATTGCTAAATATCTAAGAACAAAACTTTTCTAGTTGAACTATATTTGCTTTTCTTCTGTGGTATATTTTTAAGCTATTGCATAGCTTTTATCGCGGGCCTGGGGACCGAATTTTAGTGATCGTGCATCTCTTTGTTATGTTCACAAGAAGAGGGATGGAAGACCGTAACGCCGTCCTCCCCATTCGGTCATTCGACTTTGAATCTTATTTGTATTAGCTTACAGACTAAATGCTCTTAGCTGTCGAAGACTGACTAGATTGTATACTTCTCTGCATTTTTTTTATGGTAAATAAATGTCACTCTACAAAATAAAAGCAATTCCGAAAAATTGTTAACATCCCTATTGCTTATGTTGATAAAAATGCATGCAACATGCAATAGCTTTACCGCGGCAGTCCCCGAGTGACACACTTCTTTTTTTAATATAGGTATGTGTGTGCTAGATGCTAGAGACCACACTAAGTGAAAATAAGAAATATGTAGGTAACTAATAAATAGTATCGAATAATTTAGTAATTATGTCAAATTAATAGAATACAGTGAACACAGCGATACGATAATGAAAGTTGCGGCTGAAGGACTAGCTATCGCCAAGAATAAATTGAAAAAAAAAGACTGTGATAGCTGACAGACCTCAGCAGGTGACTATCTTTCTTGCTCTGGCACACTCGGCGGTCCCGAATTCAACTGAGCATTTCTTTCACTTACGAGCGTCACAAAGAGCTACATAAACAGCCCACGAAAAATTTGTATGTAGAGTGCCAAAAGGAGTATTAACTTAAAAACTCAAAATATAAGTGTAATTTTGATTGTTAGCAACCCTGCATAATATACTTTTGGTTTTGGTACACCACATTTATTAAACTACTCTGTACGTGCCGGCTACCGACAATCAATTTATTTAAACAATATCTTGTGATATAAATTCGAATAAGTCTTATTGAATGTAAATTAATTAAACAATAAAGGTATGTATTTACCAGGTAAATGACATGTTTTCAGAATAACATGTAGATGGATAAATGGGTCAAAATGTAAGTAACAACTATTGACATCACCACAGCTCACGAAATTTTCTATTAAAGTGAAAAATTGGCTACACTTTTGGCGAAATATTTGACGTCTTTCGTCCATAACGTATGACATATGACGTTATTCTTTAGTAGTTTTTGCATAATTAATTTACATTACAATTTACATCAAGGTATAAAAACTTTTTATATGCGTGATGTTTTAATGAGACGTCTTTTTACTTATAAATTAAAAATATAGGTAAGCTTAAATAAAGCAAATACTTATATTTAAATTAAATATGAATTAAATTACGCGTAATGAGAGTTGCATGAGCTCTGTTTGAGACTAACATTTTTGGCATCATGAAACACATTTTTTACACCTTGGCTACCTTTGGAAAAATAGCAAATTTTATTAAACTTCATAACCGTTTACGAAACTATCATAAAACGGACACTGGCAGAATAACGGCGAAGTCGTCGTACAAGTCTTAAACCAAGAACTGAACTGTTTTTTTCGCCGTCGCAACTGATAGCCGTCACACGGGAGGCGCGAATTTTGGCAGAAAAACCCGGTTAATCGCGCCTAATTAGGCGCTATTCGTGTTAAATATTGATAAATAGTGTTACCCCTTGGTGGTGGGATATACTAACAAGGTGAGTGCGTATTATAAATAACAGTTTAGTGTTTTTTTTCCATTCTGTAGGCGTCCATCATGGACGCTCCCCAACCAAAACCTCCTGACCCGCCGGATATCTCTTCAACACCTACAACAGGCTCAAAACGAAGCGCTACAGAGGTAGCTCATAATGAAGATCCTTAAAAAACTATAGTGAACCCAGAAATGACCTCTGCATCAATACAGAATGTTTATATTCACCCATCGCTTGTTATCGGTGTAAAAGAGTATACAGCTGTTGATAAGGGACCTTTTTTGATCCATGTTTCCCGATCTGACCCTGACCCTGCGGGAGGCGCATCTATTAGAGCAATTAAATTCGGACAGTTTCTCTGTCAAAATCGCATACAAAACATTCGCCCAGACGGAATAAAAAAAGTGGGTAGAAATAAGTTATCCGTAGAATTTACGACATATACTGCTGCTAACTCCTTCTTAGACAATCCTATTCTGGAAGACAATTTGTATCAAGCTGTGATTCCCAACTACAATATAACAAAATGGGAATAGTCCGCCAAGTTCCTGTTGATGTATCTATGGATGAATTTGCTAACTCACTGGTCGTTCCTAACGGATATGGTGTTCCATTAAAAGCGCGAAGATTCAACAGGAAAGTTATTACTGATGGAAAGCCCTCCTGGGTCCCAACTCAGTCTGTGGTCGTTACATTCCAGGGTCAAATACTCCCACAAAAGTCTATCTCTTCCACACATCCCTCCTGTAGACACATACCAATTCCCAACCATTCAATGCCTCAACTGTTGCCGGTTTGGTCACGTCAAAGCCCAATGCCGTTCCAAACCTAGGTGTTATCGGTGTACCCAACCTCACTCTGGTGAGTCTTGCAGTGTAGAGGAGAGTGAGGCCACGTGTCTACACTGCTCCGGACAACATTTTGCTGGCAACAGGAGTTGCCCTGAGCAAGGGAGGCAGAAGGCCATCAAACTCCTAATGTCTCAAGATAACCTACCTTATGCAGAAGCCTCACTTCGATACCCAAAGGCTATTAGACCATACTCAGAGGTAGTTAAAACACTTTCTGCTCACTTCCCACACTTCCACTTCACACCAAACCCAATACAAATCTCAAAACAGCTACAGAAAAACAGTGTTTGCTACCCTCGGCCCAGAGCCCCACTAAGTAAATCTTATGACAGAGAAGCTCATGAAGCTATAACCTTAGAAGAGACATCTGACTTACCCAATGGATATGCCTTGTCCCAATCTCTCCCTCTACCTCAGGATCATAGCATCCTGGATGTCCTTCTCTCAACTATTATAAGTTTAATTTCCCAAAACAATTCCTGTATACCGTCCCACGTTGCCCATAAATTATCACTGTTCCTATCTTTAACCAATCATGGACCAAGTCATCCTACAATGGAATGCTCGCAGTCTCCGTCCCAAGAAGCCTAGTCTTCTCCACTTAATTAACAAATATAACCCTACAGTCATTGCTGTTTCGGAGACGTAGCTAGTGCCCGGTTCCCGATTTAGGGTCCCAGGTTACTCATGTCTTCGAGATGACAGGGCTGATGGGTATTCCGGAAGCGCATTATTTGTAAGGCGCTCACTCCTTTTTCACAAATCCCTCTCCCCTGCCCTTCCTGACATTAATATAGTAGCTGTGAAAGTATTGGACATCTCCTATGTGTCCATTTATATACCCCACCCCAATTCTACCATGATCCCTGATATCCAGTACTTAATCTCCACGATACAACCTCCCATGATTGTGATGGGAGACTTCAATGCCCATCACACTTCATGGGGTTGTAGTATGGATGACGACTTTGCCCTATCACTTCTAGACGTTTTTGATGACTCCAACCTATGTGTTATGAATGATGGTTCCCCCACCCGTAGAGTCTCTCCCACCCAAAATCCCAATAGTGCAGTTGACCTCACCATATGCACCCCAACACTAGCTTCACTCATCTCTTGGCAAGTTTTACCCCAGTCCTATGGCAGTGACCATTTCCCTATCTCCATCTCTATCCCTAGCAGAACTCTCCTGGCTACAACTTTAATCCTCTCCTCAAATACAGACTATCAAACCCCAATTGGTCATCCTTCTCCCTTTCCCTAGAAAACAAAATAGAATCACTTCCACCAACAAATCACTCCAATATCACCCAAAATTACCATCAGCATGTTGAGGCTATGACTGCCACTGCTGATGAACATTTCCCATTAAAAAAATCACCTAATTTTAAAACCTCCACTCCTTGGTGGGATGCAGATTGCACAACCGCTGCTAAGAAAAGAAAGGAGGCAGAAAAAACATACAAGCTCTCCATGACATTAGCGAACTTCCTTGAGTATCAAAATATTGCCGCCTCAGCAACTAGGCTATTCAAAAAAAAGAAAAGGCAAGGGTAGATTAGTTTCTGCGAAAGTTTGTCTCCAAGAACACCATCATCTCTAGTTTGGAAACAAATGAAAAGATACCGAGGTTCATTCATCTCTGATATCTCAACAAACATTGACCCATCTGAATGGATAGAAAATTTCGCTGACAAACTAGCCCCACCCTCCGTCCCAAACTTTGATTGCCTCCCATACATACCATCTAGTCTCCCACCAGCTCATAACCTAGACTCTCCCTTTTCATTCCCAGAACTCAAACTAGCACTCAATGGCCTTATGGACTCCTCCCCTGGGGCAGATGGCATTCCCTATTCATTCTTACAGAATGCATCTGATAGGACCAAGGAGTTCTTTTTAGACATCATCAACAGCTTGTTTGAGAATGGTATAGTCCCTCCACGTGGAAATCCCAGGTGATCATCCCAATACTTAAACCAGGTAAAAACCCCTCTGATGCTAATAGTTACAGGCCTATTGCTCTATCCTCTACATTAGCAAAAACCACAGAACACATGATTAAAAATAGGTTGGAGTGGTATGTGGAGCATAATAACCTGCTTGCAAAGACTCAGTATGGCTTCAGAAAGGGCATGAGTACCATGGACAATCTGACGATCTTGACTACTGACATACGAACTGCTATATTAAAAAGAGTACCTTATTGCTGTCTTTTTGGATATTGAAGCCGCATACGATAACGTCCTCCTTCCGGTGCTCAGGAGAAAACTCTCTGAGCTGAGCATACCGCCGAAGCTGTCCCAATTCATATGCAGCATGCTAGTGGAAAGAAAGGTTTCAATAAGGTGCCCTAACTCCGAGACCCTTGCTAGAAGTGTGTGGAGGGGTTTACCCCAAGGATCAGTAGCTAGTCCAATCTTAAACAGCCTCTACACATACGACCTGGAACAAACAGTTCTGCCTTTCTGCGAGATACTCCAATATGCTGATGATATTGCTCTATATTCCACTGGTAAATCTTTTGAGGACTGTATCAATCAACTCAATACCGCTCTGGAGCACCTCACAAAATGGTTATTGGGCCATGGTCTAGGTCTAGCGGCAGCTAAATGTAGAGTAATTGTCTTCACCAATAAGAGAATAGTCCCCCCTGCAGTGGTTGAAATTAATGGAGAAATAATTCCAGAAGATAGCAAAATCAAGTTCCTGGGTGTGTGGTTAGACCGCAAATTGTCTGGTGTTTCCCACTGGGAGTATGTAAACAAAAAATGCGAGAGAAACATCAATATCCTGAGGTCCTTATCTGGTGTGTGGTGGGGCTCTCACCCCTTCACGCAAAAGATTATGTACAATGCTATAGTACGCAGCCACATATACTATGGTTCCTTTCTTTTGGACCCTGGTAATAAAGCTAGCCTCAAAACTATAGACAAAATACAATCAAAATCCATGAGAATCATCCTTGGAGCTATGAGGTCGTCTCCCATCAACGCAATGCAGGTGGAATGCTGCGAACCCCCTCTGTGCCTGAGGCGGCAGTATCTATCTGACAGGTTTTTCGTCAAATTAGCTCAACAAGGCAATCACCCCCTAATCCCAAAGCTGGAATACTTAGCATCACTATACCAACCACAGAGATTATTAGATGATTCCATTCCATGCATTCTGCGCAGTTACATATTTCTATGTCGTCTTCCCTACCCTCTCGTACAGTATCCCATCCTTCCCCTATATTCTACGCCTTATGAAGCGTTAACTTTCCTACCCAACAACATCATCCTGGACTTTGGGGTGGACAAGAACACTGTAGAAGCTAATAAAGTGTTTAGTTGGAAAATTGAAACTGAATATAAAGACTGGCACAAAATATTCACTGATGCTTCTAAGTCCCCCTACTCTCCAGTTGGTGCTGCTGTATGGGTACCTTCTACAAGTATAATCTTGAACTTCAAGTGCCCCTCTGTAACTTCTGTCTTTACTGGTGAAGCTATAGCTATCCTAGAATTCATCAAATTTATTATATCACATAACCTCAACAAATCCTTAATTCTTACAGACTCTAAGAGCTGCCTCCAAGCTATCCTCTCTAATCCATTCCGAACAAAAACCAAATTCCCCATAATCCTGAAAATACGAGAAGCCCTACTAGAATGCCTCAAACAAAATATTAACATTGTTCTGGCTTGGATACCTGGCCACTCAGGCATTGTTGGTAATGAGCATGCAGATGCCTGTGCCAAAAACGCTGTAATTTCAGGATCCCTTGATTACTCCCAAATCCATACTCATGATTTATGCACTATTCTGAAACCTATGATGAATAAATGTTGGAACCAAAAATGGCAAACATCTAGAAAAGAAAAGGGTATATTCTACGGTAACTTACAACCAGATATCTCCAACAAACCCTGGTTTTTTAAAACACAAAAAATTAACAAATCTACCATTTCGACAATATGCCGTCTTCGCTTGAACCACTCTTGTACGCCTGTCTTTCTAGCCAAACTCAGGATCAGGAATCACTCCATTTGTGAATGTGGCTTAAATGAGGGAAATGTGGATCACATATTCTTCAGTTGCCCTTGATGCAGCAGTCCTTATATGATGTCATCCCCCCAGATATTCCTCGTCCTACCTCCCTTAAATCCCTCCTCTCCCTAGTTAATACTCCCTTGTATATATTTTATGTAAATATATTAAAAAAAAAAAAAAAACTATAACTATCTATACTTGTATATATTCTAATATATGTGGGAAATATATGTGTGTGTTGTCTTGTGCTCGTCCTGTAGTTAGAACTAACCCCTTTCTTTTTCAGAAAAGGGGGAAAACAAATATACACGAATTACATTCAACAAAAGTTACCGTACACCAATCTCCCCGTGTGGCGGTCTATCTTTCTACGTGACATTGGCGAAATTGTGAGGCTAAACCACAATAAAAGCCATAAACCAAAAGTTGAAGTTGAAGAACTGAACTGAAATAGCAAATTAGACGTTTTATAGTATGGTCACACTGTCAAGTGTTGTTGAATGTTGAATGTGGACATTGGTTGTCAAGTCGGAAAATCTTAGTTTCACGGAATTATTTAATTTATTTATGAATTGTTTGTTTTAATGTGTTTTCATCACTTTAGCCGTAACCATGAGTAGTGTGTACGAGATAGTTAGCGCTTGTCGCATGTGCGGCGTCGGTGCTGGCTACAAATTACCGATAATACAGAGCATATTCGTGGGGCTAGAAGTAGGCGAAATTGAACTAAAACAAAAAAATCAAAGAATGCCTTCAAATTGAGGTACTGTTCCATATAATTTCGCTATAAATAACCTTGAACTACATTTGAATAGCTATCTGGAATGCGTATCACTTTCTTTACTACCTTATTACGACGTGAGTATAACGGTTTCGGCGGCCACATTTTGAGCGTTGTTTTTGATGTTGTGGACAATTTTTAGGTGACTGTACATGACAGGATGCCTCCTCTGATTTGTGAGCTGTGTGCTGATACGATCCACGACTTTTACGAGTTCAGAAAGATGTGCCATGAGACCAATAAAAGAACGAGGCTGAAACTTGGCCTGCCACTTGAATCTACTGTAAGTATTCTTAGTGTAAGCAGCCAGTGAGTGTTTCCACTCGGGGCTACCTCTCGCAAGGTGTTAAGTGCATAATTCACCACTCTGGCCCAGTGCTGGTTGGTGAGAGACGCATGACCTTGATATACCTCAAACCGACACCTAATTTATTTAGCCTTGTTTGCTAAATTACTCAGGGATAATTAAGCATTCATGATTGTCTAATGGCATGGCTGCTAATAAGTCTGCATGTAACAACGAGCAACACGGAAGGGAATAGGCATACGCAGCGTTTCCCCTCTGTCAAAGTACAAGTACAAATGGACCATAGAGTTTGATAATATACTGTGGCGTGAGGGCGGGGCTAGATTTGTGAATGGTGCTTTATTTTTTATGTTAGTGATTTGGCTTCGTGAGTTTGATTGGCAATGGATCAGTACAAGTATGTTTTGTATGTAATAGTGCGGCTTTTCGCTAGTGTGCAACTTCCTCTCCCGCAAGAAATGACAGAATGATTTGAACAATATTTTTTTTGCTAAGGCTTCTCGCTACGAAAAATGTTCATCCACCAATCAATATTTATTTGTTACAACTGTGCAATAATGTTATAAATTTGTCAATGACAAATTTGTAAATAATAAACCTTCCAGTTCATAAGTAAAGAGTATCATAACCCCCTGGGCTAAGTCCAGTATTTAGGTGGACCTCTAATTTAAAAGCATGCATGCACTTATCACACAGTTTTGTGACATGACCATGACTATGTGAGCCCTGTGGCCCATCCGAGCCTAGCAATTGTTTCACCTCTAATCTATTTTTTTTTTAAACACTGAAATGCAACTGCTAATACTGCTCCACTCTCTTTATTACATTATACATATTTATGTCACATACTATTTTGTGTAGACAGTTATTTAACAAAATAAATATGCAATTTCATCTCAATAACTCGGAACTTATTGTTGTTTTGAACCCAAAATCTGCGATGTGCACTTATAAAGATTTAACATTTTCACGTTATTGATCAGTTTCTAACTCAAGGTTTCATATTTAAAAACAGCTATGTGATTCTAAGCTCCACACAGCTAAAGATAGGTGTGAGTGGAAAGCCTATGTGTCTGCAGGACACGCCGATAGTATGATTAATTGATGTGACATGAAACTTGAAATTTAAAATTGTTATCAGCAATAAAGGCATTTGTATAGCATTATACAGCCAACTATAAGCGCTAGAGAAAATGTGCCATGTGCATCAAATTATAAATTGTTCACAGTAAATAAATTACGAGAAATGAATACCTATAATAACAGTGGAAATGAAAAACTCGGAGGAAGTCTATGTCGAAAGATAAACTGGCGTGACGAGACGATTTTCTTAGCATTCCATGGATTCACCGTGCGGGTGCCGGGTCCATCGTGTGGCAGAGAGAGAAAGCCTGAGTAGTTCCCGAGACTTGTGACTCGGGCGTAGGTTTAAGGGGCCCCTTTCTGACGTACATCAACACTCACCTTCACTACTCGTCTTTCTCTCCCTGCCCAGCCAAATCTGATATGAGCCTACTAGTGCAGCTTTAGATACTCGTTCTAGTATAGAACTTACTGCACTTCTGGATAAGCCAAGGTCTTTCAGCGTAAATATATACATGTACTATTTGTACATGTAAAATAAGTAAAATACATGTGAATAAACGTATACATGTAAAATTGTTGTTCTAGAAAATAATGGACATCTTTATCTTTAATACCTAAAATGATTTGGAGTATATACAATACCTACGGGTAATATAGATTAGTGAAAAAATAATTACCATTCAGAAAATTTTACATGAGGATGTATTTGCTTCATATCTCAGAATTTTGCTTTTGGCACAGCAGATATTGCTAGCTTATGAGCTATATTTGGATTCACTTTGAAAAATGTGCTTTTGATGTGCATGATCTAATACCAACTTGGCTTTTTTTTTAATTGCTTGTAGCTCCAAAAAGAGACACTGGTTCGTGGGTAATCCAAAGACAAACAAAAAGTTTTGACTATACTTTTGTGATAAGAACAGTGAGGCTGTGTAATGCGTTACCTGAGCGGGTTTTTCACAATGGTTACAATCTAAGTGTCTTCAAATCGAGAGTACATTGTTTTTTTTCTAGGTACACACAAACACGCTCCATCGTAGACCAAATCATTGCTTAACGAAAAAATGTAAAAAAAATAATTCACAACAACAATATAACATCAGTGCAATAATGTTACAGGCGGAGCCTAAAACCATCTCTAGTAGGCCAGCAGCCCTGAACAGTGACTCGGACGAGTCAGAGCCCCTGAGCAGACATCAGTCCCGCAGGCCCGGCCCTAAGTCTGCCAAGATGAAAAAACAGCTCGACAATACACCGAAGGTATTTTTTTTTAATAAATAGTGATTAGACAAGCTGGATATGTGCCTGATGCTAAGCCTGCCACATAACAGCACAGTGACACGCAGCTATTGGACCATGAAGAGTCCAAATCATTACCTAGCGCTGCAGAGCGCTCGTCACCCAGAGATCTAACATGTTATATCTCTAAGCCTTGTAATTTCTCTGGAAACATTGCCATTCAAACTGAAACACATTAATGTTTGCTCATTACTGCTTGGCAGTAGAATAATTTCCAGACCGGTGCAGTTTCTTTGTTGATCTATGTAGTGTTGTTGATCTGGTTTATTATGTAGTGGTAGAAATACCACCTGGGGAAGTTTCATTTTTCAATAATGTGTTATTAAAATACATATTTTATTCAATTTGATAATTCAGCGAAGCAATGCAGCCAGCGTTTTGGGCGCATTTGCACCAGGAAGATGTAGTTGATTAATATGACTTTGTGTACTTTTATTTTATTTTGAATTGACATAAGTGTAATTATATTATTATGGAATTCAGCTGTTCAATGGGGAACGGCTAGTGCCTCAAACAGGCACTAGCCGTTCCCCATTGAACACATTAAAAGTCCAAAGGTAAAAAAATAATATCTTAAGGCAAATGACGAATGCGGCTTGGTTTCTCCGAACAACCGAGGTTCATGAAACTTTAAACGTGCCTATGGTAAAACAAGAAATAGAACGCCATAGTGCTGTAACCTGCAACTGCAAGAGCTCCCGAATGAACTTGCAGGTCAACTCACTATCCCTGAAACCGTACGTCGTCTCAAAAAGCAATAGCAATGTAATTTCATGTTCCAATAGCTGCGTGTCACTGTGCTGTTATGTGTCAGGCATGTGGCTTACCATCAGGCACATCACATCACATCATTATCGGATACGCTTTGGAGAGTGTGCGACTGATTTGCATGATCTGATACCACCTTGCCCTTTTTTCTATGGGAATGCTCGTAGCTCGAAAAAGCGACATCGTTTCATGGTTGATGTTCCAAAGACACGAACGAAGAGGTTTGACTCTACTTTTGTGATAATAACGTCTAGGCTGTGGAATATGTTGCCTGAGTGGGTTTTCCCCGATGGTTACAATCTTTGTGTCTTCAAATCGAGAGTGAATCGGTATCTTCTAGGTAAACACGCTCCATCGTAGACCGTATCGTCGCTTAACATCAGGCGAGATGGCGGTCAAGTGTAAACCTATAAAAGTGAAAAAAAAAAACATGTCCTGATTGTCTCGTCACTCTTTATTTAAAAAAAAAAGCTACGGGACATGTATGAATCTCCGCTGGGAGTGGGACCCTCGACGCCACGAAACCGTCGCCTCATCTGCTTATAGTCTACCATGACTGATTCCATGAGAAAAATTACAAAAAACAAATTGTAATTATTAATGCTCAATTTGACCACAAGTTAAATATAAACAAAAAAGTATTGGTACCTATGTGTGTGTGCAAAATACGTTGTAGTATGTGTAGTATTTTTTTGTAGATTTAAGGTATATTTAAAACTATTATCTTCTACTTCAAAAAAGGAGGTCTTTTGTATGTCTATAGTTAAAAAAAAAATTAACTTTACTCCTTCTGTAGACTGTATGTGTTGGAAATTTCAAAAGTCTCGTCAATTTTCTTAAAAAGTGGATATAATTTTTACTTTAAATATTAATATATACATTTTAATACTTGCAGATGGAAGCACCAATCGTGATCCAAGACTCCCGGTCCCCGTCCCCGGTGGAGAGAAAGGAGACCAGACCGAGGGGACCTCCGAGCCCTAAACGACTCACTCGCAACTCCAGGACTGATGATTTGCTGTTGACACACTTACAGGTGCAATACATAGATCGTGGAACTCAAGATTAGCCCTCACAAACTTCAGGACGCACGCAGTCATGTTAACGTTGGGAAGAGTGAGCTCACTCTTTCCTTGCTACTTGGTTGTAGGAAGTGGGGGACGCCGGTCATTTATACTTATCACTGATTTTGATCATTTTGAACATAAATATAAAATATTATGCCTTCCTGTGCATTCAAAAAGTGTTCTAATAATTCTAGAAACTCAAATAAATCTAATAGAAAATTACATTTCATGCATATATTGTTTTTAAGCTTTCGCGATTTCAACACATAATGTTTATAATGTACAGGACTTAATCACGGTTTGATTCATTGTTTGAATACCTCGACGTTTCGGCAGCGTTACAACCGCCGTGGTCACGAGAAGACATCTTCAAGCCAAGTCAAGGTCAAGTCTTCTCGTGACCACGGCGGTTGTTACGCTGCCGAAACGTCGAGGTATTCAAACAATGAATTAAACCGTGATTAAGTCCTGTACATTATAAACATTATACATTTCATGCGTAAGTACAAAATTTAAATTTGTTTTAAATATTCTCTAATTACATTACATACCCATTACTATTTTAAAATGGTTACCATCACCGTCGCCGGTTACACGTCACCGTGTGACAGAGGGAGAATAATTATTAAATGTCTAAAGAATATATTAGAGAATAAATGCTATTACAAACTAAAAGATTTTTTTCAAGACAATTTTGATGACCTAGAAATGAGACGTTCTGATGCCAATTTTGCCATGCCCTTATAGGGCTATATGTAACGAATACAATAACTATATTAGAAACACATGATTGTACTGTACCTACATATGACGCAATAAAGATTTGAGTATTGAGTAATACCAATTATAACTAGCGCGAGCGAAATAGATGTCTTAGACAGAGATAGAGATGTTTTAGATAGAGACAGATGTCACAGACGCAGTTTGTTACATATGACAAGATGTTCAGGGCAAATCTTGAGTTCAACAATCTTTGGTGCAATAGGCTAATTAACTAATAGGGATGGTAACAATTTTTCAGAACTGCTTTTATTTTGAAGAATGACCCATGTTTACCGTAAAAACTACCATTACATTTAAAAATATTTGTATTTTCGATGAGAAAATATACAATATCAGACTAATTTTGAATTTTCCCGCTAAAACACTGACAACTGACATGACGTCACTAGTCGCAAAACATTGGTCACGATTCATCACTGTATGTCCAGTTTATGTGTTTTCTTATCATTACTTGAATACAAACAATCAACATCGTCGTCGCTAAGATCGCAAACTATAATAAAAATGCAGAAAAGTTTAGTCAGTTTGTGTGATGAATTCAAATATTTGTACTGTGCCTGGGTGTGTTCTATGTATAATATTTCATTTTAGCAGTACTAAACGAGCCAGAGAAATTACAGGGCTTAGAGATATAACATCTCAGATGTCTGGGTGACGAGCGCAGTGCAGTGCTAGGTAATGATTTGGACTCTTCATGTTCCAATAGCTGCGTGTCACTGTGCTGTTATGTGGCAGGCATGTTGCTTACCATCAGGCACATGTCCTGCTCGTCTCGTTACTCTTTATTAAAAAAAAACGATGTAATGACCACGTTAGTTTTCATACTAAATTTGACGTATTTAATGTACGTTTATACAATTTTTTTATTTTTACTTAGATTTTTTATTCCCTAGACGTTCTTATCACAAAAGTAGAGTCAAATCTCTTCGTTCGTGTGTTTGGAACATCAACCATGAAACGTTGTCGCTTTTTCGAGCTACGAGCATTCCGATAGAAACAAGAACAACATTAAAAATTTTGACTAACCCACGACTACCTCGGATTTGTTATCCGTACAACATTCTACTAGTCAAGCCCTTTCATTTGATACCCATATTAAGGGAGTTGTGAAAAAAGAAATGTATTTCGCCATTTTGTGGTGGCGGCCATCTTGAATTTGAAATTTGTCATAGTGCAAAGTATTCTATAAGTCAAGCCCTTTCGTTTGCGTTTATGCGAAAACTGCACTCAAAGACTCTGGGGTTACACTTTCTGAATTTTTGACGCGGCCCCGTCATGAAACGTTTATGTTGGCCCGCAAGCGCTTCGGCATCGGGAAGTGTTGGACGAAGGACGGCATCGTGGTCGTGCTTGGCTCGGATGGCAAACGCCATCTTATAACCAATCAATCGGAACTTGATAAACTCCAGACGCCGGCTCCGATCCAGCTAAAGAAACCCGAGACAGAGGCAGTGAAGAAGGCGTCAAAAGCCACACGAAGAGTTCCACAAAAGTAGCAATCTTGTATGTTAGTAGTATAGTGATTTTATTTTTTATTTACTTTCTTATTTAGTGCTAGGGTTTGTGCAAGTATTATCTTATTCGGTTTTTGCCTCATTTCTTCCAAATTATTGTTAAATTGTTTTATTAGAACGTGTACACTGGTACAACTCCATTATTTTACAAATTTTAGACTCACTTAAAATTAAAATTATTATAATGTAATATTTAAGGTAAATTGTTGTGATCCGGGCTTTGACAACTAACATATCCTTCGTTCAGCTTTTTCTTAAGGCTTGGTTGCATCACCGCAATTTCGCCAGTGTCATGCGTTTATAACTAACTGATAAAGTCCCTGCCATAATAATTCCTAATTACCGTAATTATTACAGCCGATATTATAGTTGTTTTTATATGTATCATGTTTTCATGATTCAAAAGTGATGTGAAATATCAAAGCAATCTCGTTCCCGCACAACCCGACAGGTGGTAAAATTAGGATTACCAAAGTTTTTTATTTATTATTTATATACTTATACATTTATATATATATATATTTTAGAACATTTACATTTGTTTATATATTTTCTTTTATATACATATACATTATTTATTTTTATTACAATTCATAAATTATATTGTTTATAGTGTCATGATAAATATATTCAGTGATGATGACTGTGATAGTAATGACGAATATTTTTCAGCTTCATCCAGTTCAACAGCCAGTGTTCTAAGCTGCAATAGTGTTGAATCATTATCTGCTTTTCTGGAAAACACTTTTTCAGGTGTGCCTAAAAATTTCAACGTAGTTCATATTAACGCGCAGAGCATTCCGGCTTCTTATCCTGAAATGTTGGCGTCCCTTGATCATAATAACCTCCATGCTATTTTAGTCTCCGAAACCTGGCTTCGACCTTGCCTTCCTTCGACCTCTTATTCTCTCCCCGGTTTCACACTCATAAGGAATGATCGCGTCGGCCGTACTGGTGGTGGTGTGGCTATTTACCTTAAGGATAATATTCCTTTCTCAATTTTGAGCAATCGCCACAACCGCCCCCCAGTTTCTTCGGGCGAGCATCTTCTTATTGAAGTTCTTCTTTCGCATATTAAAGTTCTACTCGGAGTCTACTATAGCCCTCTAAAAACGTCAACTATTTTTCTTCATTTGATAATCTTTTACTTAACCTTTTACCTTCTTACAATCACTCCATTATAATGGGTGACTTCAATACTTGCCTGCTTAAAAAAGATATTCGCTCTTCTTCACTCCAATCTATCGCTAAATCTTACAACTTACTCATTCTTCCTCTCAACTCTACTCATCATTTCCTAATAGTACTCCATCTTTACTAGATTTGATGCTAGTCTCTTCCCCTAACAACATTGCTTCACATGGTCAGCACTCTGCTGATGAGTTTTCATACCATGATTTAATATTCCTTTCGTATAAAATTCGTCCCCCTAAATCTAAACCGAAAATCGTCATGCATCGCAATTTTAGTAGTATGGATCATGAATCACTTCTCACAGACGCCAAACGAATTGATTGGGGCCCCGTTGTTGACGCTGTTTCGGTGGATGAACAAGTTGCCATTTTAATAAGCTTGTTATTGAACTGTATGATACTCACGCACCTCTACGTAAAATCAAGATCAAACATCTCCCTGCCCTTGACTCACCGATGAAATTAAGTTACTAATGCACAAAAGGCGGCATCTAAATCGCGTTATAAGTCGCGTCCTACAGAGGTTAATAAAGACAAATATGTTCAGGCCCGAAATCGCTGCAATAAGGTGTGTAGAGATGCAATGCGCCGACATGTTCACAAATCTGTTCATAATGAGAATCCAGCCAAAGTCTGGAAATTTCTAAAGTCTATGGGAGTCGGCAAATCACGTCCAAATTCTACCCTAATAAATTAGACTTAGATGCCCTCAATCAACATTTTTCCTCTGCTGCCACTATATCGGAAGCGATAAAAATTCTACTATAAATAATCTTTCTGCCATCCCATCTCCTGACTACTCTCAATTTACATTCAATCGATTCACTGAAAGTGATGTTAAGAAGAGTGTCGTGTCGATCTCTTCCAACGCTGTTGGCGGTGATAGTATCAGTAGGAACATGTTATTGCCCATCCTTGACGTCATCCTTCCTGTCCTATGTGCAATCTTCAATAAATCCATCACATGTGGTGTTTTTCCGACAATTTGGAAAGATGCACATTTAATTCCTTTGCCGAAGAAACCTAATCCTACCTCCTTTTCCGAATACCGCCCTATATCTATTCTTCCTTTTCTATCCAAAGTCCTTGAGCGTCTTGTCCACTCACAGCTTAACCAATTCCTAAACAGGCAAGACCTCTTAAACCCTTTCCAATCCGGTTTCCGTCCAGGGCATAGCACTGTATCCGCTCTTGTTAAGATCACCGACGACATTCGCAAAGGTATGGACGACGGCAAGCTTACTGTTCTAGCTCTGCTAGACTTCAGTAATGCATTTAACGCCGTCGATTTCGATATCTTGCTGGCGACGCTGCGCTCTATTAACATATCTCCATCGGTAATCAATTGGTTTCACAGTTACTTGTATGGACGCCGACAACGTATTCACCTCGACGATGTTTTATCGTCTTGGTGTAGTACAAATGCCGGTGTCCTCAAGGCGGCGTGCTATCACCTCTTCTTTTGCTATTTTTATAAACTCAATCTCTCAAAACCTTAATTCTTCCTACCACCTTTATGCAGACGACCTTCAAATTTATTCCCAGGCCCGACTTTCAGATCTCAAAGTTGCCATTGAACTTGTAAATGCTGATCTTCAACAAATTGTTCACTGGAGCAACTCTTTTGGATTGAGTGTTAACCCCAACAAAACGCAAGTAATAGTGATTGGGAGTCCTTACATGATCTCTAGAGTCGACTGGGCTTCCATTCCAGAAGTGGTTTTCGACGGAATAGTAATTCCGTACAGCGAATCGGTCAAAAATCTTGGCGTGATTTTCGATCGCACGTTAAGCTGGGAACATCACCTGAAAGCAGTCAGTAGTAAATTGTTTGCATCTGGTGGATCGTTGAGACGACTACGAAACTTTTTACCCACTGCTACTAAAATTGCGCTTGCACAATCTCTTCTTCTTCCCATTTTAGACTACGCAGATATCTGCTATCTTGACCTCAATGAAGACCAGCTAAATAAACTTGAGCGTCTCCAAAATTATTGTATAAGATTCATATTTGGCTTGCGCAAATATGATCACGTATCTCAGTTTCGTATGCAGCTCAAGTGGCTCCCCATTCGCCTTCGTCGGAATGCTCATATTTTATCTCTGCTCTATAATATTTTATTTAACCCCTCGTCACCGCGTTATTTGAAAGATGTTTTTACCTTCTGGAGCGATGCGCACTCTCTGCCCCTCCGGTCTAAGAACAACTTGTCACCCAATCGCCATTAGCACGCAGCGAAAATTTCTACGGCAAATCGTTCGCGTTTAGAGCCGTTGAGCTTTGGAACGCTTTGCCTGTAACTACTAGACAAGCTCCGTCAGTTGCTGTTTTCAAACAGCTGATCCATCAGAACTATCTGTCTACGTTATAATTTACTTAGTTGACGTCATTACCTACTCTGATTTAAATCGTAAATAATTTAAGTATATAAATTTCATTCCATATCTCCTTTAGTAAAACATGATATTTATATATTAGTTTATATTATATTCGTATTTGTGTATTAGGATGTACAGTTATTAATATGTAGGTGTATTTTAATAGTATTGTGAGGGTATTTATAATAGTATGCTAAAAAGTTAATTTTCATTTATACAGATTTCTAAATATATTTTATCTACTTATTGTTTGTACTTCCCCGTCTTATTATTCTTCATTTCTCCTTTTCCATCCAGCGGTTGCCTGGAAGAGATCGCTTTTAGCGATAAGGTCGCCAATTGTAACTTTATTTATTTCTTAGTTTTTGTATATTTTTGTAACTTTGTTTACTTGTGAAGTGCAATAAAGAGTTAATCTATCTATCTATCTATCTATCTACCTATATTATTGAGGTAGTAGTGAAAAAAATTTATAAAATTCGCCATTTTGTGGTGGCGGCCGTCTTGGATTTGTAGTTTGTTATAGCGTATAGTATTCTACTAGTCAAGCCCTTTCATTTGATACCCATATTGCGGTAGGTTGTGAAGAAATATTTTGTCCGCCATTTTGTGGAGGCGGCCATCTTGAATCGATATTAACCAAACATAATACGGATATTAACTTCCAAATAAAAAAAACCGCATCGGAATCGGCCCATCCGTTTGAGCTCTACGGTGCCACGGACAGACACACACACAGACAGACAGACAGACAGACAGACATCGACGTCAAACTTATAAAACCCCTTTTTTGGTCGGGGTAAAAAGGGCAAGGTGGTATCAGATCATGCAAATCAGTCGCACACTCTCCAAAGTGTATCCGATAAAAAACCGATAGGCTGGCAATTTTTCGGCGATAATCAAGACTTTGTAGTCTTTTTCGCAGAAGAGAGTCATTGCATATCCCCTTAAAATGATACAGGCTGCTTACCAATAACTCTGTTTACTATTTCCGTTGTAGGATACGGAAGTACCGAAGCCTTCGCCTCGGTCGCGGCCGGGTCCGCTGTCCAGGAAGGAGAGAGGGAGACAGCACGATATGGAGAACTCCAACTCGGAGGACGAGGTAACGTGACTTTTATTTTACAAACACTGGCTGATCTTGTGAACCCTGTACTGTCATACCGTTATGGCTGGCCTCGTGGCTTAGTGGGTAGTAACTCTGCCTGCGAAACCGAGGGTCGTGGGTTCGATTCCCACTCAGTGCAAATATTTGTGTTTTTCTTTTTCGTTTTTTATCTTTTATAGGTTTACACTTGACCGCCATCTCGCCTGATGTTAGGCGATGATGCGGTCTACGATGCAGCGTGTTTACCTAGAACAAACCGATTCACTCTCAATTTGAAGAGACAAAGATTGTAACCATCGGGATAAACCCTCTCAGGCAACGTATTCCGCAGCCTAGACGTTCTAATACAATAAGAATTTAGGTTTAGTGTAATTAGGTTATCATGTATAAAGAGGGTTTCGAGGACGATAAACCGATATAGCCAGGTTTTATTTAAAAAAATATAATGCTTTATGCGCGTTTTTAGACAATGAAAAACTGTTACATAAAGATTAGAATGCGACGGTAAATTTCGCGGCGGCGCGTGATAGTATATTAGCTCAGTCGGGAAGATGAGCGGTCATAATATGGTAGGTCCGGGTTCGAATCCAACCGGCCGCCTTTTCCTTTTTTAACTCCCGACCAAAAAAAGGGGTGTTATAAGTTTGACGTCGATGTCTGTCTGTCTGTATGTCTGTAGAGTCTGTAGAGTCTGTAGAGCTCGAACGGATTGGCCGATTTCAATGCATTTTTTTTTACTTGAAAGTTAATAGCCGTGCGTATGTTCTTAGCTATGTTTGGTTAATATCGATGCAAGATGGCCGCCTCCACAAAATGACGGACAAAATATTTTTTTACAACCTACCTCAATATGGGTATCAAATGAAAGGGCTTGACTAGTAGAATACTATACACTATACAAAAATCTAATCCAAGATGGCCACCACCACAAAATGGCGAAACACATTTCTTTTTTCACAACTCCCTTAATATGGGTATCAAATGAAAGGGCTTGACTAGTAGAATGTTGTACAGATAACAAATTAATACGAGGTAGTCGGGGGTTAGTTAAAAATTTTTACTTTTATTCTTGTTCAAGTTCCTTTTTTTTTGCAGTCAGATAATTCTTTGCTGGTACCGAGTTTGAAAAGACCAAGGGAAGTCTGCTTGGAGACGTCTATCAAAAGAACGAGGTGAGATGAATGTAAGGCTTAATACGCTTGGCTAAATTTAGTCGATACTAAATTCAGTGAATTGTTGTAACGTTCACCAAGCTAGCATACTAATGCCCGAGCAACACGGAGTTAGTTTTTAACCGACTTCAAAAAAGGAGGTTTCTCAATTCGACCGTATGTATGTTCCTTTTTTTTTTTTTTTTATGTGTGTTCGCGGATAACTTCGTCGTTTATGAACCGATTTTGATGATTCTTTTTTTGTTGTAAAGGAGATATTTCAAGGGTGGTACCATGATAAGGAAACCAGGATCTGATGATGGTATCCTAGAGAAATCGAGGATAACTTTCGAAAATTGTAAAGATGACTAGTGCGTTACTTAAGTTTTTTGCTTGAGCATTTTAAAGCAGTATAGTTTAAAGATGGTCTGGAGTCGATCTGATGAGGGAACGGGAAGACGGTCGAGGGAACTCCTCGACGGTACATAGTAGTTACCTTGTGTTTGGGCTCGATGAATTTGTATTGATGAGAACTTTTTACATAGATGGGTTGTGACTGTCATTAGTGGTCTGATGATGAAGATAAAGGACAGTCAAGGGAATTTCTTAACGGCTTACAGGAACTACCCAGTGTTCGGGTTTAATTCATGTATTGAGATCTCAACACGAAATCGTGTAAATTCATTAGTGAAAACTTGTTTAGCACTAAAAGGGTAAAATAAACTATTTTTACAAAAATTAAACCGACTTCAACACCACAAATGGGCACTCAAAAGCGAAAAATAATTTAATATAGGTAATTATTATAACCGCTACTCACTCGTCTATATGAAGTCGGTGCCAGCCAAATCTAACAGGTAGTAGATAGATACTACTTACCAATGCCTACTTACTTACTACCTCGTACATAGTATATCTGCTAACTTTTTAACTAGCCTGGCACCGACTTCATATGGATGAGTGAGTAGCGGTTATAATAATTACCTATATTAAATTATTTTTCGCTTTTGAGTGCCTATTTGTGGTGTTGAAGTCGGTTTAATTTTTTGTAAAAAATAGTTTATTCAAGCTAGTGTTAGTAAGCTAGCAAGCTGACTTCTAGCTTCGTGTAGACGAAAGTGGCGTTGTGTTTTTGTTTTATAACTTTTATAGGTTTACACTTGACCGCCATCTCGCCTGATGTTAAACGTTGATGCGGTCTGCGATGGAGCGTGTTTACCTAGAAGTAACCGATTCACTCTCGATTTGAAGACACCAAGATTGTAACTATCGGGAAAAACCCTCTCAGGCAACGTATTCCACAGCCTTGACGTTCTTATCACAAAAGTAGAGTTAAATCTCTTCGTTGTGTCTTTGGAACATCAATTATGAAATGATGTCGCTTTTTCGAGCCACGAGCATTCCGATACAAAAAAAAATACAATTTTTATTTGGTATTAGATCGTACAAATCAGTCGCACACTCTCCGAAGTGTATCCGATGTCTGCACGAAGCTAGAAGTACTAGCTTTCTATCCTAGCTTGAAAAACTAGCCTCGTGTAGCTCTGGCATATTTGTTTCTAAATTCAGTCGACTTACTTTGCTTCTGAATTCAGTCACTAAATTTAGCCAACTGTAATGATCCTTTATGAATCCGTAATGAGGATATTCGCAAAAGAACGAAAGTGGCCGACATAGCTCAAAGAGTAAGCAAGCTGAAGTGGCAATGGGCAGGCCACATCGCTCGCAGAACTGACAACCGATGGGGAAGAAAGGTTCTCGAGTGGCGACCACGAACCGGAAGACGCAGTGTTGGACGGCCTCCCACTAGATGGACAGATGACCTCACAAAGGTCGCTGGTAGCCGCTGGTTGCAGGTTGCGCAGGACCGTTCGTTGTGGAGATCTAGGGGGAGGCCTATGTTCAGCAGTGGACGTCTTGCGGCTGATGATGATGAATAATCCTTTGTATCAGATACATTTTGTTTTACTATTATAAGGTTTACACTTGACCGATATGTCGCCTAATGGTGCGGTCTACGATGGAGGGTGCTTACCTAAACCTAGGTTATCTTTTTCTATTTATTTATAGTATGTAATGACGAGACGAGCAGGACATGTGCCTGATGGTAAGCAACATGCCTGTCACATGACAGCACAGTGACACGCAGCTATTGGAACACGAAGAGTCCAAATCATTACCTAGCACTACACTACGCTCGTCACCCAAAATTTTTTTCTCTCTTCTCCCAATGATCTTTACTCTACGTCCTGTAATTTTACTGAAAACATTGCCCTTCAAACCGGAACACGATGATGTTTGCGCTTTACTGCTTGGCGGTAGAATAGCTGGCAATGGTGTGGTGCTTCCACTGCTATACTCCATTAGGAAAAACCCACTTAGACAGCATATTGTACTGCTTGGCTGTTAAGTGAAGTTTTTTACAAAACTGTTACCATAATATTATTTATTGTTTTAGACTATCGGCCGACCCAACCAAACAAGATAGAATCACAAAAGCCGGTCCAAAGTCATCTAAGGACCCAAAACCCCACAAAAACCCCCTCCCAAACCCGACCCAAAGTCAAAAAAAAACGTGAGACTTCGCCTTTGACAAAGCCACAAAAACCTGACCCCAGCCTACCAGCGCCAAAGTCTAGAAGAAGTGACAACGATGCAAACAAGTCAAAGAAACCGGATCCGGTGTCAAAGTCAAAGTCTGAGACTCCAAAGTCAAAGTCTGAGACTCCCAAGTCAAAGTCTGAGACTTCCAAGTCAAAGTCTCACACGTCAAAGTCTGATTCGAAGGCTAGGCTCGAGGCGAAACCTGAACTAGTGAAGTCAAAGAGTGACTTTTCTTCTGCGTCAAAGTCGAGGAGAGTGGAGGAACCTTCTGGGCCGGCTTCTAAGACAAAGGTAAGTAAATAATAACTTATTTTCTCAAAAAAAACAGAAAAATGCCACTTAAATTTGAAATTAAATTCAAGCATTTCAAAATATTCAAAATTAAGCAATCACTGTCATCGAGGTAAATTTTAGCTGGTTTTTGTTCATAATATTTCCAAAACTGTTAGACCGATTTCGATAAAATTAATTTTTCAAAGATTTAACAGTTTCGTCGAAGATGACGCCATGTTTATGTACCACCTTTGAACTACGATCTACCAAACAAAAAACATTGGGAACTGCCGACAGAAGTGAGAACTTATAACTCAGACTTTGATAGTTTACTTTGGGAACTACACGGGTGAAACCGGAGGGCAGGGCTATTAGCATGGCCATCTAGAAATGCGCCAGTCCAATGGGAAAAGCTTACGTATTTCTAGATGGCCAATGGCTATGGTCCCGAGTTCAATCGAAGATTTCTTATCATTCCCGAATGTGACGCTAGAATTCAATTCACAGACTACGAGAAATCTGTCTGTGGCGCGCCAAAAGAAGTTTTCAGTTCAAAAAGATATATTATCTCGGGACACCAGGTAGGAACGCAGTACCTTCGAATGAAATACAAGCAAGACAATTTGCAAAAAAATATGTTTCATTTTGGAATTCCAGTAGTAGTGGTTCCTATGACTGCCAATTTTTTATTTATTTATTCCATTTCAGAGAACGGAATCTTCAGCCCCTGGTCCTAGGTCCAGAAAGCTCAGAGACTTGACCCCGAAACCCCCCGAGAAGGTCCCCGAGAGACCTCCCTCCCCCACCGTCCAGTGCAATATCTGCGGAGCCAAGCTGAAGACAACGAATGGACTAAGTTCACATCTCCGGATTCATGTACCCAACGTAATACAGCCCAGGTAAGTCCACTTTAACCGAATTAAAAAAAATGTATGCATAAGACAACATCTATATGCATAACTGCAAGATATACTACTGCAAGACCTTGGATGGACATATTGATCAAACTCAAAAAACACAAGACAATATCCTGATGAAACACAAGACGTTGGCGAAATTGTGCTCACTTTGAGCATTTATCTCACACATATGCTATATATATATCACAACCAAATAGAAGCCAGAATCAGATGACATATATAAAAACCAGAAATGAATAGAAGATGAGGAAGAAGAAGACTTTTATCAGCTGACTTTTTTTTTTCATTTATAAATTAAGACTACAACAAATTGTCTTGCCGGACATATTGCATGCCTCTCGCAGAGGCCAGTTTGTATGGGGCAACTTTTAAAATGTTTTGTATCATCTTATCTTACCTACAAACAGCAATAAAGATTTTTGTATTTAGACGCCGGCAGAAGTGAAAATTAAAATAAGGAATAACTATTAAAAACGAATGAACAGGGACAGGGGGGAAGGGACACATTTTACCACTTTGGAAGAGTCTCGCACAAACTAAACAGTTAAAAAAAAATAGTTAGAAACCTCAATATCATTTTTGAAGACCTATCCATAGATAAACCACGCGTATGGTTATGATGGAATTTTTTTTGAGCTTATGTTCCAAGTATGGGACACCCCAAAATTTATTGTTTTTTTTCTATTTTTCGTATGAAAATCTTAATGCGGTTCACAGAATACCAAGTTTCAATAGTAAAGTTCTTATTGTTTAGGAGAAAAGTGGCTGTGACATACGGACGGACAGACAGACATGACGAATCTATAAGGGTCCTGTATTTTGCCATTTGGCTACAGAACCCTAAAAACGACAGTAGGCCAGATAGCTGATATCATACTTATATAGTTTTAAATACATACTTATACTTAATATCGTAGGTATGTTTGGTTAATATCGATTCAAGATGACCGCCTCCACAAAATGGCGGACAAAATATTTCTTGACAACCTACCTCAATATGGGTATCAAATAAAAGGGCTTAACTAGTAGAATACTATACACTAACAAATTTCAAATTCAAGATGGCCGCTACCCCAAAATGAATCTTATTATTTTTTCCACTACTACCTCAATATGGGTATCAAACGAAAGGGCTTGACAAGTATTCTACTTTGCCACATGACAAATTTAAAATTTAAGATGGCCGCTACTGCAAAATGGCGAAATGCATTTCTTTTTTCAACATCCTTTATATGGGTATCAAATGAAAGGGCTTTACTAGTAGAATGTTGTACAGATAACAAATCCGAAGTAGTCGAGGGTAAATCCATATATTTTTTTTTAATATTTAAGTTCTTGTTTTATTTTCTAGGCTGGCTTGCAACGCGTGCGAGCTCTGGTTCGCTACCGTGGACGAGTCGACCGCTCACCACCGAACACACACAGTGGACGGGGTTCCGTACACGTGCAACAAGTGCTACGACGACTTCCGGTCCACGGCTGACTATGATATGTAAGTGCCATTATACAGACAGTAAATATAAAAAAAAAAATTAGATAATATTTAAAAAAAACTTTAAAAAAAGAAGCGTGGCACTCGGGGTCTGCCGCGGTAAAGCTATTGCATGTTGCATGCATTTTTATCAACATAAGCGGCATACTCCCAACGTCCACCACTAAAACCGGCCCCAGTGAACGTTGGAATGTTGGAACAGTGAGTTATTTTTGTACCAACGGCCACCAGTGGCGGACGTTGGAACACTCTAAGTAATATTTGTGTCAACGTCCACCACTAAAACCGGCCCCAGTGGTGGACGTTGGAACAGTGAGTTATTTTTGTACCAACGGCCACCAGTGGCGGAAGTTGGAACAATCTAAGTAATATTTCTCTCAACGGCCACCACTAAAACTTGTCACTATAAAAAAACTAGTCAAAAAAATCATCTGGTATATGTACAATAATTTAATATTACAATCCTTCTATATGTGGTGTGGAATATTTTTGGAGAGCAACTCCAAAAACATTCCCACCGGTATATATTACTGTACGGTATATATCATTTTTCAGCCACGATTCTTCTACATATTTTTCTTATGTCTGAGCTGAGTATACATCACCTTCGGGTAATAAGGGGAGTGCTGCTGTTAAGACTACTTCTCGAATATTTTCAATGTCTGAGGTTAGGTTTAAAATACGGCCTTTATCCCAAGCGAGTGTTAGTTCCCAAATTTTTAAAATGAGTGTAGGTAACATCCTTTGACTTGAACGGATGGAAATACACTCTTTATAAATTTCATGGCGGCGTTTTCGAACTCTGTTTTATATATTTTTGGTTTCCACTCAGGTAATTCGCTGTTAATCAAAATAAATAAAAGTCTTTGCGAGTCATGAACGCATAAATGAGCGGAATAACATTAGTTTTATTTTGAGTGCTCTTCAAATCACCATAGACTGTGTAAATTTGTTAAATTTGCCGCCACTAAAAATTCTTTCATTCGATTTTCATTAATTTCTTTAGCTTCTTGTATGCAAAATACTATTATGCGATTACCGACATGTACGAGATAATCTGCTAAAAGAATTTTGCTGAATTGTTCAGGCACTTTAATTTCTTCCACATTTTTGAACCGCATTTTTGATACACCCGCCGATTTATTTTTACTTCCATATAGTGATGACTTTATGTCGTTTAATGCAGGTAATTTTTCTATCAAATCCATCCCAGAATATATATTGTTTAAATCGGAACTTTAGTGCTCCGTAAATACGGTTGAAATTTCATACCACTTAGTCCAAAGTTATGTTAGTTTGATAAAATCGTACTAGATGGCGTTACTAGTAGGTTCGGATGACGCTAACTCGCGGTAACGATATTTTTGTTGTTTGTACCATATGTTTTTAAGTGTGTTCAATAAATTGTCTCAGAATAGTAGCCCATTGGGTATTATTTTCTCCCCTCGCTAGTGACGCTCTGTACATAAGGTCCTACGAGTCGGAGTATTTTGGAAGTATTGGTGGAACATCAGTGCTTCAGTGAAATAGCGCCATCTGGTGGAGAGACACCAGCGAGGAGAAGCAGTCGAGGACTTCAAAGCCAACGAAGTGGCAAGGATTGGGACCCCAGGACTTGGAATTTTACTGGGAACTATATGACCAGGATTTGGACTTTGAACCCAGGGATTTGAAGTGGTATGGTACAAGATAAACTGTGAGTACAATTTGTAAAATATATAGTAGTGGATCCCAAAAGTTAAAGTTAATGCATGGACTTGTAAAATTTCTAAAAGTAGTTTGGGACTTAGAATAATTTCTCGAAAAACGACGAGACGGGGAACCTATGCCCAATTTCTGAGCGAAATAAATGCGTCCCAAACACTTAGAAAAATTCCATCGATTTTCAACTTAGAAAATTTTGAAGAACTTAGAAAAAATTTGGTGAATTTTGGAAGAATTTTAAACTTGGAAAAAATTTGAAGACTTTAAGAACATAGAAAAATTACGCATTAAAATTAATTATAAACATTACGTAAGATTTTTGGGCAACTTCAAAAAAAAAAAGAAACGACACCAAACGAATTCACTACTATTGTTACCACTACTAAACAAATTTGAGTAAACATGAATAAGGATATAAGAATATTGGAAGACTTGAAAACCCAGATTGAGAAGGGAAGATCTAACTATAAAAAATCACCAAAGGAACGAGTTACAGAACCATACATCTTGGCAAGGCTTGAAGGTTTAGAAGAGCTTATCAGCAAGTTAACGGCGAAGAACGAAGATTTGATATCGTCGTATGATAAGAAGGATCTAGATGCCACCGCTTACATGAAGAATGATGTGTTTGACGAAGCTTACGAAACATATATAGCGTACAAAACCGAGTTGAAGACTTCACTTAAAGCTGTTAGACCTTCCACAAGCGTTTGTTCTGATTTGTCTGTGCCAATGAAAGAGTCAGTAGTTCGGTTACCGCAGATTTCGATACCGGTTTTTAGCGGCTTATATTCCGAATGGTCGTCATTTAAGGATCTATTTCTTTCATTGGTGCACAATAACACGGGGCTTGACGACGTCCAACGCCTCCATTATTTAAAGACACAAGTAAAAGACGAAGCTGAACAACTACTCAAGCATATTCCCACTACGACAGCTAATTATAAAAAATGTTGGGACTTGTTGACACATCGATACGATAACAAACGGTTTATAACGAATTGTATTTTAAAGCGACTGTTTAGTCAAAAACCAATGACTACAGAGTCTTCTCAATACATAAAACTTTTAGTAGACACAACTTCGGATTGTATACATGAATTAGCAAATTTAGGCATAGAGGTAGAATCTTGGGATGTAATTATCATATATATTGTGAGCGCCAAATTAGATACAGAAACTCGAAAACAATGGGAACTTAGTGTTAGTCAGAATTTAGATGTATTGCCTACTTTCACTCAGTTCAAGGAGTTCTTGGAGTCAAGGTTTCGCGCTTTAGAATTAGTTGAACCTTCTTATGCAATCCATAGATATAATAATCCCGGTAAATCGACCACTAAGGTTATGCATGTTACTTCCAGTAAAATCATTTCGCCTTGTCCTCTGTGTCGGGAGCCCCATCGTTTATATTCATGTGACCAGTTCGCAAAGGAAGATGTTGCAAGTCGACAAGAGATTACGAAGTCCCTCGGACTTTGTTTCAATTGTCTGGGCGGAGGTCATACGGGACGGTATTGTCGAATATCTACAAAATGCCGTCTATGTAAGGGGAACCATCACACTCTGCTTCATGGTCATGGTAGAGCAGCTTCACTGACAGTTGCTACCGCAACTGAAATGCCGGAGTGTCCACTCCAGGAAGCATCTGCTATGATAGACGAGACCACAACAATTGCCAACCATTTGGTAACAGGCAAAATTTACAATCAAACCTTATTAGCTACGGCTTTAGTCAAGGCCGAGTCAAATAAAGGTTACCCTCAGACATTTAGGGCTCTTCTAGATCAAGGATCACAAGGGTCGTTTATTTCTGAAGCAGCCGTACAGTTATTACGGCTGAGGAAAGTTGCAGCTCAGTGCTGTATTTCTGGATTAGGTGGGGGTCAGCGTGACTTAACTTCTAAACATGTGGTTATGGTAACAATTCGGTCACTTCATGATTCAACCTTTCAAATGCAAGTCCAAGCTCATGTGCTAAATACAGTAACATCGATACTGCCAGATAACAAATTTGTCTTATCTGGTTGGAAGCATCTGGAGCACATAAAATTGGCCGATCCGCAATATAATGTCCCTAATAAGATCGACCTCCTATTAGGCTCTGAGGTGTACAGTCGTGTCCTGAAAATGGGTTTGATACGAAGCCCTACGGGTTCTGTAATTGCGCAGGATACTTACCTCGGATGGGTGTTGTCGGGTCAAGTCGGAGATTCTGATAGTAAACGTCAAGTTTGTCGTCATATAGTCGTTAATCATCACCTGAAACGTGATGAGAACGATTTACTAAAGAAGTTTTGGGAGATAGAGTCTGAGCCCACCCTTCTGCAATCTAAGATTCTGACAGAAGAGGAACAAGCATGTGAAGAACACTTTGCGACAACAACTCAAAGAGATACCAGCGGGCGCTATATTGTGGAGCTTCCCCTTCCGCCCAGATGGAGAAGCCAATTATGGAAACACCCGAGCTGTTGCAGTGAAGAGATTGTTGAGCCTGGAAAAAAGGATAGCTAAAACTCCAGATCAGAAGAAAGACTACGACCAGGTTCTGAATGAATACTTAGCTCTCGGTCATATGGAAGAAGTGCCCCCAAAACTCTCAAACCATAAGGTAGTCTATCTCCCCACACCACGCGGTAATTCGTAACGACAAGAGCACTACCAAGACAAGAGTCGTCTTCAACGCGTCAAGTAAGACCAATGAAAACAATCAGTCGTTGAACGACACACTGATGATTGGGCCGAAGCTGCAACCTGAGTTACGACATACTATTATGCGTTGGCGTTTACATCCTATTTGCCTTTCGGCGGACATCGTCAAGATGTATCGACAGGTTCGTATTGCAGAAGAACATGCAGATTACCAGAGAATAGTATGGAGAGAAAAGTCTAACCCTGATGAAGTTCAAGATTACCGATTGTTGACGGTTACGTTCGGAACTTCAAGTGCCCCATACTTAGCTGTCAAAGTTCTGCAGCAGATTGCCCTTGATGAAGGTCATCATTACCCTATAGCAGCAAAAGTTGTGAAGACTGATTTCTACATGGACGATCTACTCACCGGTTGTCAATCTGAAACAGAAACAGTTAAAATGTACGAACAAATGAATAAATTACTAGGGAAGGGCGGATTTACCTTGCAGAAATGGACTAGTAATAGAATGGAATTGCTAGACCAGCTAACAGAGAAGAAATCTAAAAACAAAGAAATAAGAGAGGATGACGTAACTAAAGTCGTTGGATTAACATGGAACCACCGAACCGATACATTTGACTATAGCGTGGAATGGTCGTCAAAGGCAGTAGTTCCTGAAACAAAAAGAGGAATAATTTCGGAGATTTGCCGTTTATATGACCCACTTGGTTGGATTGCTCCATGCATCATAACTGCAAAGATTTTTATCCAAAAACTTTGGCTGAGTGGTTATAACTGGGATGATACATTACCCGAGGAACTGGTAAAAGAATGGAGCACATATCGTGATGGGATGATGAAGTTAGTGAACTTCCACTTACCAAGGTGGGTAGAAAGTAGAAGTAGTACTCGTGTAGAATTGCACGGCTTTAGTGACGCGTCAAACGCTGCTTACGCAGCAGCCGTGTATATTCGATGTATTGCAGAAAACGGAACCATTATCACACATTTAGTGACCTCTAAGACGAAAGTAGCTCCAATAAAACAGATATCTATACCTCGATTAGAATTATGCGGCGCAGTTTTGGTTACTAAATTGCTTGTTGAAGTTGCAGAAATTCTGAAAGTAAATAAAGAAAATTTACATGCGTGGACAGATTCGACAATCGTTTTAGCTTGGTTGAGTGACCATCCGAGTCGTTGGAAGACTTTTGTTGCGAACCGTACTTCAGAAATTCTTGGCTTACTCGATACAACACAATGGTCACATGTACAGTCCACTGATAATCCTGCAGACAGCGCATCCCGTGGGATCCTGCCTGCTGAGTTGCTTGAGAGTAACTTGTGGAAGTATGGCCCTCACTGGCTTCGTGACAAAAGTTTGCCATATGGAAAACCAAAATCTATTTGTTCCAAGATGGATCTCGAAAAGAAAATGGTTAAAGTCCACGCTGTCGCTTTCCGTCCTGATCAAGATGAAGAACCCTGCACTAGGTTTTCTTCTTTGAGAAGAATGGTACGTGTCATCGCCTACTGCAGAAGGTTTTGTAAAAAGAAAGAGATTCGAATCTCTACGCCCTACCTTTCTGTTGTCGAGCTTAAAGATTCTTTTACCTGTTGTATTAGACAGCATCAATCCCGATCGTTCCAGGAGGAAATCACCTGTCTCATGAAGGGAAAACACGTCAGAAACACAAACAACTTATCCTGTTTGAACCCATTTTTGGATGGAGATGCAATACTTAGAGTTGGAGGTCGAATCGAAAGATCCAACTTACCTGAATATGGCAAACATCCGATTATCATTTCTGGTGATTCACACTTCGCCAAGCTGATAATTGCGGATGCTCACGAACGAACTCTACACGGTGGTCTGCAGCTCACCTGTAACTACATTCGTGGTAAATATTGGATCACAAAGCTGAAAAATACGGTCCGATCATCCATACATGGGTGCGTTTCATGTATTCGTAATGCGGCAAAAACCAAAACTCAGTTGATGGGGCAGTTGCCTTCTTGTCGTGTAACGCCAAGTAAACCGTTCCTTCATTCCGGTGTTGACTACGCAGGTCCTGTCCATATAAGAACAACAAAGGGAAGAGGTCACCGCTCTTATAAGGGTTACATTTGCCTTTTTATTTGTATGGCAACCAGAGCGGTACATTTAGAGGTCGTGTCAGACCTAACGTCTGAAGGTTTTCTTTCAGCTTTCAAACGCTTCGTGGCAAGAAGGGGACGCTGTTCTCATCTGTGGAGCGATAACGGAACAAATTTTGTGGGTGCCGCTAAGGAATTGAAGAAATTACTACTAAGCGAACGCTCTTCGTTTTCAAAGGAAATCGCGACCATGTTAGCTGATAATGGAACTGTGGGATTTTATCCTCCACATGCTCCACATTTTGGTGGATTTTGGGAAGCTGGAATAAAGAGCACTAAACACCATCTCCGACGGGTGATAGGAGATTCCACTCTAACTTACGAGGAGTTGAGTACGGTGTTAGTTCAAGTCGAGGCCTGTCTTAATTCACGACCTCTTTCTGCACTTAGTTCTGATTCTGATGATTCCATACCCTTGACTCCTGGACACCTTTTAGTAGGAGAACCCTTGGTTCTTGCTCCAGATCATGATTTCAGCCAGGTGTCGATTAGCCCTTTACGTCGGTGGCACTATACCCAACGCATAGTGCAGCACTTCTGGAAGCGATGGTCACAGGAATATCTGACCCAGTTCTTCCAACGATACAAATGGAAAGCCAGAACTCCTGAAGTGAAGGTGGGCGATGTGGTTTTGGTAAAGAGGACAACTTGCCACCGGCTAAATGGATCTATGGTCGAATACAAAAGTTACATCCCGGTCATGATGGGATCAATCGAGTAGTTACCTTGACTTACAAGAACTCTTTGATCCAGCGTCCTATTGCTAAGTTGTGTCTTATCCCTGTGAGTTCAGATGGAAGTGCATAGCAATTTCAATTGTGTAGTGTTGTATGAAACGTACTATCTTTATAGTATATATTTGTAATGTAATCTTTAAGTAAAATTATTTCATTCTGTAACTTATTTAACTTTGTTTAGTTTCACTTGAAGTTGTTGATTTGTATAGTGAGAAGGACTATTCGTCCTTGGCGGGCGGTATGTTTAAATCGGAACTTTAGTGCTCCGTAAATACGGTTGAAATTTCATACCACTTAGTCCAAAGTTATGTTAGTTTGATAAAATCGTACTAGATGGCGTTACTAGTAGGTTCGGATGACGCTAACTCGCGGTAACGATATTTTTGTTGTTTGTACCATATGTTTTTAAGTGTGTTCAATAAATTGTCTCAGAATAGTAGCCCATTGGGTATTATTTTCTCCCCCTCGCTAGTGACGCTCTGTACATATATAAAATAAAAAAATAGCCTTTATTTCTACTACAAATATGACAAATGATTACTTAAACCTTTATTTAAGATAGTAAATAAGTTTCTATTTTTTATTGTACTATACAATAAAGATATAATTATATTCTCTTTTATAGAGTATGAGTAGTAGTCACCTCTGCAGCGTAGGTCTCTCCTAATCCTTTCCACTCGTGTCTCTGGCGTGCGTTCCGCTTCCAGTGAGAACCACCCCTCTGGTTGAAAATGTCGCTCCATCTTTTGTGTGGTCTGCCTTTCCTTCTCTTACTGTCCCTTGGTATCCACTCTACTAAACGTTTCGTCCATCTATTATTGTGCATTCTACAGATATGCCCCGCCCATTGCCATTTTAATAATCTTATTCTTTTCCGTACATCTATTATTTTTGTTTTATGCCTGATATTTTGATTACAAATTTTATGTGATATAAATAATAATAAATAAATATTGGTGGACAATTCACACACAACACCATCTGACCCCAAACTAAGCAAAGCTTGTGTGATGGCAGCCAGATAGCTGATATAATACTTATATAGTTTTTTAAATACATACTTATTATACATAGAAACACCCAGACACAGTGCAAACATTTGAATTCATCACACAAATATTTGCACTGGGTGGGGATCGAACCCACGACCCTCGGCTTCGCAGGCAGAGCTACTACCAACTAAGCTACTAGGTCAGTCAATATATAATTACACCTGTAATCAAACTATGACTTTTTTTATTGGTTGAGTTGCTTTGTTCTTAAAAAGTTTCGCTACAATAAGAGAGATCGTGTTCAATTACAAACACCTACATTTCATTATAGATACATTTGCTATAGTTAGATTACATTGACAAAACACTGAAAATAAATATTATTATTAATGTCGCAACGTCCGCCACTGGTGGACGTTGGGACAAAAAACAATGCACTGTTCCAACGTCCCCCACTGGGGCCGGTTTTAGTGGTGGACGTTGGGAGTATACCACATAAGCAATAGGGATGTTCACAATTTTTCGGAATTGCTGTTATTTTGAGGAGTGACATTTGTTTACCATAAAAAAAAAATGCAGAGAAGTATACAATCTAGACAGTCTTCGACAGCTAAGAGTATTTAGTCTGTAAAGCTAATACAAATAAGATTCAAAGTCGAATAACCGAGTGGGGAGGACGGCGTTACGGTCTTCCGTCCCTCTTTCTTGTGAACATAAGAAAGAGATGCACGATCACTAAAATTCGGTCCCCAAGCCCGCGACAAAAGCTATGCAATAGCTTAAAAACATTAGAATGCACAAAATATACAGAATTTAATGTAAGTGTATGTGTGTGTATGTATACAGGTATGTATATGTGTACAAATAAAAAATACATAATCTGTTAGACAAGTAAAGATGAAATAAAATGTATTCCATATACAATGTAACACATCGTAAGATGTTATGTGTATACAGGGGGTTTCGGGGACGATAAATCGATCTAGCTAGGTTTTATTTTTTTAAAACACCTTTTATGCGCGTTTTTAGACAATGAAAAACTCCTACAATGTCATTAGAATACGATATCTTATTTCGCCACTGTTCTTTAAGTCTAAATGGCTCAGACGAAATATGCTCGCCTTCGGAGTCAACAGGCCCCGGTTCGAATCCTGATGGTTACACGTGGGTCTTTTCATTTTGTTCTTTTTTCCTGAGAAAATCTTTTACTTAGAGCCCTTCATAAACACATTTAAACCGAGCAAAGCTCGGTCAACCAGGTACTATCAATTAAATATGGTAAACGCAGCGACACGACAGTGGCAGATGCGGCTGAAGGACTAGTATCCATGGACAAGAATAAATAAGAAAAAATACAGTGACAGCAGCCAGACAGCAACAGCTGACTTACTATGTTTCTCGGTCTGGCACACTCAGGTTACCTCTGTGTAGCGTCGAGATGAGCTTCATTCACAGTCCTTGAAAAAATTGTGTGTGGTGCGCCAAAAGAACTGTTTACTTCAAAAACTACAAAAAATAAAAGTTAAATAATTTCTGTTTTTTCTCTCTCCAGGCATTTCGTCCGAGCGCAGTGCATTGCCACGTACGAGGCGCCGGACGTGAAGTGCGAGGAGTGCTGGCGCCTGTTCCCCACCTACAGGCTGCTGGAGGGGCACCGGTGCGGGGGGGAAGGGGCCCGGCCGGGGGGTGAGTGTAGCATTTTCAAATAGGCATAAAGACTAAAAAAAACTTCGTCAATTAGATTGCTAAACAATATTATACAAGTTTTTTTTTTGTTTCATATAAAAAAATATTAAATGAAAAACGATAATATTCCAGATATAACATCGGGTGATTAATGATAATATCCCAGAAATAATATCGCGTGATTAATGATAATATCCCAGATATGAAATTCGGGGTTCGTGATAATATCCCAGAAATAATATTCCCTGATTAATGATAATATCCCAAAAATAATATTGCGTGATTAATGATAACATCCCAGAAATAAAATCGCATGATTAATGATAACATCCCAGAAATAAAATCGCATGATTAATGATAATATCCCAGAAATAATATCGCGTGATTAATGATAATATCCCAGAAATAATATTGCGTGATTCATGATAATATCCCAGAAATAATATAGCGTGATTAATGATAATATCCCAGATATAATATCTCGTGATTAATGATAATATCCCAGAAATAATATCGCGTGATTAATGATAATATCCCAGAATAATATCACGTGATTAAATGATAATAATCCTGATGTAATATATTTATAGTGATAACTTTTTCTAATGCTGTGTCTGTTGTCCGCAGGTAAATGTGTGAACTGTCACCGGAGCTACGCGACGCAGAAGAGTCTCGCCACTCACGAGATGCGCTGCACGCCCAGGAAAAAAGGTAACGATGAAATGGGGACATTTCAAAACAGTTTTTTTTAAAGTGAAAACTTCTTTCACCGCTCCACAGACAGATTTTTAGTGGGCTATGAATTGGATTCTAGCAATTGGGTAAACTTTTCATTCTTCGATTCTTCATCGTCTTTTAATTTCTGGCTTCTATCCGGTTGTGCTATGTAAGTGAGATGTGTTTGGTGAGCACAATTACGCCAACGTTTTATGCTTCAATATGTACTATTCGTATATTTTGTCTTTGTTAAACTGTTTACTATTTGTAATCTATTTTCTACAAAAAAAAAAACCCAACTTAAATTTAGATATTGATACTAAATTAATTCAGACCTTGGATCAAATATCACAAGAAGCTATCACTAAGTCATCGGGGTATGTAAATATTAATAAATATTGGTGGACAACTCGCACACAACACCGTCTGACCCCAAACTAAGCAAAGATTGGAATATGGTGGCCAGATAGCTGATACAATACTTATATAGTTTTAAATACATACTTATTATACATAGAAACACCCAGACACAGTACAAACATTTGAATTCATCACACAAATATTTGCACTGGGTGGGAAACGAAATCACGACCCTTTTATTTATCAAATTTTAGTTTTTTTTGTTCATATTTCGAAATCCCGTTTTGGATAAAACATAAATGGGACCACCTCTGAACTATGATCTACCAAACAAAAAAAGAAGTGTGGCACTCGGGGTCTGCCGCGGTAAAGCTATTGCATGTTGCATGCATTTTATCAACATAAGCAATAGGGATGTTAACAATTTTTCGGAATTGCTTTTATTTTGAGGAGTGACATTTGTTTACCTTAAAAAATATCACGGGAAATCCGTTAAGTTGGCAACACTGCTAAGAGCATTTAGTCTGTAAAGCTAATACAAATAAGATTCAAAGTCGAATGGCCGAGTGGGGAGGACGGCGTTACGGTCTTCCATCCCTCTTTCTTGTGAACATAAGAAAGAGATGCACTATCACTAAAATTCGGTCCCCAGGCCCGCGATAAAAGCTATGCAATAGCTTAAAAAAATCAAAATTGATTCATGATTGTGGAAAATTCCAAAATTAGCCAAATCTGTTCAGCCGTTTTGGAGTATTACCGAGGCTAACGAATACCAGTAATTCATTTAAATATATTATGAAAGATTGTTAAATTTAGATTTTGCTTTTCTTTGCTACCGAAGATAAAGGAAATTCTGTGAAAATCAAATGTAAGTATGCCGAGATTTCATAACCTAATACCATACTAATATAAATATATCTCGAGTGGCGACCACGAACCTGAAGACGGCCTTCCACTAGATGGACAGATGACCTCACAAAGGTCGCTGGAAACCGCTGGTTGCAGGTTGCACAGGACCGTTCGTTGTGAAAACAGGGAGGCCTATGTTCAGCAGTGGACGTCTTGCGGCTGATGATGATGATACTATACTTTTTTTTTTATAAAAGTCTTTATCGGAGTTGAATAAAAAAAACTCAGTTGTTTTTTAATTTTATAAGTCAAACAGTTCTAATATATTCAAGATATGTTCTAATAATTCAAGAAACATAAAGAAATCAATGTGAATTACATTTCAAGCCATACATTTTATTGCATTTCATTCAAAATTGTTTTTGAATATCTTCTAATGACCTATTAAAATTTTAAAATGTCTAGCTTCAGTGTGACAGAGAACGGAATAGTAACGATTATAACCAGCGAGAGCAAGATAGATGTCTTGTTCTTTCATTGTCGGCAAACCAAAATAAGTAGAACCACAGTGTACCTCGCTGGTAGCTATTCTGGGGGTCAATTATATTGGTTGTGTGTAAACCACGCTACACAGGCAGATGTACTTTGTTAATAATTTCAAGGTGCTCAGGGCGCATCTTTTGATGTATATCGATGGGTTTAACAACAATGTTTCCAGAGAAATTACAGGGCTTAGAGATATAAGATCTTAGATCTCTGGGTGACGAGAGCAGTGCAGTGCTAGGTAATGATTTGGACTCTTCATGTTCCAATAGCTGCGTGTCACTGTGCTGTTATGTGTCAGGCATGTTGCTTACCATCAGGCACATGTCCGGATCGTCTCGTCACCATTTATTAAAAAAAAAAAAATGTTTTGTCTAGCTGAGCCGGAGACAGAGGAGGTCAGTTCGAGAGATCTACTGCCGATGCGAGTTCGCATCGTTCGCTGTGACTCGCTGCTACAGCGGTGCCGAGACGGCTGCGACGTTAGCGGGCTGACGCGGGTGAGCTTAGCGATAGTTAGTTTGGCGAGGCCTGTTTCGCACCTAGCCTCTTTGGTTGGGCCATTGTGCGTTACTCATACTTCCCATACTTCCCTTTCCTACTCCGAGTTTAGTGATAAGACCGTCTCTTTTTTTTCTTTTTTATTCTTTTTTCTTTTTTTTTTAAAGTGAAAACTTCTTTTGGCACGCCACAGACAGATTTTTCGTGTGAATCGAATTATAGTGCCGCTCGGGAATGTTTTTTTTTTTATCGCTTATAGGTCCGCGTTTGACCATCAACTCGCCTGATGGTAAGCGACGGTGTGGTCGAAGATGACGCACGTTGACCTAGAAGGTACCTATTCACTCTGACCTTGAAAAGTTCTAGATTGTATCTCTCAGGGAACAAGGAGGCCGGCAACTTATTCCACTCCAAAGCTGTACGTACGAGAAAATCTTTATGATAAGAAATCTTCGGGTAAACTCGAGACTAATGGCCGTTGATCTAGAAACACTGACGGATTTCTAGATAGCCATGCTCTTGGCCACGCCCTCCGGTTTCACACGCGTAGTTTGCAAAGTAAGCTATCACATTCTGAGTTCTAAGATTTCACTTCTATCGGCAATTTTTTTTTATAGATTGCAACAATAATAGCTTCGTACTTGATCGCCATCTCGCCTGATGTTAAGCGACGATGCGGTCTACGATGGAGCGTGTTTACCTAGAAGAAACCGATTCACTCTCGATTTGAAGACACCAAGATTGTAACCGAATCTGGGTACTGATTCTGAACGATTCAAATCGATCGGAATGACGATCCCTGTCTCCGTTATTCTAAATGAATTAGACAAAGACAGAGACGTTTGATTCCGTGTCGAAATCAATCCGACTGCGTTGTAATTACGGAGGGTAGAAGTAAGGAGTGTCTTATCATATGGTAGAAAATTTTAATAAGTCCAGATGTAAATAATAGTTGAAAAATCTTTCACATTGGCGCTGGTGTAGACAAAAGGTAAAGGAATTGTAAACGAATTTAAGTATGCCGAGTTAAAAAGATCAATATGATTGTTGACTAAAATAGTTACTTATTGAAAATTTTAGCTACTTGCGTAGTACAAAATAATGTAGTAAATAATATAACCCTAACTAATTATTTATTAGAGAAAACTTGTAGCTAGAGTGTTTTATTTTGTTATCTGTGAATAGTACGTGTATTGATTTCCTTTAAAATGTACCCTAATGTTGCGCCACGCTTATTTAATGTACTAGACTTTTTCATGTACTTAGATGACACTCCTTACCTCAACTCTCCATAACTGTGAATCAGGATACTGATCTGATTCAAATCTGACTAACCTATTTTTGTTTTTTTTTGCAGAAGTTCGGGCTGGACCCCAATTCTGTCTACCCATATCTCTCCATGACTCCTGTAAAAGTAGAGAATAATACCACATTCCACCATATGGTGTCTATAAGAGATGAAATCAAAATGGAGTATTTGAAGGATTATGATGATAAAGATCAAAGTGTAGTCCATTGGGACTCCGATGACGAAAATGACGATGCGAAATCCGTTGACAGCTTGTCAAATATGTCATTAAAACTCTATTCTCACCGAAGTGTCTTGGCAAAGTGCCCAAAAAGAAAATTGATCTGGAAACTGGTAACAAATCAAATTCTTCACTCGGCTTCCATGAAGATTTCTCACTCAATAAGATAATCGGTGATCATGTCAAAGAATCGAATAAAGACTATGATTCGGATAGTATACTCGATAAAGTTATTGATGATAAAAAAGGAAACTCGGACACAGAAACACTTGCAGTAGAAAATAGTAATAATAGTAAAGAAATAGATAAACTTAATGGATCTAATGAGACTGAGTGTGATAATGATAATTTATGTAAAAAAAATGACGATTCAGACAAAGTTTGTACAATAAGTAGCAATAATGAAATTAATACTGGAGATGAAAACACTAGTGACAGTTGTGACTTAATACAAGCTAATGAAAAATTAAAAGATGAAAATCTTAATCAGACAGATGAAAGCAAAGAAACTGAATCATCTCATAGCGAAGACTTTACAACAGCCAATTATAACCAAAACACAACAAATAATATTCATCAAAGTAATGAACACCACAAAACTAGTCCGAAAAATGGTCACCCAGTTCGAAACAATGAAAATGAATCTCTAGAAGAAAAAGATGAAGTTGAAGGTAACCTTTCTGAATCGGAAAACACCGATGTTGATCATAAACTTGATAGTTATAAAGAAGATGTAAACAAAAGTGTTGATTCTGATGTTGAAATGAATGAAACGCAATTAGTGCAAATACAACTTTCAAACAAAGACGAAGTTGAAACTAATATAGAAACAAATTTTTCAGAGACACATGACACTGAAGAAAGTAACGTAAAAACTGTTAGTAACAGTATAGTTAGTGATAGTGAAACAAACGTAGGCGATTTAAATACGAATAAAGACATAAATAAATCACCTCTTGTTATAAAAGATGATGTGAATGAAAACATTGATACATCTCAAATAATGGATGATACGCTAAATCACTCTCAATCTAATTCACAAAATGACGATAATGGTGTAGAATTTCCGTTGCCTGATGCAGATAACGCAACAGCAACCACAGAACCAAATTTAGTTGATTCTAAAGACAGTTTGATCACTGAAAATGAATTATTTGAGAATGCTGCCACTCCGAGTGTTGACAAGTTCAATATTAATTTCCTAGACGAAGAAGAAAGATTATTGATGGCGGAATTAGATGCACAGATTGGTGAAAATCCCGATAGCAATATTACTCAAAATAATTTAAATAATGAAACTAGTGTAGCTAATGAAAACATAATAAGTGATAATGCAGTGCTAGGTGAAAACAGTGCAGTGATTAGTGAAAACAGGAACATTTCTGAGAACGGTAACTATTTTGAAAACAATTCTGTTTCAACTGAGAATTTTATCGAAAAGAATGTAACGCTAGATGCAATACTTAATAAGCAAAATGATTTGAAATCTTTAGATCTAGACAGTATATCTAGTGAAGATTATAACTTTGATATATAATATTTTTGGCTGTTATTCTACCAGCAGTAATATCCAAAAACACTGGTTTGAAGGACAATGTTTCCAGATAAATTACAACACAAAGATCATTTATGTCATGTCTTTGTATGACGAGTACAGGGCAATACTAGGTAGTGGTTTAGACTCAATTGAATTGATGATTTGGTAAAAAATATACCATAATAGTTTGTAAGGTAAATTACGTCAAAATAATGGACATCTATTTTTTTTTATCATTTTATAAAAAACTAGCTGTACCCTGCCACTCTTCGCTGTGGCACATTGTGATGCAAAAATTAGATAAAAACAATCCTTGATGCGGATTATATATCACTAGATGTCCGCCCCGGCTGCGCCCGTGGTACAGAGATGATCTTCTTAGCATTCCATAGATTCACCGTGCGGGTGCCGGGTCCATCGTGTGGCAGAGAGAGAAAACTCGAGTAGTCCCCGAGACTTGTGACTCGGGCGTAGGTTTAAGGGAAATCACTCATCAGGATCCCGTACATATCCAATGGTGAAAAATTTTTTGAAATTGGTTCAGTCATTCCTGAGAATATCGCTTTCAAACAAAAAAACCTCTTCAGCTACCTGCTGCGCCACCTGTCGGAAAGTGGTAGTACGAACTCAGATTTAGAAACAAATTTGATTTTAGCAAAGGCTTACATACAATGACGCAATCTTAGTCACATGCTGTCATGTCAAGGCATGCTACGAAAACTCTCAAAAAGGAATATTTTCCCGTTTTTGTTACATTCTTGATTCATGCTCCGCTTCTATTGATAGTAGCGTTATGTTCTATAGCCTATAGCCTTCCTCGATAAATGGACTATCCAATAGAAAAAGAATCTTTCAATTCGGATCAGTACTTCCCGAGATCCTAGCGTTCAAACAAACAAACTCTTCAGCTTTATAATATTAGTATAGTTGTTAGAAAAAGCTTAATCTAATTAATTCTTTACGGGTCTCTTATCCATATCTATGGATACTTTGTTACGAGTATTTTTTTGTATTAAATGTATTATTATAATAAACAAAAAGTAAAATAAATGTTTTGACTTTTGAGTAATATTGCAACAACGTGGTGGACTTACTCCCAACAATATTTTAACAGTTCATTCTAACACTGATGTAGATTTCATCACCCAAGGTCTCTTTCCCCTCAGCGCGGTAGATCACGAGATAATTCAAATCAAAGTTCGATGTAAAATTCCCACCAAATCACCAGCTTCCAACTCTAATGCAGGTACAGCTTATAAACGACCTTGCCGCCGACGCCGCGACGTCGTACAAAAATCCGTGCCGAGGTATGGCCATTAGGGGTATGTCAAATAAAATACCAAACAAAATATATAATTTTTTTATGAATAAAAATATTTGAGCTTTCATGTCTAATTTTAGTTTAATTTGCAAAACGAATAACTTCCTTCCTTCCACTCGACACCACCAAAACGACACCATCGGTGGTGTCGTTTGGAATCACTAGTCCATACGACACCACCCAAGTGATGTGCTGTTCCGCCATTAGTTTTTATGTATTTTGTGTCGTCAGTATTAGTATCCATGTCCATTGTGAAAAATTAAAATATTCGGACGGAAAGACAATAATATGCAAATTGCAATGAACAATGTCAAGATGACCATTTGAGTGACAGATAAATATAAACTGTATCAAATGACATACCGCATTAATGAAACTGCTTGAACTTAATTGTAGTTTGAGACGATCTTCTTAGCATTCCATGGATTCACCGTGCGGGTGCCGGGTCCATCGTGTGGCAGAGAGAGAAAAACTCGAGTAGTTCCCGAGACTTGTGACTCGGGCGTAGGTTTAAGGGGCCCTTTCTGACGTACATCAACACTCACCTTCACCACTCGTTTTTCTCTCCCTGCCCAGCCAAATCTGATATGAGCCTACTAGTGCAGCTTTAGATACACGTTCTAGTATAGAACTTACAGCACTTCTGGATAAGCCAAGGTCTTTCAGTAGGTTATAGAGATTTTGCTGGTATACCTCTCGCTCCCACTTCTACAGCGTATAAACTAACTACATAGCCGTTTTTGTTAATTCGTTTGGGAGGTCGTAATACTTATTTTGTTTCATCGCGTGGTCTTTAGGTATATTAGTTTCCCACGGTACGGTAAGTTCTACAAGGACTATGCGTTTCGTAGCTCTAGAAAAAGGAAAATGTCCGGTCTGGATGACGAAACACCCACATCCTCTGGGATTTTGTAGTGCTTTTCATATGTGTCCATTAAAATAGTCCAATCAGGTGCTGTACCCAGGATTGAGTAAGGCTTGTTCCTGGAGTTTGAAGTTGAGCCTTCTTTTACAAAGTTAATTTGTCTGTTGTTTGTCGTCAATCCCTTTTGGGCTCTAGCTACCGAAAGGCTCATGGCTTCACGTATGATTTCAAGTACTCTGTCATGACGCCGTGAGTAATGACCCCCATTAAGGAGCACCTTGCATCCCACCAATATGTGCCTTGCTGTACATATCGCCTCTCCACAAGTATAGCAACATTTTTCAGAGGCTTTTCCCCACCTTACCAAGTTACTCTGGTCAGGGAGGGTCATTTGGAATGCATTTAGATAAAATTTTAATAATTTTAAGTTATTTATTTTAATAAATTTTAATCAACAACTTTGTATGTACGTAACCTCACTATTAGTCGAATCACTAGTCCATACGACACCACCGATGGTGTCGTTTTGGTGGTGTCGAGTGGAAGGAAGGAATAACTTCATAGTTGCAAATTTCATAGGGGCCACTAAAAACTTCATATAAAAAAAAGCATCAAAAGAAAAAACAAACATCCCTTTGGAAATTGTGTTTCTTATTAACTAATAAATAATGAGAAACCCGGTAACGCAATAGATTTTAGTGGTGATTTAGTGTGACCCCTGTGAAATTTGCTATTATGGAGTTATTTGTTTTGCAAATTAAGGTATCGATATATGATTCAAAACTTAATGTAGATGAACTACCATAAATATTGTAGCAGCTTTTTGCTTTCAAGTTACATTCGAGGGTATATATCGATTCTGTCATAAAAGGTATTTTCCATCCAGGATCCATGTAATATCTGTTAAACATTGTGTTATTATAGGCGTGCATGTTTCTCGAAGCATGTCGTTCTCGTTCATTCATCTCATCTTAGAGTGTTTAGAATGTGAGGGGATCCACTGACATGCACCACAGAGCGTAGCAGGCGCGGTCTGAAGATGGGGGGGGGGGGGATAATGTGCGGTCACCCCCAAAACCGTATCCGTGGAATAAAAAATGTAGGTATTGTTTGAGTAATAAATAAATATATAAAAAAATATTAGTGGACAATTCACACACAACACCATCTGACCCCAAACTATGCAAAGCTTGTGTGATGTCAGCCAGATAGCTGATATAATACTTATATAGTTTTAAATACATACTTATTATACATAGAAACACCCAGACACAGTGCAAACATTTGAATTCATCACACAAATATTTGCACTGGGTGGGGCTCGAACCCACGACCCTCGGCTTCGCAGGCAGAGCTACTACCAACTAAGCCACTAGGGCAGTAATAGGAGAGCAGCATTAGCTAATACGCCTATATCTCAGTGTTGAAATAAAAAAAGAAGTGTGTCACTCGGGGACTGCCGCGGTAAAGCTATTGCATGTTGCATGCATTTTTATCAACATAAGCAACATAAGTGACATTTATCCATACTAATATTATAAATGCGAAAGTAACTCTGTCTGTCTGTCTGTCTGTCTGTCTGTCTGTCCGTCTTTACCGCCTAAACCAACCAACAGATTTTGATGAAATTTGATACATAGATAAAATAGATCCCGAGAAAGGACATAGGCTACTTTTTGTTCCGAAAAAAGGGTTGAAAGGGTTAAAATAAGGGATGAAAGTTTATATGGAAAACTTCGTCATTGTTGAAGAACTATGAAACTTTACGTCTAGATATTTAACACGAAACCATAAAATGTATGTTTTAGCAGTTTTGTAGTTTCGAATTGTACCTACGGGGGTGGAATTGGGGTTTTCTTTTATTATTTATGATTATTTATTCTTGGGTCAAATTTAGTAATTCAAATTTCACCCTCTTCCTGTCAACCGATTAATCTGAAATTTTGTATACACTTTGGATTTTGGTGACAATACAATTATGTTTATTCATTATCATTATAAATTCAAGATGGCTGCCTCTACAAAATGGCGGATAATTTATGTTTTATTAATCCCATCAATATGGGTATCAAATGAAAGGGCTCAACAAGCAGAATACAATATACTATAAAAATTGAAATCCAAGATGGCGGCCGCTACAAAATGGCGGATAACGTAGGTTTTATCAATCCCATCAACATGGGTATCAAATGAAAGGGCTCAACAAGCAGAATACAATATACTATAAAAATTGAAATCCAAGATGGCGGCCGCTACACAATGGCGGATAACGTAGGTTTTATCAATCCCATCAATATGGGTATCAAATGAAAGTGCTCAACCAGTAGAATGCAATGTATTATATAAAATTAAAATCCAAGATGGCGGCCTCTACACAATGGCGGATAACTTAGGTTTTATGAACCCCATCAACATGGGTATCAAATAAAAAGAGCTTGACAAGAAGAATACAGTGCACTATACAACCTCAATACTTAAGTTGGGCGCAGCCACTAAATGGCGTATCAGACTATCAGACAGAATTTTGATAGTCGACGAGATTTCCATGGTGTCTTATCAAATGTTATGCATGATGGACGCTCGACTAAGGCAAATTAAGAACTGTAAAATGAGTTTTTGGAGGAGTAAACGTATTACTTTTCGGTAACCTTTTACAACTGCCTCCTATAAAATGATCAGGAACACCTGTTTTCAATTCTCATATGAAATTATATATATGAAAGTAACTCTCTGTCCGTTACCGTCTAACGCCTAAGCCACTTAAAGAGTTTGTTACAATTTGGTGCACAGATAGACTACCTAGACTTAGGAAAGGACAACGGCGACTTTTATCACAGAAAAAGAGTTGAAAAGAGTGGAAATGAGGAGTAAAAGTGTGCATGGAAGGATCTTTGCACTCTTTGTATGCTATTTTAACCGACTTCAAAAAGGAGGAGGTTATCAATCCAGTTGTATTTCCAATTGTGAATCAATTTAGATGGTTATTTTTTGGTTGGTAGATTATAGTTCAGAGGTGGTCATATAAATTTAATCGAAATCAGTGCGGCGGTTTTTGAAATATGAACAACAAACTAAAATTTGCGTTCATGTAATCAGTCGATATATCTACTAATAGACTCTAATAAAATTTGGTGGACCGTCCCAATATGATTTTAAATTAAAGTCTGTTTTTGATAATTTTTGAGAACATAGTTTCTTTGTAATTTGTCGTGTAAATTGTACATTTATTAATAAATATAAAACTTTGACTTAGACCGATTTTGATTAGGAAACGTGAATTTGTATGGTAGTAGACATACGAGTAGGTACTGCCTCAATTACTTTAATAAATATGTGGCGCGGACGAAGTCGCGGGTAAAAGCTAGTTTACCATAAAAATATCACGGGAAATCCGTTAACTTGGCAAATACTCAAATACTCAAATCTTTATTGCGTCATATGTAGGTACAGTACAATCATGTGTTGTGATTATAGTTATTGTATTCGTTACATATGGCCCTATAAGGGCATGGCAAAAGTGGCATCGGAACGTCTCATTTCTAGGTCATCAAAATTGTCTTGAAAAAAGTCTTGTAGTTTGTAATAGCATTTATTCTCTAATATATTCTTTAGACATTCAATAAAATGGATATTTTTTTCCAAGTCTTTTATGTCATTTGGTAGCTTAATGTATATTTTGCAGCCATTGAGTGTGGGCCAGCGCTATGCATTTCTAACCGGGATTTAGGTTCAACAAGTTTGTGCCTATATTGAGATCTAATGTTTCGTGCAGTCTTCCGAGGTTGGTCCGCAAATTTATCGAAGAATTCATTATATTTTCTAACAAATTTACAACATTCTAAAATATATAATGAAGTAAGAGAGAGTATTTTAAATTTTATAAAATATGGTTTGTGAAAGTTATCTATGTCTGTGTCGGGAGTTTTTATATTAGCCAGGATACGGATACATTTTTTTTGGGCGACAAAGAGGCTGTCTGCATCCACACTATTTCCCAAAGAGTAATACCGTATCTGAGCCACGACGAAGCAAACGCATTGTAAGCCGTTATTGCTGTATTTAGGTCAGACGCCCGCCTTAGTTCTTTTAATGCATATGAAAAGCTAGACAATTTTGATTTTATTTTGCTTATGTGTTTTTCCAATTCAAATGCGTATCAAGCTCTAAACCTAGTAGTGTAGCCGTATTTACACATTCTAATCTATTATTATTGTAGCAAAAGTTAATGTCAAGGGGTGATTTTTGTGGGGGTCTAAATTGTATGATTTTTGTTTTTGTAAAATTTAAGTCAAGACAGTGGTCAGTCATAAAATTATTTATACCATTAAATATGTCAGCTAATATTTTATTAAGATTTAAATTATTTTTACAAAATGTCAATATCGAAATGTCATCGGCGAAAAGAACGCTAAATTCAGTCAAAATTTTGGGTAGTGTGTTAATGTAAAATAAAAATAGGATACATCCAATCACGCTACCTTGAGGGATGGAGTTGTTAATCTCAATAGGAGCAGATCTTATTCTGTCAATTGTCCTGGAGTCAAAGTCAAAGTATTCTATTTCAACGTATTGCTTCCTATTTCTTAAATATGATCTAAACCAGTCATGAACTGTTCCTCGTATTCCCATGTCATATAATTTGTCTAATAATATGTCAAATTTGACCTTATCGTATGCTTTTGACATATCGAGTAGAATACCAACTGCGTAATTTTTACTGTCTAAAATTTTTAATATTTCTTGGACATATTTGTAAACTGCTAAGACTGTAGATCGATTTTTCGAAAGCCGTGTTGAGCGTCGTCAAATAGATCAAATTTTTCACAAAATGAATTTAATCGATTTTGCATTACCTTTTCAAATATTTTGGAAGATGTAGGTAGAAGCGCTATCGGTCTGTAATTATTAGGATCTAGTTTAGATAATTTTTTGTGAACTGGTTTTACAAGAGAGATTTTCATTTCGTCAGGGAAACTGCCTTCGTTGAACGATTGGTTTATAAGTAAATAATAAGGGAGGGTTAGTTCTTCGGCACATTGTTTTATCAGAATTGGTGGTAATTCATCTATTCCGTAACTGTATTTCCCTTTTAACCGCTTAATTATTTTATATATTTCGTGCGGCTGTACCGGCGCTAGAAACATTGTATTTATGGTTTGGCAGCGGGGCAGCGGGCCGTGCGCCGGCGCCGGCGCCGCGCGGCCGCCGCTCGAGCCGACGCATGCGAAGTGATTGTTCAAAGTATTCGCAATCACGGTGGGGTCGGAGATGATTTTACTGTTAATTTTTAATTTTAGATTATTTTTAATTTTTTTCATATATTTATTAGTGCGCTCCTTTATTATTTTCCACGTAGATTTTGTCTTATTATCTGAGTTTCTCATTTCAAATATGGCTTGGTTTTTTTTGATATGTTAATTGTTTTTTTAATAATTTAGTGTATAGCTTGTAGTGTTTGGATAAAATTGGGTTTTTTAAATAGCACACAAAAGGTTTTAGTAGACGCTTATTTTTGCATGAGATCCTTATGCCTCTTGTTAACCACGGGTGCTTCTTTTTCTCAATTTTGATACATTTTTTTGGTATGCAACGGTCCAAGGATTCTTTTAACGCATTATTAAATATGGTATAGTTTTATTTACCGTTCTAGTGGAATCCATTATTAAAAGTTTATTCCATTCAATATTTTTGATTTCGTTTTTAAATGTTGCTATAGTTTTTTTGTTAAATATTCTTTTTTCTGTTTTCCATGTTATATGTTTGTTTGAGATTAATGCATTTTTTACATTTAGTATGATACCCGAGTGGTCTGAAAAGCCAATATCCTTTACATAGACATTAATTTTATTTTTATTGCAGTTACAGAACAAGAGATCTATACATGTAGCAGAGGTACTTGTTATCCGTGTTGGATCTTTAACAAATTGACTAAAGTTATTTTCTAACATTAGTTCCAATAGCTGATTTGACTGTACGGAATTTACTAACATATCCAGATTGAAGTCACCGCCTATTATAATGTCCAAAGAATTATATTTCTTATTTATTAATTGTAATAATGCATTTAATTGACCATAAAATAGATCGTTTCGCTTGCCATTCCAGTATACTGAAATTAATAAAACATTAATTGAATGAATTAACACTGCACACATTTCCACCGAGTATTCAATAGACAAATTTTCCACTTCTTTTATTTCTGTGTACTCAAAGTCATCGCGAAGTAGAATCATGGTTCCCCCACCCTGGCGATCTTGCCTACAGAATGACGCCGCTATGTTGTATCCAGTGAAGGTCATTAGTTGCAATTTAAATAGAAGCCATGTTTCGGTCGCGCATAAAGCGTGTGTCCTTGAAAAGTTTTCTTGAAGATATGCCTGTGTTATGTCTTTTTTACTGTATATACTTTGCATATTTTGTAGTAATACATTGAAATCATTTTCGACGAAAGTTAGAAGGATTTTGTTGTACGTGTTGTTCCTGTTGAGTGTGATGTTGTGTGATATCGTGCTGTGCGGGGGCTGATGCGTGTTCTTTGGATGAACACGATGCATATGAGGCGGACTGTCGAGGGCTCGCTGTTACCCGAGTAGGTATGTACGATTGTGTTACTAATCCATCAATAACTAATTTATTGTTTCTAATAATAGCGTGATGGCAACACTGCTAAGAGCATTTAGTCTGTAAAGCAAATAAGATTCAAAGTCGAATGACCGAGTGGGGAGGACGGCGTTACGGTCTTCCATCCCTCTTTCTTGTGAGCATAAGAAAGAGATGCACGATCACTAAAATTCGGTCCCCAGGCCCGCGATAAAAGCTATGCAATAGCTTAAAAAAATATTCAGATCTGCACTTAGGCAAAAGACTGTCGAGTCGATTACTATCGGAATCCCAACCGGTAGTGATCGGCTCGACAGACGAAATCCGATTGACTACTAGAGATTTACTACGCTAACATGGCCCGCCCCTCCAAATTACTGTTTTGATGTGTGTAGTCACATCCTTACGAAAGAGTTTTCACCTTTGCCAGTTATTCTACCGCCAAGCAGTAATGTGCAAACATTACTGTGTTCCGGTGTGAAGGGCAATGTTTCCAGAGAAATTACAGGGCTTAGAGATATAAGATCTTAGATCTCTGGGTGACGAGCGCAGTGCAGTGCTAGGTAATGATTTGGACTCTTCATGTTCCAATAGCTGTGTGTCACTGTGCTGTTATGTGTCAGGCATGTTGCTTATCATCATGTCCGGATCGTCTGGTCACTCTTTATTTAAAAAAAAATAATGTAGTTATAATGATTCGTCTGCAGTAGCAGTACGCACACATGCGTGGTGGTGCGTTGTATATACTTTCACAAATACTTTCAAACGTTTTGAATTCTGGAGGGGCGGGTCATGTTATTAGTAAATCTCTACTAGGCTTAGGTTCAAAATATCCACAACACCCCCCTGGTTTCCCCTTCTAATCCAAGAAATATGTAAAAAAATAATGTGATTGTAGTGACAAAAGTCACGGACCCCGGAGTCTGTGGAGTGGCTAAAATTAATAAAAAAAAAGATCTGCACTTCCACAAGTACGCGCGTAGATGTTTAGACATGGAGCGTGATGCGTGCCAGTGTGTGGGTCGCCTTACTTGTTCACTGTAAAATATACCTCTTTTTGTATCGTAGTCTAAATATAATGTGTACAGTAACCTTTAGGACTAATGATAATTTAAAATAAGCAGAAGTTATTTTATTAACAATTATTTAATAATATAAGATTGTTTAAGTTTAAGTAAATGTAAGCATAACTTTTAAGTTTGTAAATATTTTAATTAGGATGTCGAAAGTTGAATACAAATAATATGTTTCTTACAAATTGTATTGTTTTATTGATAATGACGATGATGAGGGGGTGTTCAAGTAGTTATAACGCAATTTGGGAGGAGAGGGGGGGTCTTTTAAAACGTTATGGTGCGTTGCGTTATATAAATAATTTCAGAAAACTTCTTTTGGCGCGCCACAGACAGATTTTTCGTGGGCTGTGAATTGAATTCTAGCGTCAAATCCTGAGTTATATTTTTTCACTTGTATTGGCAATTCCTATGACTGCTAATTTAAATTTTAAAATTAATAATACCTTGAGTATTAAAAATATTCTTATTGGGCAACTTGGGCGGTAACTTTTAGGTACAAAGGATATCCCTAACCTAGAATCTATAGAAGTCATGTGTCATCCACCAACCCGCACTGGGCCAGCGTGGTGGATTATGGCCTTGACTCTCTCCTCGCGAGAGAGGGCCCCGAGTCCCAGCAGTGGTTTAGTGGGGTGCTTATGATATATATGGGAGTGAGGGGAGGCTACGGCGCGTTACTATTTCGGGGGGTATAAATAATAATAAAGATGGGGTAATCTTCATAAATTGCGTTACGTAATACTGGAACGGCCCCTAATGACGTTTACGACGATATCGTTGTTGACGACAAAGATAATGACGTTTTTGACGACGATGATAATGACATTTATGACGATGTCGTTGTTGACGGCAAAAATAGTGACGTTTATGACGATGCGCTCCAGGGTTGTCAATCTGGCCATTCAGTAGCCGGTAGTAGTGCAACATTAACGCACACTTCCGCCTAAGCTCTAGCGTATCGATGCCCACCATACCGGCGACAAATAAGGACGGGTACAAAAAGGGGTTAATATCCAAAGAGCTTCTTGTAAAGGTAACGAGCGAACTTCCGTTGCACTCGCTCCAACATGAGACTGTAACTCACTTCGTGGGGATCCCAGACTGAATTATACTCCAGTTGGCTTCGAACGAATGAGTAAAACAATGTAGCATTTTTGTCACGAAATCTCGGAGTCTGCTTCATAATAATTCTGTTTCCCGATACGAGTAGGTTTATACTGGGTGCTTTCAAATCTAAAGTGAATAGTTCAACGTGTTAGATTCTAGGTCCTAATATTGTTTAGCAACAGGCACATGTTGTCAAACGTAGACTTATTTAGTATAAAAAATTCCGGCGTTTAGATGCGACCTCGCGTTCAGGACAAGCCACAAATATTTTAAGTTCGTATTTCTAATTGTGTGATCTTGCATTACTTGCATAGCTCAAAGATTAAGCAAGCTGAAGTGGCAATGGGCAGGCCACATCGCTCGCAGAGCTGACAACCGATGGGGAAGAAAGGTTCTCGAGTGGCGACCACGAACCGGAAGACGCAGTGTTGGACGGCCTCCCACTAGATGGACAGATGACCTCACAAAGGTCGCTGGAAACCGCTGGTTGCAGGTTGCGCAGGACCGTTCGTTGTGGACATCTAGGGGGGAGACCGATGTTCAGCAGTGGACGTCTTGCGGCTGATGATGATGATGATCTTGCATAAAATGACCTCACACCACAATCCTGTCTGCTTCTGCTTAATCTACATTATGTTAAAGTCTGATAAGAACTCTTTAAAAGCCTAAAATTATTTTCAAATTTCTATCGAACGTCATAGCATCATCTCTACCGATAGCTTTAGTTACGTGGTCTGTAAAATGCTGCACCAAATCCTGGACATGTGTTCTTTTCCCAGCACTCCATTCCTCAAAGCTATTCCTCATATCATTCCATTCTAGAACATTGTGTTCTGTAGCAGGTAGCTTACTATCCCAATTGTTTAGAATCTCTAAAAGTGCCAATGTTTTATTTACGCGTCCGTCTTCAACACCTATTACTTCTATAGGCCTGTTCTTTGATGTTAATATGTTTTTTGCTATAACAAATATAGGCCGCAAAGTGTCTATGTTGTATATTTCTAAGTCGCTTATCCCTCGTAGGAAACGTTTTTCAGTGTCATGCTCTAAAATATTACTAAACTCAGTATTTTTTAATACTTCCGTGAAAGCGTCGCGTGCTTCTATAACATGTTTGTCCGAAGCACTTAAAATTATGTTCAAAATGTCTTCGGTAAATTTCAAAAAGCTGTCCCTTGTTCGGCATATGTTCATTTTCGTGCATAAATGCTGGTTCTCGAGCTCTTTCTTTCTATTGATATCGTTTATTAAGATCGATTCTGTGCCCCCGTATCGTAAAATGCCTTTCCGATCCATATGTAATATCATGTAGTTCACTAATCTATCCAATATTCTGTTTGATGTATCCAATGTGTTTAAAATTACTTTTTGATTACCTGCTCTTGTTTTAATCTTCTGATTCTGTGTTTCTTTTACGAATTCCCCGAATTTGTCTTCGTAACTCTTCATCATTCTGTTTACTTCGTTGTTCATGTCGTAATTTTTCAATTTGTCTTTTATGTCTTCGAGCGCTTTCATTGATTGCTCGTATATATGTCTTGTGAACTCTTTTATCTTTGGGTCGTCTTTGACTCGTTTTGGTTTGATAAATATATCTGGAACGTCTGATTGGGTTAAAGAGTAATCGGGAGCTGTGTCTGGAAAAATGTTTTTGTTAATATTAGCCGGAGTTGCTAGACTGCTAAGTACATTTTGTCTTACAATAAGATCTTCCATATTGAGCTTTTGGAATTCCTTTAGTGGTTTTTGATGGTATTGATGACGTTGTCGTCCATGTTTCTTTTTTTTCTTCGGGATCATCTCTGTGACTCTTACATTGTCTCTAGAATCAGAATCTTCTTCAGTAGATTCAACTAATTCTTCGATGCCGATTGATTTCAAAGATTCAGTATCGTCTGCCATTCTAACTAAATGTCGTACGTTTTTCCCTGTTAACTGGCTAGTTTTCATATCTGAATTATACGGAGACTCTGTGTGCTCGTCGGAAAATTTGAATGGTGTTACTGCTAAACTTTGGTTAACAGTGCCGCCTTGTCTTTCTATATTTGTTTTGTTATCTTTGTCAGTTGATGTGGCACGGTCATTCTCACGATCGAAAATTTGAGCTTGTGCTACTTGAATCAATTTCGAGTTATTTTTATTATTTTTGATAATAATATCTACATATTTTGGGTAAGCTTGGACGCTTGGGTCACCTTCTGCAGTGTACGTTCTAAGAGCTTCGTCGTCAGTTTCCAGCGGCTTTATACGATATTCGTAGTTCCATTTGGGTCCAAACTCCATTTTACCGTCGACTTGTAGCTTCAAAGCGAGGATGAGAGGAGTGGTAGCTAAAACAGATAAAACTATTCCATGAGAATGCTCTCAGGCTGCTTATTTATGTACGTGAGTCAAGGGCTGACCCAGGAGGGGGGGACAGTCGCACAGTCTTGTGACTTGACTTGGACTAAGGGAGGATCACCCCCCCCCCCCCATAGCGCCAGAGCTAGTGAGGATAGTAAGTTAAGGTTAATAGCCCAGTTAAGGAGTCGTCCATTCGCACACTCATAGTCACATGATGTTTTTGAGAAGGAAAGCTATAAATACTAGTAATGGCATACCAGCCTTTTGGTTGAAAAGCCTGGTTGTACGATTCTTTTGGAGGAGATAAGTAAAAGTTTGAAATGATCCATTCTCTTATATTTATTTATATTTTTACCTTTATACAGTTTACAATACAATTCCTGGACTACTGTGGGCTACTGCGATCGACCCATTGGCTATAGAAAGTGTCGTGAATGTGGAGGGGATTATACCAGAGTCTGTTATCAGTGCCGGTTTTAGCACTACTAAGCCCTGGGCAAGATTTTAGTCTTCTTTGACTTGATTGCGATGTCTCGTTTCAGACTAGACACAAAGGAGCGCCTGAGCTTGCGGCGCGGCCCTCCTTTACATCTGGCGCCCTGGGCGGTCGCCCTACCGCGCCCTACCCTAACGCCGGTACTGCCTGTTATTGGCTGCAACTTAGCCAATGACAGACGCTGACAGTGCTACCACCTCGATGTAGCATTGGTTGTTTTAAAAATCGCGCTTATTATCAAGGTGAGATAGTAACGACACATAGTATTGCTGACACTAGTAGCAGTGCCTCGCGGTATTACTAGTTCTTGTTATTTCCCGTGTTAAAAAGTAGCCTATATGCTATTCCACACTTAAATATATACATTCAAAAGACTCATAGGCAATGACGCTCTTGCGCGTAAAAGACTTCAAAGTCTTGATCATCGCCGCAAAATCGCTAGCTTATCGGTTTTTTATCGGATACACTTCGGAGAGTGTGTAACTGATCTGCATGATCTAATACCACCTTGCCCTTTCTTCTATCGGACTTCTCGTTGCACAAAAGGGCGGCATCGTTTCATGGTTGATGTTCCAAAAACGCGAACGAAGAGATTTGACTCCACGTTTGTGATAAGAACGTCTAGGTTGTGGAATGCGTTGCCTGAGTGGGTTTTCCCTGATGGTTACAATCTTGGTGTCTTCAAATCGAGAGTGAATCGGTTTTTTCTAGGTAAGCACGCTCCATCGTAGATCTCATCATCGCTTAACATCAGGCGAGATGGTGGTCAAGTGCGAACCTATTATAGTAAAAAAAAAAAAAACAATCCGATCCGTTCATCCATTCCGACGTGATTGAGCAACAAACTTCCAAACTGACGCTTACAATATTAATAGGATTACATCGAAGAGTGATAAGTTTAGGCACAGATTGTCAACAATTTTATTAAAACTAAAAAATACGCACCCAAAATAAACGCGCATTTTATTTTACAAGTCATATCGTGAAAGTATTTTATTATCGAGAATATATATTCACATATTGGGAAATCGTTATAAATATATTGTTATTGGTTTTTATTATTTTATCACGGTCACCGAAATAGGGAATGGAATGTTTTTTAGCCTTAGGTACGGTAGCAGGGCATCGCAATACATTATTTTTATGGTAGGTTTTACTATAAAACGGTAATTCCGCGATACGCATCAATATGAAAATTTGTTACATTATTACATTAAGTATACGAGCGACGCGATCCGGCTTTGCACGGAAAACATATTTTGATTTGTTCGATGATTTGAAAACATTTATTTTACAATACAATACAAATCTTATGCATACACAGCCCACTAAATGTTCCCACTGCTGGGACTCGGGGCCTTCTCTCGCAAGGAGAGAGTTAAGGCCATAATCCACCACGCTGGCCAAGTGCGGGTTGGTGGATGACACATGACCTCGAAAGAGTCTAGGTACATGTCGGTTTCCTCACGATGTTTTCCTTCGCCGTTTTTAAGTTAGCGGCATTACGCACATGACTTCGAAAAGACAGTGGTGCGTGTGGGACTCGAACCCGGGAGCTCCGGATCGGCAGTCGCCGTTTTCCCGACTAGACCAGCCGTAACTTATATACTTATAAATATAATACAAATCTTAATTGCTTTATATTGCTTCCAAGAAACATCAACATCATAATCCAATTTAACACTAAAAATTTTACACCAATTGCCAGAATATTATTGTTAATTCTGGTGACTCGGATGAGTTTCTTTGCCTTGGTGACTTCAATACGCGTGACATTACTTGGTTGAAATCAAGCGATAACGCATTAATGATTCCATCGTACCCTATAGGAGAGAGAGCGGAATTGTTATTGGATTTTATTCATATATGTAGTTTGAATCAATTCAATGATATCCCTAATCAGAATGGTGTGTTTTTAGACCTTGTTTTTTGCACTCTTAGTTTAGTTCAGGTGATTGAAGTGGATCCGATTAGTAAACCGGATAGACACCATCCAGCCATTGCTGCTGATATAGCGTCATGTGGCGTTACTGTTAAGCCATTCAAACCTAAAAGCAACAACGATTGAACTACAACAAAAGTAATTTTGAATTAATTAAAATGATCTCAGTTTGATTGACTGGCCTAACATACTACGTGGAAACGATGTGGACGTTCTGACTGACACATTTTATATAGAACTCCAACGAATAATATCAGAACACACTCCTGTAACAAAATATAACAATAGTGAATACCCAAGTTGGTTTACCCTGCCCTGAAACGCTGTCTCAAGGAAAAGCAGAAATATCACCACCATTACAAAAATTTAAAATCCACGAGATTATGACTGTTTTTCTTTATTGAGACGCAGATGTAAAATTTTAATTGATCGGGACTATTCCAGTTATGTAGCATCTGTGGAGTCTGGTCTGAATGGTGATCTTAAGCATTTTGGAGATTCGTAAATGGTCGGAAAAGTTCACAATCCTTGCCACAAACTATGAAATTTGGTGATGTAATTTCCTCGGATGGTAATGAAATCTGCGAACTTTTCTCCTCTTACTTTAAATCAGTTTTGAAAAAGATAGTAATCTCCCTTTAAAAATACAATTTCTAATTATCAAAATAATAACACTATTAGTACGATTCATATTAATCAGTCAGATATTATCAAGAAAATTCATAGCCTAGATCCTAATAAAGGTGCTGGTCCAGATGGGATACCACCACTGTTAATAAAACGTTGCGCTGAGGAACTAAGTGTACCGCTAAGTATAATCTTTAATGTGTCACTTCAGGTCGGAAACTTTCCGTCCCACTGGAAAACTGCACACATAGTTCCTATCTACAAGTCAGGCGACAGAACAAATTCTGAGAATTATCGACCTGTGAGTATGTTGTCGTGCTTGGGGAAGTTGTTCGAGTCCCTAGTTTACGATTTGCTTTATCACCACCTTGAACCTCTGCTGTCTCCAAAGCAGCATGGGTTTATTAAAATAGATCTACTGTTTCTAATCTATTGGAATACAAGTACTATTTATGCCGAGCCTTTGCTGAGACAGCTCAAGTTGATAGTGTGTACACTGATTTTTCAAAAGCTTTTGATAAAGTGAATCACAGAATACTTTGTGCTAAGTTGTCTTCGTATGGGGTGCATGGCAGTCTTTTACGGTGGGTCAAATCTTACCTATCTAATAGAAGTCAGCTGGTTGCTCTCAAGGGTTTTGTGTCGTCTCCGGTTCACGTAACATCGGGTGTGCCGCAAGGCTCGCATTTAGGTCCCCTCTTCTTTGTGGCGTTTATAAATGACCCTAATAAATAAGCTCTCCTGCCCTTGCTTACTTTATGCAGATGATTTAAAAATGTTTGTTACAGTTAAGACTTCCTCTGACTGTGAGATACTCCAAAAGGATCTGGATACATTATGCAAATGGTCTGAGGACAATTTTATGTTTTAAATGTAAACAAATGTTTTGTGATATCGTTTACTGGCAAATTGCACAAGATTCGATATGACTACAACTTAAAAGGTCAGAATTTAGTTCGACGGCATTTGGTAAAAGATCTTGGCGTTTTGTTCGATGATAAACTTACTTTTAGAGACCACTACGATTATATAACCAAGAGATGTAACCAACTGCTAGGATTTTTGCTGAGAACTACAAGGAACTTCAAAAATCCACAAAGTTTTTGTATTTGTATTGTACACTTGTTCGAAGTATACTAGAATACAACTCATGTGTTTGGTCTCCATTTTATAAAGTTCACACGGATCGCATCGAGAAGGTTCAAAGAAAGTGTCTTAAAATGTTGTGCTGCAGACATGGGCTGAAGCGCAAACATACATCTTATGGCGATAGACTTTCTAAATTTAAGCTGTTGTCTTTAGAAAATAGACGTAAATATTATGATTTCATAACATTGTTTAAGATAATTCATGGGTACATAGACTCTCCATCTCTTCTCTCATTCCTTAACTTAAATACCAAACCAAGGTCACGCAATCCCCACTCCATAATATTTATTTTACAGGTCTACAAAAATAACACATCATTCTATAATCCTATTGTCCGTATGTGTCGTCAATACAATGAGGTTTCGTCCAGTCACCATAGCACTATTGATATTTTCAACAGTAACCTGTATAAATTTCGAAGGAATATTTTGGCTATCCTATGATATTCGTAGTTTAACTGTAGGAAGTTTTATTTTATTTTTTTATTTTTCAATTATGTGTTTCAATTATGTGTTTCAATTATGTGTTTTGCAATGGTGTAACTTTATATCTGGTATATACATTTATGTCATTTCGTCCAATTTACACATTTTGTTTGGCGTGTGGGACTTGATATTTTGCTCTTGTCGGTTGTTTTGTGTATTAGATAACTTATGAAAATGCTTAACAATATTTGTAATTGTAATTCGATTATTGATTTTCTTTTTTCATTATTTGTAATTTAACTGTGTAATCTTGCTGTGTTCACATGCTTAGGGATATTTACCTGCTCAGAACTATTATGCTTTCTCTCTTTGTATTATTTTGTGAATTTCCTGTTTTGTGTACCATAAGTAAATAAATAAATAAATAAATCCAAGAAACATCAATCGGAACAGATTACAAAAATGCTTAATTTTATTTACAAGAAAATACATAAATGTTCCCAGAGTTAGCCTTCGGCCCCACACTAGGCTCGGTGGCCCGTGCTGTGGAAGCCAGGGAACGAAAGTAAAAACACAGTACAACAATATGCCTGCTATGAAAGTAAAACAATATGCCTGGTACCCACGACACAGGTTACCCTAGTGTGAACGTATTATGTGAGTACCTAAGCTATATTGTTTTAAGTAATGTTTTTAAACTGAATAAATAAATCTCAAAATTGAAAATTTCAGTAGGGGTATCAAAATTGTTATTTGGGTCTAATCCCAGTTCTAGAAGTAGATGTTGTGTGAGGGAGGGTGTGTGTGCGTGTGTGTGAGTGAGTGAGAGGGTGTGTGCATGTGTTTGGGTTCGTAGTAGTAAGTGACAGAGAGATATACTATGAAAAAGTACGACTAACTATGTCGAAATGAAACGAGCGCCAGTTCGTTTCCAACCTCAAGTTGTGGCAGATTATGATGGAGATATCACAACACTGAGCGTATCCGAGTGATAAAGTTTTCTGTGTCCTCAATATCCTCATTCGACAAAGACCTTAACTTTATAGGTACCGCTTGAAAATCATTATGAGAGTGAAATACAAATACAAAAATAAAGATTTTTGTATTTGTAATTTGTATTTGTGAATTTTGAATGATGCCCGCGCACAGCCGACAGCCAAAAACATAAACAGTCCTTTAAATGTTCCCACTGCTGGGACTTCTCGCAAGGAGAGAGTCAAGGTCCAAATCCATCACGCTTGTCCAGTGCGGGTTGGTGGATGACACATAACTTCGAAAGATTCTAGGTACACGTCTGTAGGTACTTCACGATGTTTTCCTTCACCGTTTTAAGTTAGCGGCATTACGCACATGACTTCGAAAAGACAGTGGTGCGTGTGGGGTTTGAACCCGGGGCCTCTGGATCGGCAGTTGCCGTTCTCCCGGCTAGACCGGCTAGATAAATCGATGAACGCCGGCTGTATGCACGAAAAAGTGTCCCGTTATGTCCCATTAAGGGCGTGTGGGCCATAATTTTGAATTTTTAAAACAACTTTAAGACGTTTAAAATAGTGTTTTAAACTCTGAAAAAAATATATGTATTAGTTAAGGATCTAATCTAGTGCAATTGCAGTCAGTAACACGATTTAATGAATTTTACTTGATAAAAAAATCCCAAAGTTACCCCTTTTCAAAAGTTGTTTCAAGTTTATGACTAAACTAATGAATTTTTTTTACTAAATTTTTGTACTCAACGAAAGCCATTAAAAGTTATAGATGCATTCGCAGAGTTTGACTTGATAAAAGTATCAGTTATTCACTATGTTTAAATATCTACCATATATATAGCGCGCCGTTCGGCCAGCCTGATCAGTCGCGTTTCGGCGCTCACGGACGACGGCCTGTGCTTGATTTTGCAATTTTGACAACCGATAAATTTTAAATATTACGATCATAGTGCCACAGTATAACAATATCAGTAGGTATTACTAGTGAAGCACGCTATGATCTTGATTTTTGATACCGTTTTCATTGAATTGCAAATAGACGCTGATACTAATTAGTACGCTGTTTACTTTATGTTGTAGACCAATAAGGAGTCTCAAAAACTGACGTCGATACCACATCAGTAAAAATTCAATGCGGATGCAATGGAAAATAGATAAGCATCGGTAAAATATTCGTCCGTTAAATCAGAGATCGGGATAAGGAAATAATGAGAGGAGAAATTTATATATAAATGCAAGTAAGGTATCATAAATGATACCTAACTTGCATTTATCTGCCATTTAGGTAAATTCTTTGGTAGTAAGGTACTTAGTACGTGGAAGAAAAGTCCTCACATACAGATTTTACCACTTTGGAAGAGACTTTCGCGCTAACTATTCAGTTTAGAATAAAATGTTAGGAACTTCAATACAATTTTGAACACCTTTCCATAGATACACGTATGGTTTTGTTAGAATTTTCATTTTTTATTTCTTTTCCAAGTTTGTGACACCACCAAAATTTTTGTTTTTTTTCTTTTTTTTTGTATGAAAATGTTAATATTGTTCATAGAAATTTAGACACTCGACCAAATTTGATAAGAAGCCTTTTAGGCAGTAAAATTACTCGTAGAATTTAACTCTGCACTAAATTTCCGATTCGTATTTTTATATAAGGTTTAGAATCATTTCTGAGCATAAAATCACAAAATAATAACAAATCCAGGTGGAGCTTCAAGCGCCAGCTCGAAAACGTTTTTGGCTGATATTCTGAAAAGTTATAAAGCCTATTATTATTGCAGAAAATAAAATTTCCCATCTTTTGTTGCCAGTAACTTTTTTTTTCGAACTTACCGATTACGATTTATTATGTCAAATTTGATGATAACAATGTAAAAATAATAAGATGTGAATTCTGTTCCCAGTAGCATAAACATGTCCCTTTTTACCGGAATGGAAGAAGGGTTATGTTTTTCGCGCGTATCTTTTATGTTTGTAAATCTTTTATTTCCACATATCTTCCAAACGGCTGGATGGATTTTGGTAACTAAGATATTCTAAGACTAGTCTGGCTCGCCAAAGTGTCCTTAGATAGTAGGTAATATTTTTTTACGTGTAGATTTTTTTGTAGTCGGGGTTTTTATATTAAAGTTATTCTATCATATTGCTCGTTGCTCGAATAAACAGCACCGTTCATCATCATGATTGAAGAGTTGAATGAGGAGTTTGGTCTCCACTTTTGTAATAAGAACAACTAAGCTGTGAAACGCATTGCCAGAGTGGGTTTTTGTCGAAGGTTCGATATCTATTTTTTTATGATACAACATACAAAAATACATACAATCCTCAATTTTCACCCTTCTACGATCAATCCTTATTTTTTAATAGCCATTTTAGTAATTTAATCATTTTTCCTCTCCGGTCGAAAACTGATCAATCGTCATTTAATTAGTTATCCCCGCCAGATGTCTACAGGTGTCCCTTCTGACCCAGTAAACAGCACGTTAATTTGGGGATCAAAAGTAGCCTATAGCATATATATAGTTTGAACACGCTAATCTCGGGAACTACTGGACCGATTTTAAAAAATCGTTCACCATTCTTTCATATGTTCGTAATCCTTGAACGCTGTAGGTAATATATGTACCACGGGCGAAGCCGGGGCGGGCCGCTAGTATACTATATAATTGTGTCGTCGTCCTATTTATTATTGTGATAAAATTATCTTGTATATTATGTATGAGCATGTGTAAATAACAGTGATAATTGTAACGCATTGGCGAAACCTGTAATGTTACTTTTATATGAAACAAATAAATAAATAAATTAAATACGTCAAATTTTGTTCTACACTTTTTAAAATTCGTATTTTTTTAGCAAAATAAAAATAAGTGTATTTGCCTGGTCTAAAAGCATCGAACTCTTCGTAACAAAAACGCTGTACGTTCTCTAACACTCGATAAATGATGTGCCGAAGTGAATAAACACTAAACAGCCCTGAACAGTGCTAGAAATGATAACAAACAAATTTTTTTTGGGATTTGTTGGATAGAATTTTAACAAAAGTTGTAGAACCAAAGTTGTTTGTTTAATACAGAACATGAAACGGATGCAGGCTGATTACGAGTAACCCTGTATACAACGAAAGTGACGCGTAGAAACTGCCCGTAGCCAGTGTTGCCATCTTTATTTATCAAGTTATCATACCATAAATAGATAGATTAACTCTTTATTGCACTTCACAAGTAAACAAAGTTACAAAAATATACAACAAATAAAAAATAAATAAAGTAACAATTGGCGACCTTATCGCTAAAAGCGATCTCTTCCAGGCAACCGCTGGACGAAAAGGAGAAATGAAGAATAATAAGACGGGGAAGTACAAACAATGAGTGAAAGATATTTAGAAGTCTGAATAAATTAAAAATAACTTTTTAGCATACTAATATAAATACACTACAATACTATTAAAATACACCTACATATTACTAGACCATTCTCAAAGCAGAAACCTGCATATCTTATTAACCTTATTTATTCTAGTTTTTATTCACTTACTTGTTAAGTTAGTCTACTTAAAACGCTATATCACAAGAGAGGGCACTAAGCCTCACAACACAGGCTCCCCCTAGTGTGAGACTTAGGGCTCATAATAATAATAATAATTATTAAAAACTGTACATCCTAATACATAAATACGAATATAATATAAAGTAATAAATAGGTAAATATCATGTTTTACTAAAGGAGATTATAATATGGAATTTATATAAATTATTTACGATTTAAATCAGAGTAGGTAATGTGTGTAAAAGTGCCCCGTTATATCCCGTTACGCTCATTGTCCCGTTACGCACATTGTACGCTTGCGCCGCATCTATCAATGTTTTTTATGACGTTGTCTTACAGACGACCAATTTTTTAAAATAAAATTAGCCACTCCACAGACTCCGGGGTCCGTGATCTTTGTAATTTAAATTCTTATTTTTTACATATTTCTTGGGTTAAGAGAAGAGGAAAATAAGGGGGAGTTGGGAACATGTTAAACTTAATTGTAGTGCTTGTCTGTTGAGCCGATCACTACAGGTTGGAATTCTGCTATTACTAGCAGATAGTAAACGATGTTAGCAGATGGTAAACGATGTTAGCAGATGGTAAACGATGTTAGCAGATGGTAAACGATGTTAGCAGATGGTAAATGATGTTGTTCTGTTTACTCGACTCAACATCGTCATTTGCCTAAGCGCGTTAGCGTTTGTAATACCTACTTCTTTAATTAAATTTGAATAGCACCTTTTGTTAACCCCCGACCAAAAAAAGGGGTGTTATAAGTTTGACGTCGATGTCTGTCTATCTGTCTGTGTAAGATGGCCGCTTCCACAAAATGGCGAAATACATTTATTTTTCAAAATGAAAGGGCTAGTAGAATGTTGTACAGATAACAAATCGGGGGTTAATCCAAATTTTTTATTTTGTTCTTGTTAACGGAAATCATGATATTAGGCCCACTACTTGTGGTGTCGAGTCCGAAATAACCTGATCGTCTTCTCTGGACCGGGGTACGCGTAAATGCAGTACCTCTACGTAAGCCAAGTTTTAACTATTACAGATTTACGCTTGACCGCCATCGCGCCTGATGCTAAGCGAGAACGTGCGACGGAGCGTGCTTACCTAGAAGAAACTGATTCACTCTCGATTTGAACACTCAGGCGACACATTCCACAGCCTTGACGTTATTTTACAAAAGTAGTCTCTTTACGAACACCTCTTCTTTGGAGTGGAGTCTCATGACAACATCAAACATGAAACGATGTTGCTTTTTCGAGTTACGAGCAGTATAATAGAATAAAGGAAGGTGTTTTTTATTTCTGTGTAACGCTGTATGAGTCGATTAATATGGGTTTTATCAAATCTTGACCAAGTAATTGGCAATTAGGCCAATTATTTTGAATAATAAAGTTTTGCAGGTTGAAGAACTTCATTTGGAATAACTGAGTCGATGAGTTGTGTTTGAGGGAACAATGATAGTTAGAATAATGTTGTGCATTTTTATTTTTAATATTTTAATTTTCGTTAGGGGCGCGTATCCACCGGTAAGTACTTATATACTCCTTTGTTAACTAAGGATTTTGATAGTGTCAGACGAATGCAAAAACTTGCCAAATCAGATAGTGGAACTAACTAGAAATGACCAGGATAATGCTTTCTTTTAAGTAAAGAGTGATGAGACGAGCAGGACATGTGGCTGATGGTAAGCAACATGCCTGCCACGTAACAACACAGTGACACGCAGTTATTGGAACATGAAGAGTCCAAATCATTACCTAGCTCTGCACTGCGCTCATCACCCAGAGATCTAATATATCTCGTAGACCTGTAATTTATCTCGAAAAATAAAGTAGTTATTTAGTAAATAAGTTATTTGCCTAGCTGTTTAATCAAATGGCTGAATATCATTCAATCAGTTATGAATTCCTTTGTAGGTTTTTACGTGGTGGGTTCCCTACGGAACACTGTGTTCAACGAACTGTTTATTAGGATACCTACATATTATCTGCACATGATATTCCATAAATAAACAAGTTTCAAATACAAACACAAAACCACAGACAGACATTTTTTTTTTTAACTATTATATTATACTAATATACCTAAAGACCACGCGATGAAACAAAATAAGTATTACGACCTCCTAAACGAATTAACAAAAAACGGCTATGTAGTTAGTTTATACGCTGTAGAAGTGGGAGCGAGAGGTATACCAGCAAAATCTCTATAACCTGCTGAAAGACCTTGGCTTATCCAGAAGTGCAGTAAGTTCTATACTAGAACGAGTATTTAAAGCTGCACTAGTAGGCTCATATCAGATTTGGCTGGGCAGGGAGAGAAAAACGAGTAGTGAAGGTGAGTGTTGATGTACGTCAGAAAGGGCCCTTAAACCTACGCCTGAGTCACGAGTCTCGGGGTCTACTCGGGTTTTCTCTCTGCCACACGATGGACCCGGCACCCGCACGGTGAATCCATGGAATGCTAAGAAAATCGTCTCTTTACACTTTACCACAATCTCTCCTGATGCTAGGATGCAATATACGGTGGGACGGTGACCTTTTCGTCGGTGTGTTTGGAACACCAACCATGAAACGATGCCGCTTTCTCAAGCTACGAGAAGTCCGAAAGAAAAAAAGGGCAACGTGTGATTTTTTTGGGCTGTGAATTAACCTAAAGCGTCGGATTCGTAAATGAGAGAAATCTTCGGGAAAACTGGGACCATAGCCATGGTCATGGCCACGACCATGGCCCCCAGTTTTACCCGCGTAGTTTCCAAAGCGAGCGATTAAATTCTGAGTTATAAGTGCTCACTTCTATCGACAGTCCCTATGACTGCCAATTTTTTTTTTAAAACTGGGTATCTTAATGTAGTAAAAATGATGTTCAGTTAGGTGATGAAGTGCAGCAGGGTAGCGTACTGCTCCCAGCGACGCGGCGCGGTCGGTACCTGGCCAACATCGTGAGGAGACAGGCCGTGGTGAGTACTAGTCTTTAATAAGCTAATAAATTTGACATTTCTCTCACAACAATATCTAGCCCAAAGAGTCTACAATGTGTTTAAAATGCTGGCATTTATTTGGCCTATAAGCATTGCCATTCAGCGTGGTAATGGCGCCAGCATGCTGGGTACGGTTCCGATTGGTAGTGGGCTTGAACATCTGGATTATCTGTAGACCTTCATTGGTGAATGGATAATTCAGGTGTGCTTAGTGTAAGTAGTTAGGTATGTAGCGTTGTGTAGTTCTCATTGTATTTTAGTTTTGTAAATAAAGGCTCTGCGCCTTTAAAAAAAAGAATTTACACATACAGTAGAACCTCGATAAGTTAAAGTCCAAGGGGAAACAAAAAATATTTTAAGTTTTAAGTTATCAAGGATTTTGGGTTTGGGCTCTGATGGGAAGGGAACATATTATTTTTGAAGTTATAGAGGTTTTTAAGTTACCGAGGTTTGTGAGTTATCGAAGTAAGCTAATAAATTTGACATTTCTCTCACAACCATATCTAGCCCAACAGCACAGCATAGTTCCTTTGTATCAATCGTAAGCAGATGACGTGCATACTTTCTATGGCAACAGAGTGAAGTGCCGCGACAAAAGTATGACACTTCCACAAGAGCGACAAGCCAAGAAAGATGCTTTCGGTGTAAAGCGTTTGTGCCAACTCTATACGTAGTGTATTTGTAAACTCTTTGGTCTAGACCCAAACAATATAACTATACAAATACAGGGTTACTGGGAATCAGCCTACATCATTTTAAGGAAATGATAAATCCTCTACACACGAGTATTAAAATCATAGGAAATGACGTAAAAGTAGTGGGGCGGAGCCTAAATCGCAACATAAATCACCAATCAAATGGTGCGACGTAGGATATGATTGGTGATTTATGGTTCGATGTAGGCTCCGCCCCAATACTTTTACGTCATTTCCTCTGATTTTAGGACTCGTGTGTGTCGTGTGCTTTTAAGGACATTAAATATGTCAACTTTTGTTCTACAGTTTTTAAAAATTCGTATTTTTTTCCCATCCAAAATAAATAAAAAAATGTATTTGCCCGGTCTAAAAACATCGAACTCTTCATAACAAGAGCGTTTTAACGCTCTTTGCATTCTTTAATGCTCGATAAATGATGTACCGAAGTGAATAAATATAAAAAAAGCCGCTAAACAGTGCTAGAGAGGGCTATTGTTTTGGGATATCTATCGAGTTTTAACGAAAGTTGTAGAACAAAAGTTGTTTGTTTCAATACATAGAACATGCCCTTAAACTGATGGAGGCTGATTACCAGTAACCCTGTATACGAAATAGGAAGAGCACTATTTGGAAGAGGAAAATGCTAATGTAGAGCATAGCGTGGGAGCGGCGGCGGAGCAGCGGAATGCGACGTACGAGTTAGACGCTTTTTGACAGGCCATCAGATGCAGGTCTTGCCTGTCTCGTCACTCCATATTAAATAAATCGTTTTGGTGATTTTTCACTAATATATTTAATATTGTTTTTCAGGACGGAACAGGAATAAAGTTCAGTAAAGATGCAGATCGCGTAAGTTAATTTCACAATACAATACAAAAACGCTTTATTAAGGTAGCGGTTTGCGCGGAGACCGCGACACGAGACGCGACCACTCTTGCGTCTTGCGTCATTTTGCCTAGGGCCTGACATCACTTAGGGTGGTGTGAAACCGGCACTGATTTCTCTGGCGGGTGCGGCTTGGTGGTAGCCGCTTTCGCATTTAACCACGACCCTGCTGCTGTTAGCGCCCTCAGATAATGAAAGAGGAACCAGCTTGTCAGCGTTGCGTATGTTGCAAGAATGTCTCTCTTTACGCGTGTTGTACGAGTCTAGGTTATTTCTTGTACACACTTTGTATATCAAGATTACAGGTAACGTAAGTATGGCAAGCTCTTTGAAATAATATGGCATAAGCGAAGTGAATTGCGACACGCTAAAGATGGCATGTACAGCACGTTTTTGGGCAGACGCACGCTTCCAGTCGGCGCAGCGCGCGTATAGCTCGAAACCGTACCAAGAATGTACTGTGGCATAGTGACACTTCTGCTGAGACCACCGCGGATACCAGTCTTTGCGCAAAACATCCTATTAAATACGCATATATATGATTAAAATAACTGAGCACAATCTTACTTGGTAGGATGGTAAAACCAGACTGGAGTTTTTAGAACTACCCTCAGTCAGGACATAACATGCCTTCCCTCAGGATAGCTCCATCTCACTTCACTTTAATTAATGCACTACACTATGTTCATCTTATCCTATGTGTGTAATATGTAGTCTTTTTGTATTCTTACTAACTAACTATGGGTACATTGTTTTTAATGTATAGATGTTGTTTATTCCTCATCATGATCGGTCTCTTCTTCAGATTCCGATATCTCTGCTCTTATCTTCTTGTTCAATGAAGAAGGTGGGGACACCGACAGTGCTCTCTTAGTTCTGACTGTCGCTCCTGATCCACCAGGCAGAATCATTTGTTGTGGATCTGTTACTCCAATGATATCTGCCCATTTCTGTGGTGGGGTATGTCTATATTATCGCCTGTTTCACTTCCACTATCATATCCTTGTGATTCACTTGTTTCTTGTGCTTCCTTTTGAACTGGAGTCCTCCACTCAGCATCTGGTTGATGTGTCTTGTCAGTAACTTTCCATTCCATCGCACTAAGTATCTGCACACCCCAATTCGCTTTTCTACAACCCCCTGTAGCCAACGTGGTCCTTTAGCATAGTTTCGTATGTATGCAGTCTGTCCTACTTTAAACTCTCGCACTTTAATATCTTCATTTCCTTTTTCTTTTAGGCATTTGTATGACAAAGGATTTAAAGAGTCAAATTTGGTTTTAAATCGTCGGTTGTTCAAAAGCTCTGCTGGTGTCTTTTCATTCACTGTATTTGGTGTAGATCGCAATCCATATAACATATTGGGTAGACGTATGTGCCAAGGTTCATCAGTTCTTTTCTTCAATTTATTTTTTACTGTCTGCACAGTACGTTCAGCTTGCCCATTAGAAGCTGGATGATATGGTGCTACTAAAATTTGCTTTATATCATTTTCCTTAAGGTAACTCTTGAATTCCTCTGATATAAAACTTCTTCCATTGTCAGTTACTACGGTATCTGGTAACCCTTGTCCTGCAAATATATCCCTGAGAGTTCGGATTAATGTAGAGCTACTCATGTCATGCACAATTTTTACTTCTGGCCATTTTGAAAATGAGTCTATTAGTATCAAAAAAGTTTTCCCTTGAAAAGGTCCAGCATAATCTAAGTGTATTCTGGACCATGCCTTATCAGTTTTGAGCCAATGGTGAGTTACTTGTGCTGGCATATTTCTGTTTTCAGAGCAAATAGTACAATTTTTTATCATTCCTTCAATCATCTTATCCAAAGCTGGCCACCAAAATAGCTTCTTGCCAGAGCTTTAGTGATAACAATTCCATCATGATTTTTATGTAACTCTCCCAATACATATGATCTTATTTTTCTGGTAATATTACTCTACTGCCCCATAAAATGCAATTATTGTGTACTGACAATTCATTCCGTTTTTGCCAATACACTTTAAACTCTTTATCTACTCGGGCAGGCCAACCATTCCGAATCCAATACATTACTTTAGCTAATGTCTGGTCTTTTTTAGTAAGTTGGGCCACCTGAATTGCAGTAAAATCCAGCCCTACTGGAGTCTCCTCTATCAAAAGGACCCCAGAATATTCTTCCTCTACTTCACATTTCTCCTGTTCTTCAGATGGCCATCGACTCAATGCATCCGCATTTCCCAGTTTTTTTGCCCTCAACATATTGAATTTCATAATGATATGAGCCTAATAATAGTGCCCATCGTAACATCCTTGGAGAAATAATGTTTGGAATCGGTTTTCCAGGTCCAAATATCCCCAACAAAGGTTTGTGATCCGTTTTAATCACAATTTTCCGCCCACTGATGTATTGATGGAATTTCTTTAGACCAAAATGATGGCTGCAGCTTCTTTGTCTATTTGTGCATAATTTCGCTCATGAATGTTCATAGTCCTTGAGGCAAACATTATTGGTCTAACTGTTCCATCTGCCATTTCATGTTCTAGCACTGCCCCGAGTCCATATTCAGAGGCATCACAAGACATTATCAGCTTCTTTCTACTATCATAGTGTACTAAGGTATCTTCACTTGAAATCATTGTCTTTAAGTTTTCAAAAGCTGCCTGACATTTCCTGTTCCATATCCATTTAGATCCTTTTCCTAGTAATCTATATAAAGGTTCGGCTATATTAGCTTTATGTGGTAAAATCTATCATAAAAGTTTAATAACCCTAAAACGCTTGCAATTCCTTTAAGTTTTTGGTGCATTTGTTTTCAAAATAGCTTGTATTTTCTCTTCAGTAGGGTGTATTCCAGATTCATCTACAATGAACCCTAGAAATTGTACCTTTGGTACTGCAAAAGGCATTTCCTTTGTTTACCCGTAGCCCCGCTTCTTGTAATCTTTGTAATACAATTTCTAATCTAGTATTATGGCTTTTAATATCACTACCACATACAACGATATCGTCTAACAGTACCGCTGTCCCTGGGATTCCTGCGAGTAGAGAAGACATTAACCTTTGAAAATCCCAGGACAAGCTTTAACTCCAAAAGCCAAACGCTTTACCTTGTATAATCCTTTTGGTGTATTGAGGGTAAGTAGATTTGCAGTACTCTCATCGACACGTACCTGGGTATACGCTTGTTCCAAATCAATTTTGAAAATACTACCCCCCCTGCAGTTCTACAAAAGCTTCATTAAGGGTAGGCAATGGATATGTATCTGTATTAGTGACTTCATTTACTGTTGAACGATAATCCCCACATAACCGTACCTTGCCATTTGGCTTTGGAACAACCACTATTGGTGTTGCCCATTCTGAGTGAGTAGTTGGTTCCAAGACATCCTCACTCACTAGTCTATCAATCTCCTTAAAAACCTCATGTCTTTGTGCAAATGCAACTGGTCTACTCCTCAGAAATTTTGGCCTTGATCCTTCTTTTGGTGTAATGTTGACTATTGGTCCAGTATATGTCCCTAACCCCGGTTGAAACACCTGTCCATATTTATTAAGTACTTGCCTTACTCTATCTTTCTCAAGTGTAGTTATTTTGATACTATTCACTCCTTGTATTACAATACCTAGATCAGCGAACCAATTTCTTCCAATAAGGCTTGTACCACAGCCTCTTGTTATCAATATTTTCATATGTTTCCTAATGTTTCTATAATGTACTTGAACTAATGCCTGTCCAAGCAAAAACAATTTACCATCTGTATATGACTTTAAAGCAATATTTGTTGGTTCAAACTGTGGCAGCTTTCCTTTACATATGAGTCTGGCTATATTTTCATTAACTATTGAGTATGGGCAGCCTGAATCCACTTCCATCAGTAGCTCTGTTCCATTCAGCCACACTTTAATTTGAAATGGTTCCACTTTATCTTGCCTAATGCTATTTAAACCAACCTCATACAATCCATTACACTCAGATTTGTGCTTTGTTTGTCTATCCTTCATCCTGCATGCTGCTTCTATGTGTCCTGTCCTGCCACAGTGATGGCATTTACTCCAACGGAATCTACATTCACTCTTATGCTGCCTGCCACAACGAAAGCAATTAGCATCGCTAGATTCTTTTCTAACTGTCTTGAAATTAACTTTATTTATTTCCATCGGAACCTCCATTTCTGAGGTGCCTCACTTGTGTTTGGCCTGGTCTGTACAATGATACTAGCATCCAGGTTAGCAGTTTCATGTGACAGGGCAATATCACAAGCTTGCTCAAATGTTAACTGAGTTTGTTGTAACAGCTTTTTTTTGAATTTCTTTGTCATTTATGCCACATACTAATCTGTCTCTTAGAGTACGGTTTAAGTCTGTAAAATTACAATGGAGACTTAATTTCCTCAACTGGGCAATGTAATCCCTCACTTTCTCAACTACTTCTTGGTTTCTGGTGTGAAATTTATAGGATTCTACAATTTCGTTAGGTTTAGGATGAAAGTGATTGTTCAAAATGGCTACCACATTTGTAAAAGAAACTTCACTTACATTTTTGGTGAAACTAATGATGTTACCAAATCATACAGATCTGAACCACACACTGCAAAAAATTTGCCTTCTTCTTTGCATCTTCCTTTATTTCACTTGCTTCCAAGCAGTATCCAAACCGTTCTATGTAATTTTTCCAACAACCATCATTAACATCAAAATTATCAAACTTTATACCCATAGTTAAGTTAAATATTACAAAGTGTTTAACACAACAGAACACAGTTTTCTAACACTTTTGTACTGTTTTTCCTCGTCGCCACTATTAAATACGCATATATATGATTAAAATAACTGAGCACAATCTTACTTGGTAGGATGGTAAAACCAGACTGGAGTTTTTAGAACTACCCTCAGTCAGGACATAACACATCCATTTAACAGACTATAGTTTGTTATACATTTGATTAACTTAAAATTCTGTTGGCAGATGAACGCAGAAGCTAAGAAAAAAGTGGATGTGTTATCCGAGGAGCTATTACCCTACATCATAGCGGAGCAGGAGAGACGCACGACGCTCTACAAGAGAGTCATGACCGCGATACAGAACGGGGAGAAGGGAGTCACTGTGGCTGAGATACGGAACAAACCGCCGCTCATCATCAGAAAAGGTAGTCAGGACTGGTTTGAAGGGAATACTTTTTTTATAGTATAGAGTGACAAGATGAGAAGGACATGTGCCTGATGGTAAGCAACATGCCTGCCACATAATAGCACAGTGACACGCAACTATTTATTTATTATAATTTTAGCCACTCCACAGACTCCGGGGTCCGTTACCTTTATCATTACAATTACTTATGTTTTTTACATATTTCTTGGATTAGGAGAAGAAGGGGAAAACAGGGGGGTGTTCTGAACGTTTTGAACCTAAGCCTAGACTAGTCTAGTACTAGTCAGTCGGATTTCTTCTGTTGGACCGATCACTACCGGTTGGAACAGTCATCAGTGTCGTCAGCGTAGTATGTGAAGGTCCCCGTGTGCCGTGAGATTGCGACGACCGCATGGACACGCAGCTATTGGAATACGAAGAGTCCAAATCATTACCTACCACTGCACTGCGCTCGTTACTCAGAGATCTAAGATATTATATCTCTAAGGTCTGTAATTTCTCTGGAAACATTGCCATTCAAACCGGAACACAGTAATGTTTGGACATTACTGCTTGGCGATAGAATAATTGGCAAAGTTGTGGTACTTCCTCAGGCGGACTCTGCCAAGAGTGCTACCACTACAATTAAAGACTATTACTACTTCTTTAGGCGTTAAGCTTCGTTAGGTAGTAGTATGGCTCTTTGAAGAGTCAGTTTGGGGAAGCACCACATTTGTGTTTGCACAGCGTAAAGCAAACATCATTGTATTCCGGTTTGAAGGGAAAAACTCTCCTGCTCCACTTTGATGTATGGCAGGAGTACTTCGGATACCACATCCACTTTCTTCCTAGTTTCTGTGTTTATCTGTCACTAGATTGGGCGTTTTCACATTGACAATATTTTGGGACAATATAGGGATGACAAAAGATATCGATTACTGTTTTGAATTTATAAAATCGGTCGGTCGATATTTCAAAGAAATATGGTTAAATCTATATTTTTTTTCACTTTCGGTAACCCAATCTCGTCCTACGGTAACCTAACAGATATCGCGCAATGTGAAAACGTCCAATCAAGCGACAGATAAAAACAGAAGCTAAAAAGAAAGTGAATGTGCTACATGAGAATATGTCCAGACACTAAATCCAAAAAAAATAGGTCTGATGTACCGATGTCCATCGAACCGCGCGCCGCGCGAACCGGACGGGTCAGGGGTCATCATGTGCGACGCGGACATCGAACCCACACCTATTATGTATGACTCCTGTCTCAGCGCCGAGGACAAGGAGCTATATGTCGCTGAGACGAAATACTTCTTCTGCAACCGTGAGTTTTAGTTCTTTAGGTTCTTTAGTTTTTAGTAAGGGAAAATCTTTGGGATCGCGACACCGACTTGCATATTAATTAATAGTCCAGCACTTCTACCGCCTAACTAAATCGGCTTTCGCTTTGCTGTTGCTGTCTCTATCATTACAAGCGGAAAAAAAAGAGAGAGCATATCAAATCTAAGATAGTTCTAGCACGGTTATATTAACTACCAGTATTTCGACTTCATGCTTGACACCGTCCTATAAGGGTTCGTATTATTACACATTTCTTGGGGCCACAGATTAGATACCCTGTTGATCGGCGATGAAACGAATCTTGCCTACATTCACAACTCACCAGCGGGGGCGCAGGACGAGGTAAAAAGCCGCGCTCTGATTAGCCGAATATCCGTGTGATGAAGTTTCCACGAATGATTGGACAAAACGAGAGTTATGCAAGCTTCAAAGGACAGAGCAGGATGCAAAGAAAGACATGAACGGGTTTACGTTTCGTTTTTTTAATGTTCCTTTTAATTTTGTGAATTGATGATGTTACGTTTTTTCTAATTAGGCATTGCATTAAATTACCTACTTGTGAAATGATAGACAGTCCTTTGTAAAGTTGGATGTCCTGCTATTCTTTTCGCACCGATTCACTGAACAAAACCAATATTTTATGTTTTTTGCCAGCTTTCTTTGGTCGAAATCAAAAGCCTGACTGACCGAACTCGCAACAGGTTTAGTGCAATTATGCTAATAAAACGCAAAAAAGGGGCAGTCGTCCGATCAGTCCAATGGGTATATTGTCTTTGCTTGGGGCCATGCGACACCATAGAAGACCAAATCTGAAAATGAAATAATCTGAAATAATTTAATTAAACTCTATTCCCAGGGCATAAGATCGAAGGACCCGACCTGCCACGTAATGGCACCACGGTGATTGGGTGTGCGCCGCTCGAGAGGACGTCTCTCAACTACACAAGCGGGAAGTGCGCGTTGGAGGATACTGACGACGTGGTTGTACATTACCGGTACTACCCTGATAAGGTAGGTCTTTGAAGGGAAAACTCATTTTGGCGCACCACAGTTAGATTTTTCGAGGATTGTGAATTGAGATCAGGCGTCACGCTCGTAAATAAAAAAAATTGGTTGCCTGTAAAGTCGGTATACGGGCGAAAGTTTTACGTGACAACGACTTTGAGTGGTAAAATAATTTTACGGAAGGGACGCGTGCCTTTCACTTTTATGTCTGTCTCTCGCTCTTAGGCGGGCTAACCATGCCCGAGTGGAAGGGACGCGTGCCTCTCACTCGCTCTCGTTGTGAGCGCATAACGTGAGCGGAGCGTAACGCAGTTTCTTGAAGTGTCACCCGGCAAACCAATTTATAAGACGTTGTCACGTCAAAAATCTTCGGGTTAACTCGGGACTATTATATATATTGGACATCTAGAAATGGGTCAGGATTTCTAGATGGTCAAGGTCAAACTACGTCCTCCGGTTTCACCCGCGTAGTTTCCAAAGTGAGCTTTCAAATTCTGAGTTATAAGTTTTCACTTCCACGGCATTTCCTATTACTGCAATTTTTGTTGTTGTTGAAACATTGCTCTTCAAACCGGAACAAAGTAATGTTTACGCATTACTGTTTGTCTGTAGAATACAGAACATAGAACCACTGTATTTTACCAAAAACTCGTTTCTAGGCCCACATAGTTTGGAATGTAATACAGTTCTGTACAGTATTTAATTACTCACGTGGTGTATACATAGTTAGGTGCATAGTTTAGGTCTAATTTATTTTTTGATATGTTAAATACTCAATTCAATAATATTTTTCAGACAAAACAAATAAATATTAACTCTAAGCCAAAATTTGCCGAATGGGCTACTCCAGGTCTATTTATAAGTCGAAATAATTTATATAATTTGTATGAGCTAAAGACGTATTGCACTGATGACGCAACAAAAGTCATATCAGAAAGTATTCAAGCATTTTCAGAAGGACATGTATTCAAGCCAAGGCAATTTACGTTCGGGATCAAATCAAAAACTCCAACAACGTCATAAAAAGTACATGGAACGTAATTAATAAAGAGACTGGAAAGTCTAAAGGGACAGATAAAGTTAGCAAACTAAAAATTGATGACAAAATTATTACAAACAAATGTGAAATAGCAAATGCATTCGAACTTTATTTTGTTGGAATTCCTTTAGAGACAACCAAACATCTGTTGTCTTCTCCTTCTCTTGCTGACGCAATGTTGAAAGATAATGTAAATAATCCCTCTTCTTCATTCGCGTTTCATCATGTTACTGCCACAACAATACTAAAAACTTTTAAAGAAATCAAAGTAAAAAATAGTGAGGATTTATGGGGCATGTCAGTGAAAGTATTAGAGGGTATAGTGGTGAAAATTGCACCTTATCTTGCTGAATTATTTAACGCTAGCATTAGTAATGGTATGTTTCCAAACTTGATGAAGCATAGTAAAGTCGTGCCTTTATTTAAATCCGGCGACAAAGATGAACCTGGAAATTATAGACCTGTCTCAGTGTTACCCTGCATCAGTAAAATATTTGAGAAATTAATACTAAGCCAGCTCATTTCTTACTTTAACGTCAACAATTTGCTACATGACCATCAATTTGGTTTTACTAAAGGACGCTCAACCACTGATGCGGGTGTTAAGCTCACCAAATATATAACGAGTGCATGGGAAGATCGGCACGACGTTATTGGTGTATTTTGCGATTTATCTAAGGCATTTGATTACGTTCATCACGACATACTTTTAAAGAAATTAGAATTCTATGGGATTTCAAAACTAGCTTTGGACCTTATCACGTCATATCTTAAAGACCGGGTGCAGATTGTTGAAGTTGACGGAAATAAATCAAAGGGATCTCCCATGAAAATGGTGTACCGCAAGGTTCAATCCTTGGACCGTTTCTGTTTTTAGTTTACGTAAATGATTTGCCCTTCATGTTAAAAAAAGACAAGCAAACACAGAAATAATTATGTTTGCCGATGACACGTCTCTGCTGTTTAAAGTTAAGCGAGGAATAGATGATTGCAATGAAATTAACAGAATATTGGACATTGCTTGCAGATGGTTTGACGCAAATAATTTGGCACTGAATCCAAACAAAACAAAATGTATAAAATTTACATTATCTAATGTACCAAGCCCTAAACTTAATATAAATTTAATTAATAAGACTTTAGAACCAGTGCAGTCTACAGTTTTTTTGGTGTTACTATAGATGCGAAACCCAATGGAGTCCACATATTGAACAGCTCGCAATAAACTAAGCTCAGCTGCCCATGCCATTCGACAGATTAGGAAAATCTCAGATGTCACCACCGCTAGATTAGTTTATTATGGGTATTTTCATAGCATCATGTCCTATGGAATTCTATTATGGGGTCGGCAGCGGATAGAAATTCAGTTTTCATATTGCAAAACGAACAATCCGCGCAATGTACAAATTGCCCGCTAGAGAATCTTTGAGGAAGGTTTTTAAAATATAAATATTTTAACAGCCCCTTCCTGTATATTTATGAATGCATAATGTATGCCAGAAAGAATAAAAAAGCATTGGTAAAGTATCAGATAAAACCCTAAGGCACACTACAAAGACAAATTGGTAATTCCGAAGTGTAGACTCACAAAAACATGTAATTCTTTTATAGGAAACAGTGTTCGCTTCTATAATGTCATACCAGATCAGTTGGCAGGTCTCAATGAAAAAGGTTCAAAAATATTGTAAAGATCTATTTAATGGATAAAGCCTATTATAATGTTGATGATTTCATTAAGGACAAAAATGTATGGCAAAAAAGTGTATCACAAATGTAACTACCAATTAATTAAGAGTATTTTAACATCGTAATTTAAAATTTTAGATTTAATTTTTTATTTATTTTTTGCTTTTTATAAAGCTTTTGACAAAGGATTTAGCTAATTAAAATAGTTGAATCCGTTGGACAAGGCCTCTTTACAGCCGCTTACTGTTAAATATTGTCACTTGTTTATGTATTTAAACTCTTTTATTATTTTGTATTTGACGTTACCAAGTTTTCTTTGTAAAATAATGGTTCGAAGAAATAAATTGAATTGAATTGAATAAACTGTAGATTGTTGTATATTATTTAAGTTTATTGTTAACTGTGTACTGTTTTGTATACCTAAATAAATAAATAAAGTATACTCTTATGTTATAATATGTTTATTACATTCTGTTTTGTGTGCTCATTGAATAAATAAATAAATAGAATAACTGGCAAAGGTGTGGGACTTCACCAGCCGGCCCACAACAAGAATGATCAATAACCTGAATGCCACTTCGATGTGATTGCGCAACAAGCCATCGAATTTATAATAACTAGCGACCCGACCCGGCTTCACACGGGCGGAATGCTGATACTAAATATAAGTACCTACTAATAAAATTCCGGTCCGGCGGCAAGACGTTTCGTTTTACGTAGTCACATAAGTCACAGTTTTTTGTGATAGATACTTTTTTGGCGCGACGGACGCACGCAATGTGTTGATTGATGGAACGAAACGTGCTTCACACCAAACATTGCGACAGCGGTTTGTTTGTCAGTGCCATCAGAATTTAACGAAATTCTCCATAATCCGAATTTTGTAGACATGTGTTGTCGACTCAAAATCAATATTTTTTATGTTTTGTTATTCAGATAAGGTTTCGATCAAGTCTACCGTACCCCTTGACGAAATTATTAATGTAGAAAGTATAAAAAAATCCACAGACCTACAAATTCGTGACAGAATTAGACCCGGACCATGAGGTGTGTGACCACTGGAACCCGTGCCAGATCGGGTACATCTACAGCCTGCCGTCGCCTGACCAGGCTACAACGGCTAACGAACTGTGGCGTGAGTCTTCTGTGTCCTAATCTCTTCTTCTTTCATTGGTCTTTTATCTGTGATCTTCTGTCTTCTTTCCTTATTGATCTTTCAATGTCTTATTTAATTTTGTACTGTGTCTGAGTGTTTCTATGTATAATAAGTGTGTATTTACAACTATCTTGGTATTATGATGATTTTTTTAAATAAAGTGTGACAAGACGAGCATGTGCCTGATGGTAAGCAAAATGCCTGCCACATTACAGCACAGTGACACGCAGCTATTAGAACATGATGAGTCCAAATCACTACCTGCACATTACCCACATCACATCACAGATATATAAGATGTTTTATCTCTATGTCATGTAATTTCACTGGAAACGTTGCCCTTCAAACCGGAATACGGTAATGTTTGCAGATTACTGCTTGGTGGTAGAATAACTGACAAAGGTGTGGTACTTCTCCAGACGGACTCTGCAAAGAGTCCTACCACTACGATTCTTCGATTCTTCTTTCATTGGTCTTTTATCTGTGATCTTCTGTCTTCTTTCCTTGACGATCTTTCAATGTCCCATTTAATTTTGTACTGTGTCTGGGTGTTTCTATGTATAATAAGTATTTACAACTATATAAGTATTATGTCAGCTATCTGGCCCCCATAGTACAAGCTTTGCTTAGTTTGGGGTCAGATTGTGAGAATATTTATTTATTTTCTTTTATATGTTTCTTTATTCATCATCATCATCAGCCGCAAGACGTCCACTACTCCCATAGGCCTCCTCCCCCAAATTTCCATAACGCACGGTCCTGCGCAACCTGCAACCAGCGGTTTCTAGCGACCTTTGTAAGGTCACTTATGCTTTGCTTATTTTGATGACATGTTCTAGATGTGGACTCATACGCGGTCCAAGGGGAGGGGGGTAGCTCACAGGGAACGTGACCCTCCCCAAAATCGTATACGTTCAACTAAAAATCTAAACAAATAACACGGGAAAACAAGTGGAACGGGAACTACGTGGATAAAATCGTGGGGCGCTACTAGTCAAGTATTTTGTACTCGATTTATTGCGATTTATTGTATTCCCTCTGGACCCCCCCCCCCAAATCTGAGACTGTATATTAGTGACCCCTCTAACTCTATTGTATACCTACTGGTGACCCCCTCCCCCCTCCAAAATCTGAGACTGTGTATTAGATCCCTCCAAAAATTCGAGGCTCTGACCGCGCCTGTGTGGACTGCGTCGGCAACAGTTATTTATTGGGGTGAAAACAAGTTATTGCGCATCACATAGTTTAGATGGCCATGCTCATGACCACGCCCTCCGGTTTCACCCGCGTAGTTTCCAAAGTGAGCTATCAAATTCTGAGTTATAAGTTTTCTCTTCTATCGGCAGTCTCTCTGGTCTGCCATGTTTTTTTTCTTCTCCTTCTTTTTGATTCTACGAGTATCTCTCATCTATTTTTATGTTATATTATGTGCTTTTTAAGATGTATAAGTAATGATTGATAAATAAATTTTATTTCAGGAGACTATGGTAAATATTGAAACATTATTATTAAAGAGGCTTTTAAAATTTATAAAGATTACTTTTTTATCCCAATAAAGTCCGTAATAGCGCCAAACTTAAAATGTATCCAGATAAAAGGACAAAAATAACTTAAAGTTAAAAACGGGTTATTTTTATACACTTCTAATGAAAGCGAATACGCTTATATCATCGATAGAAATCAATGGATCTGCCCTCTCAAACATCAGGCGCACGGAATTGTGTTATCGTTGGGAAGAATGAGCTCACTCTTTCCATTCTTGTAGGTTGTAGGAAGCGGTAAACGCCGGACATTTATACCTATCACAATTCGTTGTCGACAACTAAAATAAGTAGAACCGCAACATACCTCGCCGCTAGCGATTCTAGGGGTCAAGTAGATTGGTAGTTGTAAACCACTCACGCTATACACAGAGACCCTGTTAGTTAACAATTTTAAGGTGCTCAGGTCACATCTATTGTTTTATATCGATGCGTAATACTATATTTGTAGCTATACACACGTGTACCATACGACGTTTTTCAACACACTTGTGAATAAAATATCAAAAAAGCATTTCAATAATGAAAACGAATTGTTAAAAAGGTTTCGTTATGGCGGGAAAATATTAATCAGTTGTCAAAAACTGCGCGCGCAACTAACAATGGCAACCAGCCACAGACTAAAAAAATAGTATTTTTTTTTGCTATCTGCGGATAGCGTTTGAGCCACGTACAAAAAGTGGAATTTAATGTTTTGTATATACAAAGAAAATAAAAGTTTATATTTGAGTGAAAATTTTAGTTTTTAAGACGTACAACTTGAATTTATCTATTTAAATACGAAGTTTCATACAGTGACTTAGCAATAGCTACGTTCATTCCCGTTTTTTATTGAACACGATCTTTATTGTATCGAAACTTTTTTAAGAACAAAGCAACTCAACCAATAAAAAAATACTCTACAACTCACTTGTGAGTAATAGTAATGAAAAAGTCACAGTTTGATTATAGGTGTCATTATATGCCTGATTGCGGTGAAATTAGAGCCACTTTATGAGCAAGTATGTTGAAAAATATGAAATGTTATTAAATCGATGTGTGTTTTGTAATAACATTTTACTATTATTTAGCAATGAAACAAAAAACAAACATTGTTTTTTTTATTTAAATTAGCCACTCCACAGACTCCGGGGTCCATGATCTTTGTCATTACGATTATCGTTTTTTTTACACATATCTTGGATAAGGAGAAGAAGAGGAAAATAGGAGGGAGTTGGGTACATTTGAAATCTAATTCTAGTGCTCGTCTGTAGAGCCGATCACTACCGGTTGGGATTCCGCTAGTAATCGACTCGACATCGAGTGTTTGTTGAGCGTGAACAAACATTGTATTAACCAAAAACTTGTTTTTCGTTACAGAGGAGAGTAAGTTAAATTATATTCCGTATAAGATAAGAATAAATAATAAACAAATAAGAATTTCAATCTAGTTTAAGTTAAGTTAAAATATTCGTGATTTATCATATAGGTACCGCTAGTTTGCTTAACATCAGATGATTCGCATTCGAACTCAAGATTATATTATTTGCTAGTTGTGCTTGCGATTTCACTCGCATTTTAAGTATTTTTACATTTTGCAAGGAACCCTAATTATTTTGGTGAAAAATGAACAGCGTATGTTATGTGTAACATGCCTTAGAACATCATCAATCTGGCAGTGAGAGTTTCATCGTAATCTGTTCAGTCTTTTCGGAGATAAGCCGGAACAAACAGAAATACAGATTTTTTGTAAAAAAATATATTTTGGTGTATGTTTGTAGTACCGTCTATACTTAACTGTGGGCCTCATAACGAAGCTCAAAGTCACACAGCGAGCTATGGAGAGGGCTATGCTCGGAGTCTCTTTGCGCGACAGAATCCGTAATGAGGATATTCGCAAAAGAACGAAAGTGGCCGACATAGCTCAAAGAGTAAGCAAGCTGAAGTGGCAATGGGCAGGCCACATCGCTCGCAGAACTGACAACCGATGGGGAAGAAAGGTTCTCGAGTGGCGACCACGAACCGGAAGACGCAGTGTTGGACGGCCTCCCACTAGATGGGCAGATGACCTCACAAAGGTCGCTGTAAACCGCTGGTTGCAGGTTGTGCAGGACCGTTCGTTGTGGAAATCTATGGGGGAGACCGATGTTCAGCAGTGGACGTCTTGCGGCTGATGATGATGATGCCCGTCTATACATTCATTTGCGTATATAAACAAGTAGTTATTTTACTGTTCGTAAAATTATAGAAATTTGAAAGACTGATTAGACAAAGAAAATAATATCAATAAAACAGAGTATATAAATACTATACTTTCAGTTTATTTCCCATCAAACGTTAAGTACCCGGTCTTGCCCGCATCTTTACTGTATTACTTTCTACTTACATTATAAATGCCAGAATTTGGATGTCTGTTGCTCAATCAAGTAATTGCGTCTAAACGGCAGAGGTTGAAATTTGGATCATAGACATTTTTCATTCTTTTAATTTTCATTCAGCTACATAAAAATGTTCCGTGGTTACAATCTTGGTGTCTTCAAATCGAGAGTGAATCGGTTTCTTCTAGGTAAACACTCTCCGTCGTAGACCGCATCGTTGCTTAACATCAGGACGTCCACTCTTTTTAACTTTTCTTTCTACGAAAAACGTTATTTCGAAATAAACTCGCGATTTTCCTACTCCAGTTCTACTTCGTTTCATCCGATCGAACATAGTTTGATGTTTAGATTTAATGTTCTTTAAGTTACGGCTGGTCTAGTCGGGACCGGAGCCCCCGGGTTCAAACCCCACACGCACCGCTGTCTTGTCAAAGTCATGTGCTTAATGCCGCTAACTTAAAACGGTGAAGGAAAACTTCGTGGGGAAACTGATATACCTTGAATATTTCGAAGTCATGTGTCATCCACCAAACCGCACTGGGCCAGCGTGGTGGATTATGGCCTTAACTCTCTCCTTGCGAGAGAAGGCCCCGAGTTCCATCGGTGGGAACATTTAGTGGGCTGTTGATGATGATGATGAGCCTACTCTAATTAGAGAAAAAGAAATAAGAATACTCTATTATATGTTATATATATTAGAGAAGAATGCTCTGATTAGAGGACGAAACGAAGGTCGTTTTTATGAGTTACGTAAAAGCGACATTGTATCATCACTTTATCAAATGAAGTAATAATTAATTATAATTTTCACTGTGTTTCAGGGCCTGAAGGTACGATTAAGGTTTAATTACATTCTAAATACAGCAATACCCCGACTTACGCTACCTCGTTGTACGCGATTTCAGAAATACGTGGTTTTTCATTTGACCATTCCGTACTGCCAGTGATCAGCTTACGACAAGGTTGGGTGTATTCCTCGTAAAAATATTTTACGTATGCAGTGCACATAGATGTATATTTAACTAAGTCGCCCAAAAAACAAAAAATAAGTCAAACTTAAAATCAAAACTTGAAACCCGACTTACGCGAATTCGACTTACACGATTATCGCTTGGTCCCACCAATCGCGTAATTTATTATTTAAGTTTATTTATTTAATATAGTTTGATTAAATAAATTTTAATATTAAACTAGGATTAAATAAATACCCTATTATTTAAAAATTTAATTTAAAATACTTAAATAGTATATAATTATTTATCTTTTAATTATCTATATATATAAAAGAAAGTCGTGTTAGTTACACCATTTATAAATCAAGAACGGCTAAACCGATTTGGCTGAAAATTTGTAAGGAGGTAGCTCATGACCAGGAAAAGGACATAGGATAATTTTTATCACGTTCCCGTGAGACGTCAAAAAACGACAAACGACGAATATCCCGTTCGACCACGTTTCATAGTCGTCATGTCAACGGTGACATCACCGAATGGAAGCCAAAACAAAAAGTTGAAGTTGAAGAACCTTTGCTAATCTTTGTTTCTAAATCTGGAGAGATACGACCAATTTCCGACAGGTGGCGTAGTAGGTAGCTGAAGAGGTTTTTTTGTTTGAAAGCGATATTCTCAGAAATGTCTGAACCAATTTCAGTCATTCCTTTACCGTTGGATATGTACGGGATCCCGATGAGTGCTATATAATGTTCCACAGGCGAAGCCGGGGCGGACATCTAGTTTATTATATATATTAATTAATTATTTATCTACACAACCAAAGAATTTATTCAAAGCGGAAAAGAGTGGTCGAAAGAGGCATTGCATTCTGATTTTAATGACAAATTGGCATAACATTAAGGTTTTATTACATTTTGTATTATATAACATCACAATACTTATAATATTTTTTATTGACATTTTATTTTTATATCTGAAACATGTTCTTGACAACGCCCCTTTTTTTTTTTAACTTTTATAGTTTTACACTTGACCGCCATCTCGCCTGATGTTAAACGATGATGCGGTCTACGATGAAGCGTGTTTACCTAGAAGAAACCGATTCACTCTCGATTTGAAGACACAAAGATTGTAACTATCGGAAAAACCCTCTCAGGCAACGTATTCCACAGCCTAGACGTTCTTATCACAAAAGTAGAGTCAAATCTCTTCGTTCGTGTCTTTGGAACATCAACCATGAAACGATGTCGCTTTTTCGAGCTACGAGCATTCCTATAGAAAAAAGGGCAAGGTGGTATTAGATCGTACAAATCAGTCGCACACTCCTCGAAGTGTATCCGATAAAAAACCGATGAGCTAGCAATTTTCCGGCGATGTTCGAGACTTTGCAGTCTTTTTTGCCTTTTTACAGCTGCATTATTTTTTGACAAGGCCTTTTTACAGCCGCTTAAGATATTAATTTATTTATTTCTTTAATACTGTATAATGTGACGTTACCAAGTGATGTTAATTTCCAATGGTTCGAATAAATGAATTGAATTGAATTGAATCTTAAATATTTTGGCGGTATTTTAGTTTAGTCCGAGGTATTACTGTATTCATAATATTAGTCGCGATTTCACACACATAATGTTTAAAAAAAAACACGACGGTATATACGAGTAAATACCATTTACGTTCTGGTAGTAGTATTGTGTTAGGACTCTTTGCAAAGTCCACCTGGGGACTTTTCCAATTATTTTACTGCCACGCAGTAATGTGCAAACATTACGGTGTTCTGGTTTAAAAGGAAATGTTTCAAGAGAAATGTAAGGGCACAGATAGAAAAAAAAGCATTATGTATCTCTGAGTGATGATTTGGACTCTTCATGTTCCAATAGCTGTGTGTGGCACTGTTGTTATGAACATGTTGCTTACCATCCGGCACATGTGCTGCTCGTCTCGTCAATAAATAACAAAGTATCTGGATCACAAATGTAGTAAAGTGCTAGGTATTGTTTGGGTCTCGTATTCAAATAGAATGGCAATATGAATGCACTGTGCTGATATGAGCAGATAAGTCACTTACCATTAGGCCATGGTTTTGGTTGCCCTTGCACACGTTATTGTAAAAAATATATTTTTACTAGATAAAAATAAAAAACTTTGTAAGTAATGAGGCGTTTTCCAGACGCAAAAAGACTTGTCAAAGATAGTTCAAAATATTGCTAAATGAAGCACAACTGTTGGTTTTTGTGCAATTTCTCTAATAAATTAAAAACAGTGGCGCCAGTGGTGAAATTGGGAACTGTTTTTGACAGGTCTTTTTGCATCTTGAAAACGCCCTATTAATTCAAAAATATCTTTTATTTTTACGTTCACAGAGTACGAAAGTAAGTAGCATTTGTTTGCTAAAGTTGGTATTTAAAATAAATAAATAAATATTGGTGGACATTTCACACACAACACCATCTGACAACAAACTAAGCAAATCTTGTACTATGGCGGCCAGATAGCTGATATAATACTTATATAGTTGTAAATACATACTTATTATACATATAAACACCCAGACACAGTACAAAATTAAAGAGAACATTAAAAGATCACCAAGGAAAGAAGACAGAAAATCACAGATAAAAGACCAATCAATATAATATAGTCAAATATATACATATAGGTATAAATAAATACAAAGAAACATAAAAAACAGAACTAACATGGTTGTAACACATGTTAAATTTATACGTAATAAGTAACTCAAGAGCCCGACTTAGGTTTAGCCGCGTCCGGCCGCCTTGTTCAAGGAGTAGGTACTCGAGCCTCGCGCGTGAACTTTGCTGGTTTGGCGCTGGAACTTAAGTTGGACTGGACTAACTATTAAAGCGGGAGCTGAGTATGCAAACCACGAGGACCGAACTCTGTGTAATCAGTCGGTCGACGATGTCGAGTCGATTACTAGCGGAATCCCAACCGGTGATCGGCTCAACAGACGAAATCGGATTAGCACTAGAATTAGGTTTAAACTGTTCCCTACATTCATCTCCTAATCTTGTATTTTAATTTTATGAGACTGAAGAGTTGACAAAATCTATAAAATATTATTTTCTTTCTTTTTTGTAGAAGATGGTATGTTTTTTTAAAATATTTTTATTGAACTTTCTGTTTTTAAAATTGAAAAATATAGTTTTCTGAATATATATTTTTGAACTAGTAGTTAACTGATCTTGTAATTATGATTTTCAGAAATTATACCACGTAAGTTATTTTTTATATAACTTCTTCGCATTGCGTGTTTCCGTGGTCTTAGAGTATACTAGTAAATAAAATAAAATGACCTGTATTTGCCTTTGAATATTTAACAGATCATTTCAAATCATGCAATAAGTACATGTAACACTAATTATTCGCCTATTAAATTCTCCTTAATAAATGGCAAATAAACTATAATAGAAAATATCAAATATGAAGAATTTTAAAACTAATCTAACTAAAACTATGTAAGGAAAAATTACCTATATGTATATTTGTATACCTGCAAATTTACCAATAAAAATGCATGTTAAAAAGAGATATTTTAAGAGAGAAAGAATATTAATTTTGAATTCATATTTCCAGCTGTTCCTGGTAAGTTTGTCTCATATTAATGATGTGACATCTTTAAATTACTTTTCTTCGGAAGTTGTATTCTGTTGGTTTGTAATATAGACTATATAACAGTGTTGCCAGTCAGGTCTTGTCAGAAATTACCTGAAATATAAAAAAAACACGTTTTTGGATAATAAAAATAACCTTTCATATTTTTTTACTGGAAAGTCACTAAAAGTTGACAGAATAAGTATTAAAATATATTAGTTGTATTGACTTATAGACATATAGCATCGATGAGTATTTGAGCATTTTGTGAGTTATTATCAAAATTTATAATATTATAATATGTATTTACTTATAACAAAATTGATGCATTAAAAATTGATATGACATTACTGTACACCTAAGAGTAACCTTTTCATCAGAGTAACCTAAAAGTAATCAAAAACAGTTCAAAAATCACCTAAAAGGTTACAAAAGTAACCGGGTGGAACCGGAGGGCGTGCCTATGAGGATGGCTATCTAGAAATTCTGACGCATTTCTAGTTGACCAATGGCCATGGTCCCTAGTTTACCCGAAGATTTCTTGACATTCCCGAGCGTGACGCTAGAATTCAATTCACAGCCCACGAAAAATATGTCTGTGGCGCGCTCAAAGAAGTTTTCAAAAATAATGAAATGTTACAGAGGACAGTCCTGACGAGTACGTCCCCGACTCGGCCCGAAGCTACTACAGAACCAGTCCCAGGAAGGTGGTCGCCCCGGACGGACACAAGTTCCACGGGATCGGCCGGTTCTCACTCTCTAATATTCGGGTAATTGTTTTTAACACGCTTTTATTGACTTACTAGCCACCCGCCCCGGCTTCGCACAGGTGCAATGCTGGTACTAAATATAAGTACCTACTAATAAAATTCCGGTCCGGCGGCAAGACGTTCCGTTCTACGCAGTCACATAAGTCACCGTTTTTTGTGATGGATACTTTTTTGGCGCGACGGACGCACGCAATGTCTTGATTGATGGATGGATGGATGAAACGTGCTTCACACCAAATATGGCGACAGAGGTTTGCTTGTCAGTGCCATCAGAATTTAACGAAATTCTCCACAATCCGAATTTTTTGGACATGTATATGTTGTCGACTCAAAATCAATTATTTTTTTATGTTTTGTTATTCATATAAGGTTTCGATCAAGTCTACCGTACCCCTTGACGAAATTATTTGTATAGATGTATGTATCCTAGACCGAGAATCGACGATGGCGTATCGTAGGAGAGGCCTATGTCTAGCAGTGGACGAATACAGACTGATGATGATGATAATGTTTATGTTACGGGGCTAAATCACGAATAATTGATTGTTTAATTACCTCGACGTTTCGGCAGCATTACAACCACCGTGGTCACGAGCAGAGAAGATAGAGTAGAGAGAAGCAGTCATGGTGACTCATTTCGAGATGGCCAATGGTTGTGGTCCCGAGTTCACCCGAAAATTTCTTATCATTCCCGAGCGTGACGCTAGAATTCAATTCACAGCCCACGAAAAAATTGTCTGGGGTGCGCCAAAAGAAGTTTTCACTTCAATAATGTACTTAAGTCTTGTCATCAGTCATCATCATCATAAAAATACTTATTTTTTTTCTTTCGTAATTTTACAGACACGCATCACCCACCTTGATAAAGTGCTTGTAAGTATAAATTAAATGATTAAATCCAATAAAATAATTCCGCAGTACTTATTCTAAAAAGAAAATTAAAACATATATCTTTTCATATTTTTACAGAATAACTACGTAAGTATTGCTAATTATTCGTTTTTTTTTCGTTTTTTGACAGAGTTAAAAACGGACGAGGTTATCTATGGTTTTTTTCTTTTATAGTTTTATACTTTTTTAGTATGAAAACTAACGTGGTTATTACACATTTGAAATAAATACGGTACGGGTAACTCACGTTTGATATAGTCAGTCCGACTCAAGTTTCGATCGCGTCCGGCGATCTTTTTCAAGGAGAGTGCGCGCGCGTGTTCGCCGCTCGTTTAGCACTGCGGGCAGCCGCAAGCGCACGTAAGCTCAACGGTGGTTGTTGTGGTAGTTTTATACTTGAACACCATCTTCCCTGATGATCCATAACAAACAAAAATACCATAAAACTAAAAACTTTAGAAAATGAGTTAGAAAAACAGAGCTCTACAAAACACAAGAAAAAATTATCACCACAGGAAACAATGGATATAAACGATACAGAATACAAATGGTCAAAAAATTACAAACAGAAATGATGTACTAAAAGTAGCAACACAATTTTATTCATCTTTATACTCTAATATGGATAATTTTCAATCATGTAAAAAATCTTTGGAAGTACCATTGTTACTAGTCCAGGAAGTGGAGCGTGGGATAAGCCATCAAGAGAAAAACAAAGAAAGACAAAGAAAACTAAAGAAAAACAAAGCACCTGGAGAAGACGGAGTATCAACAGACACCATCATTGCTATTTTAGAACCTCTGGCGCCTCAGCTAACACAATTATTTGATAAAATAATAAGAAACGAGGAGATTCCTGAGGACTGGCAATATTCCGGGATTACTTTAATGTATAAAAAAGGAGACCCAAAAAGCATTGAAAACTATAGGCCGATCAGTTTACTTCCAACTCTATATAAACTGTTCTCGTCTGTTATATTATTTAGAATCACTAAAACACTGGACGAGCAGCAACCACGAGAACAAGCGGGATTTTGAAAAGGCTTTTCTACTATAGACCACATTTACACTTTGACGCAATGTATCGAAAAGTGCAACGAATACAACAAAATCATTTATACTTCATTTATAGATTATTCAAAAGCATTTGACTGTATTTCCCATAAACACCTCTGGGACAGTCTAATGGAACTAGGCGTAGTGCAAAAATACGTTTCAATTCTGAAAGCAATTTATACTAAGTGTCAAGCAAAACAAAACAGAGAGCATCGGGCCATCGGTGGTGTTAAACAGGGCGACCTAATCTCACCTAAGCTATTTACAGCAATTCTAGAGTCGGTGTTTAGAAAACTAGATTGGTCAGATCACGGACTGAACATAAACGGTGAACGGTTGGCACATCTTCGCTTTGCAGATGACATTGTCATTATGGCAGAAAACGCTGACAGTCTACAGTACATGCTTGAAACTCTAGATTCGGCAAGTAGTAAAATCAGACTTGAAATGAACCAAACAAAAACAAAAATAATGACAAACGGAACACCAAATCCTATTAAACTTAATAAGGAAATAGAGTATGTCAGCGAATATATATATCTTGGTCATTTGATAAGATTTCTGGATTCTATCAACAACGAAGTTGACCGAAGAATTGCTATAGCATGGAGGAAGTACTGGTCAAATAAAGATGTGTTTAAAGGTAACATTTTAAAACACCTTAAAAAACGGCTCTTCGACAATACCATCGTACCGTCCTTGCTCTACGGTTGTCAAACGTGGGCGCTCACAAATAAAATTATTAAAAAAATAGCTATATTTCAGAGCAGTAGAGCAGTCAATGCTGGTTTTAACACTAAACGATCGTATCAGAATGTTATTAGAGAGAAGACCAATGTGTTGGACGCAGTGACGATGCTCTGTAGGCTCAAGTGGAAGTGGGCTGGCCACGTCGCACGCGCTAGAGACGGCAGGTGGAGCGAGCGCATCATACATTGGCGGCGCAGAGACACCACGCGGGACAGGGGACGACCGCGACGAAGATGGTGTGACGCGGGTGTGACTTACTTGGACTCGCCTAGCACTGGACAGAGCGACAAGGCAAAAATGGAGGAGGCCTTCATCCATAATTGGGTGCCTAGGAAAGAAGTTATGTAAATAAGGATTTATAAATATATATATATATATTTTTTTTTAAATAAAGAGTGACGAGACGATCAGGCCATGTGCCTGATGGTAAGCAACATGCCTGACACATAACAGCACAGTGACACGCAGCTATTGGAATATGAAGAGTCCAAATCATTACCTAGCACTGCACTGCGCTCGTCACCCAGAGATCTAAGATCTTATATCTCTAAGCCCTGTAATTTCTCTGGAAACATTGACCTTCAAACCGGAACACATTAATGTTTGCCCATTACTGCTTGGCGGTAGAATAACTGGCAAAGGTGTGGTACTTCCCCAGGCGGGCTCTGCCAAGAGTCCTACCACTACTAAATATAAGATTAACTGTTAATTCCAAGTCAAATAAAGGCTATTTTATTTTATTAAGCTATTGCATAGCTTTTATCGCGGGGCCTGGGGACCGAATTTTAGTGATCGTGCATCTCTTTCTTATGTTCACTAGAAAGAGGGATGGAAGACCGTAACGCCGTCCTCCCCACTCGGTAATTCGACTTTGAATCTTATTTGTATTAGCTTTACAGACTAAATGCTCTTAGCAGTGTTGCCAACTTAACGGATTTTCCGTGATATTTTTTTATGGTAAACAAATGTCACTTATGTTGCTTATGTTGATAAAAATGCATGCAACATGCAATAGCTTTACCGCGGCAGTCCCCGAGTGCCACACTTCTTTTTTTTTTATTTAGTTCGGGGTCAGATGGTGTTGTGTGTCATTTGTCCACCAATATTTGTTTATTAACAGAATAACTTTTCCCAGACTCACGTGCAAGTGAAGATAGAACCGGCGCCGCCGCATGAGGAACGTCGGCGAAAGATGCGCTTGCGCCGGCATCGCCGCGCTGCCATACCCGCCGCCGGTACGAACAATGAGATAGATAGTATCATCAGCCGCAAGACGTCCACTGCTGAACACTTTGATTGCCCTAGTGGCTTAGTTGGTAGTAGCTCTGCCTGCGACGCCGAGGGTCGTGGGTTCGATCCCCACCCAGTGCAAATATTTGTGTGATGAATTCAAATGTTTGCACTGTGTCTGGTATGATAATAAGTGTTTCTATGTATAATAAGTATGTTAAATACAAACTATATAAGTATTATATCAGCTATCTGGCTGCCATCACACAAGCTTTGCTTAGTTTGGGATCAGATGGTGTTGTGTGTGAATTGTCAAAAAAAAAGAAGAAGAAAGAACATAGGCCTCCCCCCTAGATTTTCACAACGAACGGTTCTGCGCAACCTGCAACCAGCGGTTTCCAGCGACCTTTATGAGGTCGTCTGTCCATCTAGTGGGAGGCCGTCCAACACTGCGTCTTCCGGTTCGTGGTCGCCACTCGAGAACCTTTCTTCTCCATCGGTTGGCAGTTCTGCGAGCGATGTGGCCTGCCCATTGCCACTTCAGCTTGCTTACCCTTTGAGCTATGTCGGCCACTTTCGTTCTTTTGCGAATATCCTCATTACGGATTCTGTCGCGCAAAGAGACTCCGAGCATAGCTCTCTTCATAGCTCGCTGTGTGACTTTGAGCTTCGTTATGAAGCCCACGATTAAGGATAGATAGATAGTATATCCGATAAATATAGATCGTTTCAGTTACGGCTGGTCTAGTCAGCAGAACGGCGACTGCCGGTCCAGAACCCCGGGCTTCAAACCCCACACGCACCACTGTCTTGTTGAAATCATATGCGCAATGCCGCTGACTTAAAACGGTGAAGGAAAATTTCGTGAAGAAAACGATATGTACCTAAAATCTTTCGAGTTCATGCGTTAGCCACCGAGCCGCACTAGGTCGGCGTGGTGGATTATGGTTTTGACTCTCTCCTTGCGAGAGAAGGCCCCGAATCTCAGCTGTGGGAACACTTAGTGGGCTGATGCATAAGATAGTTCTAAGCTTCTTAATTAGAATAGACTTATCAAATATAGTTTCTAACTTCAAGATGCAAGTATACTAGTCCGACCTACGTACAAAGAACTAACATTTTATTGACACACTAGCGGTCCACCCAGCTTCGCCCGTGAAAAACTTCTTCAGCTTTATAATATTAGAAGGTATACAAGCAACAAGAACAAAATTAAAAATTTTGATTAACCCCCGACTACCTCAGATTTGTTATCCGTACAACATTCTATTAGTCAAGCCCTTTCATTTGATACCCATATTAAGGGAGTTGTGAAAAAAGAAATGTATTTCGCCATTTTGTGGAAGCGGCGATCTTGGATTTGAAATTTTTCATAGTGCAATGTATTCTACTAGTCAAGCCCTTTCATTTGATACCCATATTGAGGTAGGTTGTGAAGAAATATTTTGGCCGCCATTTTGTGGCGGCTGCCATTTTGAATCGATATTAACCAAACATAGCTAAGAACATCCGCACGGATATAAACCATCAAATAAAAAAACCGCATCGAAATCGGCCCATCCGTTTGAGCTCTACGGTGCCACAGACAGACACACACAGACAGACAGACAGACAGACAGACAGACAGACAGACAGACAGATAGACAGACAGACAGACAGACATCGACGTCAAACTTATAACACCCCTTTTTTCGGTCGGGGGTTAAAAAAGGCACCTACAGAGTTTTGAGGTGTTCGCGTAAACAACTGTCGCAATAATCCTGACAGTGCTATATTTTAAACCTAGGTTACACGCGCACCCTAAATTATGTAGCTAAATGCTGAGCTAGCATAAGTTAGCTTTAGAATACGTTTAGTTGTAAGATTCATTTATTTGATTTATTAACTAAAACGGGCGTATAGACCAATTACATTAGTTAACCAAAACATAAAATAATATATAAATATTTATTACATATTTCATGCATCTCATTTTACAAGTCCATTTATAAATTCAGTAGGTACAATTGTTCAACAAAATACTTATTAATAAACAATTCTTTAAAACAAATACACGTAATACTGTAGACAACAGATATGTTAGAAAAATATCACTCATTCAAATTCATCATCATCAAATTCATTGAATAAACAGAGCTGAACCGGCTAACATGTTTTATTCCTTCACCATCAACACCAAACATTACAGTTTTACGTTTGTATGTGTTAATAAAATCTTAGTTTGTTGTACTTTATTGGACCCCATCCAATCGATATAAACCAAACTTCAGGCTCACGGAATTATGTCATCGCTAGGAAGAGTGAGCTTCCGTTCTACTCTGTTGAAAGGAAGCGGTGAACGCCAAACGTTTTTACCTATCACTATTCGTTGTCAACAACCAAAATAAGTAGAACCGCACCATACCTCGCCGATAGCGATTCTAAGGGTCAAGTAGATTGGTGATGTGTTACTACTTCTGCTACACACATAGACGCAGTTTGTTACCAAATTTTAAGTTGCTCAGGGCACATCTAATGGCTTATATCGGTGGTTATCTAAGCGTTTTAATTGGCGGTTTTATTGATTGATCTGTGCTAAGTAACAGTTCTGTGGGGTTTAACAAGGGTTTTAAGCGCAGGTCGGCGACAAGAGGGAGAGGGAGAAGGAGAAGCTACCACGGCAGCAGCCCCGGAGGGTGAATCCGACGCACCAGCCTCGGACGCACCGGCCTCGGACGCCCCCGCCGACGAAGAGGCAGGAGAGACCACTGAGCATGCAGAAGAAACACCGGCAGAAGAAAATCACGAAGATGGTGATACGATTCTTCTTCTACCTATCCTTCTTCTTCTTTCTCTTTTTCTTGATCTTTTTAAGTTATTTTTTGAAGTGAATACATCTTTTGGTCCTCCACACACAGATTTTTTGTAGTCTGTGAATGAAGTTCATCGCAACGGACGTATATAAAAGAATGTTCGGGTGAACTCGGACCCGCCGAATGTGCTAGAGCGAGAAAGATAGTCAGCTGCTGCTGCCTGTCTGCTGACACTGTCCTGTTATTGAAGTGAAAACTTCTTTTGGCGTTCCACAGGCAGATTTTTCGTGGGCTGTGAATTGATTTCTAGCGTCACGCTCAGGAATGATCAAAAAATCTTCGCTTAAACTCGGAACCATGGCCATTGGCCATCTAGAAATGCGTCAGCATTTCTCATTGGGATTGGGCACCTAGAAATGCTGACGCATACTCATGACCACGCCCTCCGGTTTCAACCGCGTAGTTTCCAAAGTAAGCTATCTAATTCTGAGTTATAAGTTTTCATTTGTATTGGCAGCTCCTATGATTGCCAATATTTTTTTTTAAATTTATTCTTGGCCATGGATACTAATCCTTCAGCCGCATCTGTCACTGTCGTGTCGCTGTTTTCACTGTTTTCAATTTAAATGTTATCCTTTTTATTTTTTATATCGTGTAACATACATAATATACAAAAACATACAGCCGTATTGAGATCCGTTTTGAAGTAGGGTTTTAAGGAATTAATATTGGGGATTAAAGTTAGTGTGGAAATTTCGTCATCTTTAAAGTCAAATTTTATCTAGAGGTATTGTTATTCCTAAAAACCATTCATGACCAAAATCAGCCAAATCAATTAAGCCGTTCCGAGCTCCAACAAGACTAAGGAACAAAAAACATTGTTATATATATAAGAAGATTAATGAACCCTTGCATTAACTAGAAAATGTATTTCTTTTCAGAGGCGCATCACTCAAGTAAGAGCTATCAATCAGTTTGACTACGACATATACTACGCATAAAGTTGGCACAAACGCTTTACACCGGAAGCACGGGTAGCATCTTTCTTGCCTTGTCGCTCTTGTGGAAGTGTCATACTTTTGTCGCTGTAAATCACTCTGTTGCCATAGAAAGTATACACGTCATCTGCTTACGATTGACACAAAGGAACCGTGCAGAAAATCTTACTCTATACGTAGTATATATAAGTTCTTTGCATATACACAACATGAGTAGCTAAATAATGACATCAGGAATAAGCTAAATGAAATAGTTGCTAGTAGTAAAATAATGTTTTCGTTTCAGCCGATGAAGAAACTTCAGATGCTCCCTCGTCTTACACCATAGAGCTGATCCTTTTAAATATTCGGGCAGAAGACCTCACACACTACTACGCGCGGTTCGAATCGGAGGAAAAACCGGGCTCCTACAAATATAGAACCATTGTTAATCTACGTAAGTTATTGCAGTGAAAACTTCCTTTGGCGTGCCACAGGCTGATGTTTCATGGGTTGTGAATTGAATTCTAGCGTCACGCTTGGGAATGATACGAAATCTTCGGGTAAACTCGGGACCACGGCCATTGTCCATCTAGAAATACATCAGCATTGCTAGATAGCTGGATAGACATTTCATCCGCGTAGTTTCCAAATTGAGCTAACAAATTCTATGTTATAAGTTGTCACTTCTATCGGCAGTTCCTATGACTGCCATTTTTTTTTATTTGGTCAGGTATGCCTATAAATTTATGTGTTTATTTCATAATCACATTTTTAGTTCATAATATAGAAGGATCTAAAATTAGAAAAGATTTTATTTTCGAGTCAGGTCATGCATCATCCGTCAATCCACACTGGACCAGCGTGTTGGGTTATGGTCTTGATATGCGAGAGAAAGCGAAATCCCAGTAGTGGGAACATTTAGTGGGTTGCTTATACATGTATCTCCTTGAAAACACTACAGTCTCTGGCTGCATCCTAGCCTCAGCACTGGATATCTCATAGGTATCTTATCCTTATAACAGTATACTTTATAACTATTTTTTTGTTTAGGCGATCAGAAGTGATCCCATAATATAAATATCGTCGAAATCAAAGTAGTGGTTTTTGAAATACCAACAAAAACCTTAAAAAGCTGCACGAGAGCGTGCGTGTAGTTGCAATCTCACGGCACACGGGGACCTTCACATACTACGCTGACGACACCGACGACGCCATCGGTCGGTTCGTGCGGCGAGCGTGGGCTGCATCACCGAAGACCATCCGAGATTCCAACCTACAGAGGCCATCAGGGACAGAAATGCGGCCGTTGTGGAGGCTCTAAGCCGGGAGGAGGCAGCTTAGGCAAATGGCAAAAAGCAATTAGGCAAACACTCGATGTCGAGTCGATTACTAGCGGAATCCCAACCGGTAGTGATTGGCTCTACAGACGAGCACTAGAATTAGATTTTAAATGTATCCAACTCCCTCCTATTTAAAATAAATATATAATTGTAATGACAAAGATCACGGACCCCGGAGTCTGTGGAGTGGCTAATTTAAATTAAAAAAACCCCTTAAAAAGCTTAACTTTATCTAGATGATGTCAGCGTGGTGGATTATGGTCTTGGCTTTTTCTATGCGAGAGAAGGCCCCGAATCCCAGCAGTGGGAACATTTAGTGGGCTGCTTATGCGTCATTTGTTTTTTTAGGGTTCCGTAGTCAAATAGAAAACTATTGGACCCTTATAGTCTGTCTGTCGTCTTTCTGTCTGTCTGTCTGTTCGTCCGTATCTCACGGCCACTTTTCTCCGAACCTATAAGAACTATACTATTGAAATTTGCATGTATTCTGTGAACCGGATTAAGATTTTCATATAAATTAGAAAAAAAACAACAAAGGTTGGGGGTGTCCCCATACTTAGAACTGAAACTCAATTTTTTTTAGATCAAAACCATACGTGTTGGTTATCTATGGATAGGTCTTCAAAAATGATATTGAGGTTCCTAACATATACTTTTTTAACTGTTTAGTTTGCGCGAGAGACTCTTCCAAAGTGGTAAAATGTGTGACCCGCCCTGTAACTTCTAAAATACCAGAATGAAAAAACTAAAAAAAAATTATAACGTACATTACCATGTAAACTATCAACGAAAATTGGTTTGAATGAGATCTAGTAAGTAGTTTTATTTTAATACGTCATAAATTCACAACTGTTAAAAAATAACAATGAACTACAGGAACTTTTATATTATGTTACTTGCTGCTACGGAAACCTTCATGGGCGAGTTCAACTCGCACTTGACCACTTTTATTTTTGTTTGCAGATCGTGCGACGGTGCAAACGGAAATAGGTGCCATAGATTTAATTCCCGGAGGCTCTCTGGTACCATTCAACTTGTTACCTCTCAAATGCGATAAATGCACCATCAGAGTGAGTAAAGCGTTTATTTTACAAGTCCTTTCTCGTTCTCGCCCACGCCCACAGTTAAGGACCACGTCTCAGTTTCATAAGCCATCATATCCATATGGCTTATGGTATAATAACTATGTATTTATAATTATATCTTACACCTTTAAACGAGCAATTCTTGTGGGTATATATATATATATAGAATCTGAATCTCGGAAACGGCTCGAACGATTTTCATGAAATTATGTACTTATACAGGGGGTTTCGGGGACGACAATCGATCTAGCCAGGTTTTATTTAAAAAAAAAAAGCCGTTTTATGCGCGTTTTTAGACAATGAAAATCTGTTACATAAAGATTAGAATGTTACGGTAAATTTCGCGACGTCGCGCGACAATATATTAGCTCAGTCGGTAAGATGGGCGCGGTCATTATATGGTAGGTCCAAGTTCGAATCCAACCGGCCGCCTTTCTTTTTCAAGTATTTTTTTTAATATCTGCATGTATCTAATAATAAACCGAGCAAAAGCTCGGTCAACCAGGTACTAAGTATTATATTATATTTGGCTTCCATAATACAAACTTTGCTTAGCTTTAAGTCAGGTGGTGTTGTGTTACCCAACATGCTGGTAGAATCTTTCGAAGTCATGTGTTATCTACCAACCCGCACTGGGCCAGCGTGGTGGATTATGACCTTGACTCTCTCCTTGCGAGAGAAGACTTCGAGTCCCAGTGGTGGGAGCATTTAGTGGGCTATTTATGAAGCAAAAAATTCTCCGAAAATGTAATTTTTACACTATATTACATCCTTTTTTATCAGTCAAGAAAAAAAACATCATAAAAAGTCCACATTCCTCTGGTGGACATAGGCCTATCCAATAATACGCCACTCACACCGGTCCTCGGCTTAACGTTTCCAACCGCCACCAGCTGCTTTTCGTAAATCGAATTTCGAATTTCGAACACTGTTAAGCGGCTGTTTAAAGTTTATTTACTTCAGCACATCATTTATCGAGCGTTAAAGAGCGGGCGCGCATGAGTTCGATGCTCTTAGACTAGGAAAATCTACGTTTTTTGAATTTTGATTTTTTGATAAACTGTAGATCAAAAGTTGACGTATTTAATCGTTTAAGATTGCAGGCTGATTAGCAATCAACCTGTATACGAGTAGACGAGCCTATACTAACTTATTACTTATATGTATTTACAGAGTTGGATGGTGCGTGCATTCGACGGCGGCATAATTAACTTAGACCGGACCAAGATTAGGATGGACTTCGGAGTTGACTCGTAAGTGTTGCAGTATATCAAACACAAATACAAAAATCTTTATTGCTGTTTGCAGGTAAGATAAGATGATACAAAACATTTAAATAATTGACCCATACAAACTGGTCTCTTCTTCTAGAGGCATGCAATATGTCTGGCAAAGCAGTTTTCATTGGTCTGAATTTATACAATGGTAATAATAGTCAGCTGATAAAGTCTTCTTCTTTTTTCAATTTTAACTTTTCATCTGTTGTATGATATATGTCATCTGATTCATCGTCTATTAATGTCTGGCTTCTATCCCGTTGTGCTACGTTAGTGTGATATGTTTGGTGAGCACAATTACGCCAACGTCTTCAGCAGGATGCTGTTATGGATTTTGACAAGTGTGTGGTTTCACGTAGAATCCAAGATCTTGCAGTAGTAGTTCTTGCAGTTCTAGGAACCAAATATCTGAAGTAGGAACCAAGAAATTAATGATAATAATATTTAAATGAAGTTCTTTACGGCAGGGTTAGAGGAGAAAGAGATTTTACAGCGCGACCAAACTGAAAAAAATTCGAGACTTAAATTGTAAGAAAAATATATAAAGGAAGTGACGCCCAAAATCTGTTCGTGTTGCTAACTTTACTTTTCAGTTGATCGTACCATCTTTTTGATATTAAAAATGTCAATATTTAGATGTTAGACTAAATTTCATAATAGTTTTTTTTATTTGAATTTAGCAACTCCACAGACTCCGGGATCCGTAACCTTTGTCATATGTTTTCTTTTTTACATGAATCTTGGAAGAAAAGGAAATAGGGGGGAATAGGGAACATTTTCATTTTAATTCTAGACCTAGATTTTATTTTTTTAATTGCCTCCTCCCGGCTCAGTGCCTCCACCACGACTGCATTTCTGTATTTGATGGCCATCTGCAAATTGAACTCTCGGATGGAAATAAATAAAATAAATAAATAAATAAGAAAAACTTAAATTATTATAATAAAATATACATCGTGGTCGAATTGATAACCTTCTCTTTTTTTGATTTGAAGTCGGTTAAAAACAGCAAGTTTACTAATGTGTACCTTTTTTTTTATTAGAGACTACAGTAAAAGGGGGTAAGTTTCAATAAATTTAATAAATACAGATAATTATAGCATATGAAGTTCAAATTATGTTCTCATTGCTGCGGCCTTCCTTCCTTGAGAGAGGAACGCCATCTCAGGGGCTCCCGTCGTCGATGGACAGACCCCAACTCCGCCGCTCAAGGCCTCTTTTAAACCCCGACCAAAAAAAAAAAGTTATAGTGTATGATTATACAGGGTTACTAGTAATCACCCTGCATCCATTTAAAGGCATGTTCCGTATATCTAAACAAATAATTTTGGTTAAAACTCAATACATGCCCCAACAAAATGTGTTTTTGCCCTCTCTACCACTATTTAGCAGTTTTTTAGTGTTTATTCACTTTAGCATATCATTTATCGAGTTTTAAACAGCACACGCGCTCTTATTACGAATTGCCAGGAATAATAATTCGATGCTCTTACTGATAAAATATACGAATTTTTATAAACTGTGGAACAAAAGTTGATGTATTTAATGCACGTTAAAGAATGAAGGCTAATTACCAATAACCCTGTATATGTTACAAGTTTGACGTCGTTGTCTGTTCATGTATTAAAATACAGCAAAGTAGGCATTTCAAACTTTGAAAATGTATACAATTTGTATGCTCTTTCTTTTGTTTTTGTTTTTTATTAATTTGACGTGTAAATTGTACATTTATGAATAAAGTACTTTGACTTTGTGTCTGTGTGTGTCTGTCTGTGGCACCGTAGTTCTCAAACAGATAAATGGATTTCGTTGCTGTTTTTTTTATTTAAAAGTTAGTTTTCTTGGTTTTTAGCCACGTTTGGTTAATATCGATTTAAGGTGACCGATCCACAAAATGGAGGATGTATTATTCACAACCTCCCTAAGTATGGGTTCCAAATGAAAGGGCTAGACTATAAGAACTCTATTCACTATAACAAATTAAAAATCCAAGATAGCTGCCACCACCAATTGGCGAAACACTTTCATTGCCACAACTCCCTCAACAGGGGAATGAAACGGCTTGGCTAATAGAATACTGTACATATTCAAATCCGGGTTAGTCGGGGTAAATGTTTTTTTTTTTGGTACACACATTAAATGGATAACAAACGGGACATAAAAGAACCATTAAATGTCAGCAAACCATAAAATGCATCGCAGCAGGGAGCAAAAGTAGCTTTTCATGTTTTTGATCCCCGACCAAAAAAATGGATGTTATAAGTTTGACGTCGATGTCTGTCTGCCTGTATGTCTGGCTGTCTGTCTATGGCATCGTAGAGCTCAAACGGATGGGCCGATTTCAATGCGGTTTTTTATTTGAAGGTCAATTTCTTAGCTATGTTTGTCTAATATCGATTCAAGATGGCTGTTTCCACAAAATGACGGACAAAATATTTTTGCACAACCTACCTCAATATGGGTGTCAAATGAAAGGACTTGACTAGTAAAATACTATAAACTATGATAAATTTCAAATCTAAGATGGACGCCACCACAAAATGGCGAATAGGCGTGACGACAGGTCCTGCAATTTATTAAATTATTTGATATAATGACAGTATTTAAATAGAATAAAATATGTACCAATTTTAATTTTGATATTTTTTAGTTAATTTACTTTATGATCATTCAAAGTGAATGATTCATTCAAAATGGGTAGATATCAAATGAAAGGGCTGAACTAGTGGAATACTATGCACTACGACAAATTTGAAATCCAAGATGGCCGCCACCACAAAATGGCGAAATACTTACATTTCTTTATTAACTATTCCCTCAATATGGGTATCAAATGAAAGGGCTTGACTGTTATACACATGTTGTACAGATTACAAATCCGATGTAGTCGGGGGTCAATCAATTTTTTTTTATTTGTATTTGTTATTTTGTAGATTTTTAGGAGAATTTTCAATTTTACGAACACTTATTGTTCGGTCACCATTTCACTCCATTTCGTCACTGATTTCAGGTACACGAAGATTTTTGTTTTAACGATAGGAAAGAGCAAGTTCACAGATTTCGGTGATTACTTCGCGGTTTTACAAACGGAGGACGGCAATGAGGAACGGATCAAGGCACTGACACTGCGCAGTGAGTCACAAATATCTTTAATTTTAGCCATAATTGCGTTGCCGACAATGTCATAAAAACCTGTTTGTTATTTACGATATATAATGTATGTCGTAGGTAGATTTGACAAAACGTGTTTTTGAAAAAATCCTAGGGATTTCGAAAGAACACGGACATTTAGATACTGGCTACATTTAGATACTGGCTACATTTCTTAACCTTACTGAAAGAATGTAGGATTTTTGCAAAAACACGACATGCGTTGGTATAATTGGATATAGTTAACTCATTGGCTAAATTTTGGGTTACAATTAAATTCAACTTATTTATTAATATTTCATAAGTAGGGCTTTACAATTATGTTTGAACCTCTTTTCATTGAGACTTGCCAACTGATTGGGTACGATATTATAGAAGCTATAATAAATACTGTTTCTTAAAAAAGAATTACATGTTTCTGTATCTAATTTGTAATTATATAGAACTAGATGTCCGCCCGGCTTCGCCCGTGGTACATTATATAGCACTCATGAGGATCCCGTACATATAAAACGGTGAAAGAATGACTGAAATCGGTTCAGTAATTCCTGACAATATCGCTCAAACATTTTCAAACAAAACACCTCTTCAGCCACCTGTCTGAAATTGGTCGTACCAACTCAGATTTAGAAACAAATTTGATTAGCAAAGGTTTATATTCAAAAGGTGTTTATTCTGTGATATTCAATGAGGCAATCTTAGACACATGCTGTCATGTGTCATGTCAAAGCACGAAACGTACGAAAACTCTCAAAAAGGAATATTTTTCCCCGATTTTGTTACATTCTTGATTCATGCTCCGCTTCTATTAATAGTAGCGTTATGTTCTATAAACTATAGCCTTCCTCGATAAATGGACTATCCAATAGAAAATTCGAACCAGTACTTCCCGAGATCCTAGCGTTCAAACAAACAAACTCTTTAGCTTTATAATATTAAGTATAGATTTGTCTTTGTAGTGTGCTTTAGAGTTTTTATCTCTACGATACTTTACCAATGCTTTCCCTATTCTTTCTGGCATACATTATGCATTCATAAATATACAGGGAAGGGGCTGTTAAAATATTAATATTTTTAAAAACCTTCCTCAAAGATTCTTTAACGCGGATTGCTCGTTATTGTTGTATGAAAACGGATATCTGCTGCTGACCCACATAATAAAATCCCATAGGACACGAGGAAATAGCCATAATTAACTAGTCTGGAGGTAATCTGGCTAACGAAAGTTGAT